>QLTV01003764.1:243148-268896 GCA_003457575.1 Thermophis baileyi | reverse complement strand
CCGGGGAACCTGTGCAAAGGGCCCCCTAGCTACAGCTGTCAAATGTTGGTCTAATCTCAGCTGTGAGTCCAGGAGGACACCCAAATTGCGAACCCGTTCTGAGGGGATTAAGTTTTCTCCCCCCAGAACCACGGAAGGACGATCAATCTGGTCCTTCGGAGGTAATATCCACATCCACTCGATCTTATCTGGGTTTAGCTTGAGTCTGTTAACTCCCATCCAGACCCTTACATCGTCCAGGCACCGGTCTATTACGTCCACCGCTTCACTGAATTGACGGGTGGAAATATACAGCTGGGTGTCATCAGCGTATTGTTGAAACCTCACCCCATGCCGTCGGATGATCTCACCCAGTGGTTTCATGTAGATGTTAAATAAATTTAGAAGCCAGCTTCTTTCTTTCATATAGCCAACTACTTATTTCCATTTTCTAGAGTAGCCACATTTTTTTTCAACTATGTACAAATATAGTTTTACAGTTTTATATAATTTTAGAGAGCCAAGTTGACATTGTCCCCCACATTCAAACCTGTACATTATAAAATCATATTCAATTTATCTAGCTTACTTTATAAAATAACTGTGAGCAAGATGGGAGTGCAAATCATAATGATATTGTGAGTAGAAAATCTAATGTTTTGTTTCACAACCTGAGAAAATTAGATTGCCCCACCCCCTCTGAAAATTATTTGTCCTGAGAATAAAGTTGTTTGTTCTAACATAAAAAATGGTGTTGCATTAACAGAAGCAACACATTTGGATGAGGTGAAGTAACAGTTCCATGGAACTCTGCATTGATTAAACCACACGTGGAGTCCAGGCATCAGTTCTAGATCCTACTCTTTAAAAAGGATGTGAAGAGCAAAAGTGGGTTCAGAAGACAGATACAAGGAAGATAAGGAGTCTGAATCCAAGCTCTGTGAGTCACAGTTAAAGAAGCTGGATATGGTTAGATTACAACTAATCAAGGAGAGAACCAACCTAGAACTAAGGAGAAATTTCCTGACAATTAGAACAATTAATCAGTGGAACAACTTGCTTCCAGGAGTTGTGGGTGCTCCAACACTGGAGGCTTTTAAGAAGAGATTGGACTACCATTTGTCTGAAATGGTATAGGGTTTCCTGCTTGAGCCGGGGGTTGAACTAGAAGACCTCCAAGGTCCCTTCCAATTGTGTTATTCTGCAAAAGAGAAGGCTAAGGGGAGATGCATGTAATAGCCTACAAACAGTTAAAGTTCTATCATGCACTAATGAGGGCAGATCTGATAACTGATGAAACTGATCAGTGGATTGACATTAAAAGTTGAAGCAGAATATTAGGAGGTGTGTTCTGGTGGCAGGAGCTGTTAAGCAGTGGAAGAATGCCCACCACAGAGGCGGATTTCCCCTCAATAGAGGTTATTAAAGGGGACCTAGATAGCCTTCTATTGGACAGGATTTAGTGAATGCCACTGAACTCAGTGGGGTATGCTTTTGAGGATTGACTCCCTAATGTTCCAATGTTTGTTTCACTTCTTAGTATAACAATTATGTGTCAGTTTTCATTAAAGAAAAGGCTGCACAAGATCTCATATGCTTTTTCATGCTTTTTCATTGCATATTAATACCTACACATAAATGCATACATACTCCAAGGTCATAGCTGTGTCTTGCTGTAGTTCAGAAAATATAAATAAGTTATGTCTTCCTATCATTTTTAAACAACAGTTTTCTTTAGCAATAACCAGGATCATGAGACCAGTGCAGGACTCTTAAATTTTCTTTATATTGAGGTACTGCGAGAAATTTGGTTCACACAGGTTCAAATGCTTCCATGATAAGCTGATACTGTCTTCCTGCATCAATTCTCTTCTCAACTCTCATAACCTCAGAGGTACAACCACAGAGGTAATTGCTGGGCAATTAGCAATAGCAATAGCACTTAGACTTATATACCGCTTCACAGTGCTTTACAGCCCTCTCTAAGCAGTTCACAGAGTCAGCATATTGCCCCCAACAATCTGGGTCCTCATTTTACCCACCTCAGAAGGATGGAAGGCTGAGTCAACCTTGAGCCCGTGAGATTTGAACCGCCGAACTGCAGCTAGCAGTCAGCTGAAGTAGCCTGCAGTGCTGCACTCTAACCACTGCGCCACCTCGGCTCTTCGAATGAATCAATTCCGAATGGTTGCTCCTTTGTGAAAGTGAATATTCTCTCTTGAACCTTGGAGTCCATGTAGCTGTCTCCTGTCCTTTGGAGTACTTGGTGATTTCCCATTGGATTACACCTAAAAGTTATTTTTCCTCTTTAAATATTTTCAAATGTTTCCACAACAAAGTAGTTTAAATAGCTCTGTTTGCAAAACAATGATATTAATTGTACAAATAGAAAAAAGATCTGATTGATGTTCCTGAATCAATCAGAGAAATAAATGAAATAATAAGAATAACACACCTTTGTCTATATCACCAATGGCTGCTTATGGGGGGGAAAAGAATGAAGTGAAAGCAGTTTTCTGCTTATATTAAGAACTTGAGATTTGTTGTTGTTAGGGCTCCCCCTTCCTTTTAACCATTTTATAGAGAACCTCTAAAAAAACAGCTGTTTTGTGTGGAACTACTCATTTTTCATGTTATAAAAACTGTTTAAAGTCTTGATTGATTTGAGATGAGTTTTATTCCCTTAAAACCAGACAACATACTCTGCATATTAGCAGCTTCATTCTTGGGATTCTAGACTGCATGTCCATTTCATGACTGTAAGATGCATTCGGGTTATCTGAGATACATATAATTAATGTAAGGGTGCAGCATTTATATCAAAAATGTGCATTTCAAACTATTTTCAGAGGAAGACTTGCAAAAAAACTGTTTTGAAATTGCAGTAATAAATAAGTGCTTTATTCTAATAGAAAGTCAAACAGACTTAGTTCCTCTAGAGCAGGGGTCTCCAACCTTGGCAACTTTAAGACTTGTGGACTTCAATTCCCAGAATTCCTCAGCCAGCTTTGCTGGCTGAGGAATTCTGGGGAGTTGAAGTCCACGAGTCTTAAAGTTGCCAAGGTTGGAGACCCTTGCTCTAGACTTGTTTAAAAATCTGTGCCTTTCTCTTTAACTACTAGATATCTGTCCCCTTATCCTTCTTAACTGCCTGTGCCTTTCCCATCTGCCCTATATCTAATTTATTTCTCTACATAATGGTTCTATAACATTAATTTCTAACTTTGCTTTAACTTAGATTGATACAGATATAAACCCCGTTTTATTCTTTTATTAAACTATCCCAGCCCCAGTTCGTATCGTTATATACTCAATTTCCAGGACCCAAAATTAATGTCTTGTATAATTTTAAGACCTATTCCTTTAAAGCTTTCTCAAGGAGGTTGTAAATGTTATTGGTGACTCCACCAGAAGATGAAAAACAGTGAAGCAAACTATAATTTGTGGGACATGTTGTAGGTATCATTTGGTATATTCTCTTTTTTTTATTATTAACATTTTTATTGAGTTGTAAAGTATTATAAAATACAAAATACAAAGTAAATAGAAAAGCAGTTAATGTTTAATGCCTTATTTTACTGTAACAGAGTCGGAAATCAGTGCTTCTTTTTCTTTTTCTTTCTTATCTTTCCCCCATTTGGTATATTCTCAAAAATTAAATTTTTTTAAAAGGAGTGCTTTTTTATTTCTTGCATTTTCAGTAAAATAGATAAATTTCCTTTATTACTTCAGAGAATGATGAAGAACAAGAAGCTCTCCCAACCCTGGACAAACCTGGCTGGTATTCCCAAGGTAACGCAACCCATTTGTATGAGTTGCTGAAGAAGATGACTGGCAAAGTAGAACCAAAGGTATTTTAAAAAAAACAGAAGTGAAGGCATGATAGCAGAGCCTCCTCATAAGAAGGCTTTCTCAACATCAACACAAATTCATCTTATTAGAAACCAATTTTTAGAGATCTAGAAGTAAGCCATAGTAATAACAATTATATAAATATCATCGGCTAACAGGAAATACAAGCAAGCTTCATATTCATGTTTAATATTTAATACAAGATGGGTTCGGCTTAATTTAATGCATGATTACCTTTCAAAGAAATTCCAATTGTGTTTTAATGTACTTTATTCTCAAGTCTGTGTCCATTACATTGCAAGCTTAATTAGTAATTATTAACATGTTTTAAGTCAGGGGTTAATAGAAATTAATTTAGAATTTACTGGTAGATCCTAAGTGATTTGCAGATGATCAGCAAAGACTCATGAGCTGAATGTTCAAATGCAGCTATTTATTTATTAGATGAAATTGCTATGTTTCCTTATTTCCAGATCGTTTACTTTGGTGATAGCATGCACTCAGATATTTTCTCAGCTCATCACTATAGTAACTGGGAGACTGTCCTTATTTTAGAAGAGCTTGGAGGAGATGGTGCTTTGGTACTTACAGAGTCAAGGTCTGAACCCTTAGAGAAGAAAGGAAAGTATGAGGTAAGGATAATCTGGTATAACTCAGCTCCTCCTCTATTATGGGAGGGGTTGACATAGCATTTTGAAAACCACTACAGGTAGTCCTCAACTTACAACAATTCATTTAGTGACTGTTCAAAGTTACAACGCCCCTGAAAAAAGTGACTTATGACTGTTATTCACACTTATGACTGGTGCAGGTCACATGATCAAAATTCAGATCCTTGACAACTGGCTCATATTTATGATGGTTACAGTGCCTATCATTTTTATTGTAGTAAAGATATAAGTGCTTATCAAATATTAGAAGGCTGGGAAACTTCTTGTCTTAATTCTCAGCAGCTTTCGACAGTACTGTAGGACTTATAATAGATCATCAGGATCACGGGTGGGTTCCACTTACCTTCCCTACCGGTTCGCATCGCGATGGAAGTGCGCATTTTACGTGTGCAAGCAAAGTGAGCACGCGCGCCTACATCATGTTGGGGAAATGACCCTCTGCGCATGCACAGAAGCCTCTGCGCATGCGCAGAGGGTTCTTTACCAGCCGCGGTGACCGGAGGACTGGTTCGGGGGCATGGACAGCCGGCCATCGCTGCCAGTTCGGCGAGCGGGTGCAAATTTCCGCCACCGGTACAGGCGAACCGGTCCGAACCGGCAGCAACCCACCACTGATCAGGGTGCTGGCAGTTTTAGTTCAGCAAATGTTTAAAAGGCCACAGATTTATGGTAGCCTTCCCTGAATGGTTTCATATACAGATCTAAGCATTATTTTTGTGCATTAAAAACATAGTTTCAGTGATTAAAATGTTTCCATTGGGTTATGTTTCAGAGATACTTCCTTACCTAAAAAGAGAAGCAAAATGATCATGGGTGGGCAAAAAAACAATAAGAATAAAAGTGACTTCTGACTTCCTGCCAGTTTCCCCATTGAATTTCCTTGTGGGACAGTGATTAGAAATCATTCCTTCCTTCCTTCCTTCCTTCCTTCCTTCCTTCCTTCCTTCCTTCCTTCCACCGGTTACAGGTCATGTGATCATCTTTTATGATTTTCTAACAAGCAAAGTCAAAGGAGAAGCCACATTCACTTGCTGCCTCCTCAGCAAATAGAGGATAATTGTCTACTTCACAAAGTCATAGAATAAATAAAGAAGTCAAAAAACTGGTATACATTATATGCCCTAAAATAATTAGAATTTTGCTTAACAATTCTCTTGTATTATTTGCCTTTCATGTCATTATAAATGTATGTTTTTTCTTTTGTTTTATTCCTGAAGAAGTACATCAAAGTAGGAAGATGAATGAACTGTGTTCAGCTACGGCTTCCTTCCTGTGTTTTGCAAAACTAGGAAAGAAAAGAAACATACCCTTATTCTTATTCAAAATAAACACTTGCAGCACAGGATAATAAGTATGCTTTATGCCTTTCAGGAAGAATGCCCTGGATGGTTCAAAGGCATTTTCTATTGACTTCTGTACAAAGTTTACTTTAAGATTATTTCAATCTCCCTGGGTTTAACTGTACAGGAATTGGAGAAGGACACTTTTCTATTATTTCTGTAAAAAGCAATTTGTTTCACAAGAGCCAGTTCTTGTCACATTAATTTACATTTCACTCAGTAATATTGGTAGTAGTATGTGATGCAGATTAATTGTAGGTCTCCCCTCAGTCAAAGATAGATGATTTTCACCCAGTCACTCTGACCCCAATTTATCCTACAAAATTGTTGCAGGGATAAAATGAAGGGTGACTCTGAAGCTATGATCACTGATAAGCTAAATCACCTTAAGCTATGGACTTTAATCTGTAGTGTGTGGCTCTATAGTTTGTAATTGCATTATTAAATTCATTTTAATGTTTACCTAAAATAGATTCTATTCCAGTGTTTTGGTTTTGAGCTAGCTAAATTGAAAAATAACGTGCAATAAATCATTATGTTAACTATTATATGGAAGCTCCAGTGCACACAAGTGGAGAGCTCTCATCATTCTGTTGAGTGTCCTCATGTCCAAAGACTTTTCATTTCTCTTCAGTGAATAAGCTCAGAGGGCAGGCAACAGAAAATACATGTTAAACAGAAGAAGCAAGAGTATCAGCCCTTTGGCAGGTCAAGAGGTTTGGACTCCCATTTCTCTCCTCTTATTAACACTGACACAGCATTGTCAGCTGGAACTGGAGAAAAGAGAACCACCAGAACATCATGCCCATGTTGTAGTCAGTCCAAAGCCTGATTGATGGTATCAAAGGCCACTGAGAGATCAAGGAGATTTGTTTGCTTGCTTGTTTGTTTGTTTATTAAATTTAAAAACAACTCATCTCTCTCACGGAGGGACTCTAGGTAGTGTACAAATAAAATATTAAAAACATTAAAACTCAATATAAAAATTTAAAATAGAGCAGGGGTGAAATGCTCCCGGTTCGCTCGTACCTGTCGGTCGCCGTAGAGCCGGTCGCCAAGGTAGTGGCGCCGCCCACCCACCCGGACGCCACCATTTGGGTTCTTTTACCGTTTGCGCATGCGCAAAGCGTTCTGTGCATTCTCAGAGGGTAAAAGAACCCAAATGGCGGCGGGTGGGCGGCGCCTCACGCTACCTTGGCTACTGGCTCTACGGCGACCGACAGGTACGAGCGAACCGGGAGCATTTCACCCCTGAAATAGAGGCAAGATTGCACGATCCCCGTCCTAGCTCTACTAGATGTCTTGAACAAGTACAGTCAGCGGTGTCTGAAACCCAGTTGAAAAGGATTCGGATAACTCATTTTCTACAAATCCCTCTGAATTTGCAACTCGCTTCGCTCGTACCTGTCGGTCGCCGTAGAGCCGGTCGCCAAGGTAGTGGCGCCGCCCACCCACCCGGACGCCACCATTTGGGTTCTTTTACCGTTGCTAGCTGCAGTTTGGCGGTTCAAATCTCACTGGCTCAAGGTTGACTCAGCCTTCCATCCTTCTGAGGTGGGTAAAATGAGGACCCAGATTGTTGGGGGCAATATGCTGACTCTGTGAACCGCTTAGAGAGGGCTGCAAAGCACTGTAAAGTGGTATATAAGTCTAAGTGCTATTGCTATTGCTATTGCTAACTCAGCCACCTTCTCAACAGCTTTCCCCAGAAAATGGGAAAGATAGACTGAACAAAAGTGGCCAAAATTTTTATGTCCAACAATGGTGTTTTAGGAAGAGGGTACATCACACCTCCTACCAGATAGGTAGAACCATTCCATCTCTCACAGAAGTAACCACTGCATGGATCCAACCATGTAACCTTCCAGGAGACCTTGGGTGGCCAGATTAACAAGGATCTTGTCCATTACTTTAGGAGTTACCAGATGAAATTCCTCCCAGGTAACTAAACAAGACCATGCCTCAGTTCTTCAACCCAGATCTGCCTTGAATCCAACTCTGAACAGATCTGAGTTGATTTGACAGATGCCCAGAATATTTTTTTTTGCAACAGCCCTCCAGATGTTCTTATGGTCCCTCCCTCCCAGCAGGGAACAGTTTGCCTTAAAAAAGTTGCTGGCTGTATAGACAAAATAACAGCAGACAAATTAATACATTTTGCACGTTTATTGTCACCGTGAAATCCCTAATATATACAGGTCATGTAAGAGAAAAATGTTACAAGCAGAATTTCTTTAATGCACTGGAAGTGATTGAATTTCGAAATGTGATCTTTTCTTATGCCTGAGGGAGGCTCCAGAGTTTCTTGACTGACTTTGTTATTGGGACTTTCCTGAGCATTCACCAAGTTTCTTTTTGTGTGCCTAGTGCTTTGAATATTAGAGAGATCCCGTTTACATAGAAACCATATGAAACTATAAGAGCACATATGGATTTTATGTTTACTTTAGTGTTTGTTTATATTCCAGGGACGTCAACCCAAAGCTCTCCATTCCGTTTCTAAACAATGGGGTTCTTTCTTTGTGGATACTATTTCAAGAAAAGAAAATGAAGAGGAAACCTTAGTAAATACATGGTCTTGCAAATCTGTTCATACTTATAGCACAATTACAATACCAAGCATTGAAGCCATAGCAGGTAAGAATAATGATCCTAAACCAATCCCTAAAATTTTCAAACCATTAATTTTAAAGTCAAATTCATATTAGTGTCAGATTAATGTTGATGATTGGAATTCTAATGCTCTCCCCAGAATCTTTTATTGATTGGCAGCTCCAATCTGCCAATATTTACATTTTAGTAAATATTCATTGGTTTTCACTGTAAATCCCAGAGTAAATTCTACTAAAGCATGGTTTGAGTTTGAGAAAGCGAAAAGAAAACAGTGAAGAGAAATCAATTGTATCTTCATTAAAGCATATTGATTTGTTCTCCACAAAAATGATTCCAATAGCAGAGCTATAAACAAAATATTTTACTTTTTTTTCTAAAAGTAATGCTTTGTTATGTAAAACATTAAGTGATCTAGCATTGACAATCTCCATCTCCAATAATTAAGTTTTATTCCATAATCATAAGCCATGTATTGACAAGAAGAAGGAATGGGTAGGGACTAAAATCCTTCACATATATTTTCTCTACATGTATTGCTCCTTTCCATTTTAGCAGTTATTATTACTATTTATAATAACAATAATAATAGTTGAATGTCAGAATAACAAGAGCCCACACAAAGGAGGGCCAACCCATCCCCAGTACTAAATGAGAATAATGCAAGAACAAGAGAGCAGTGGCAGAGGCTGAAACATCCTTTGGAGATACCGGCAGCCACCATTGTAAGTCCAATGGCTGTAAGAGTTGTGAAAATATTGCTGGTGCACAACTAGTCCTTGACTTATAACCTGACTTATAGCCTTCCAACAGTCGCTTGAGGACTGTTGGAAGTTAAGAAAGACTTCAAAAAAGATACTTATATTCCATTCTCAAAGTTATGACTACTGCACACATGTGATCACATTTTGAGTTTTGGCAACAAGCTCATATTTTAAGACTGGTTGCAGCATGTGACTGCAATTTGCAATGATTTTTGCCCTTTTCCAGCAGAAAAACAGCAAAAAAATATCCATTGGATATGTTGAATTTGTTTAATGACCATATGGTCAGCTTAACAACCATGTGATTTGTTTAACAATCATGGTGACTCACTTTACAACATGTTTGCTGGTGATTTTATTTTATAACTGATTTTAAAAACAGTTATAAAATCTAATCCGGTTACATAGTGCCTCAACTTATGACTATAATTACTTACAAGTCTGAGTTCCACTGGGGTTATAAATCAAGGACTACCTGTAAAAGTCTGGCAATGGCCATGCTGAACTAATCCCAGCAGGGGAGTGGGCTTGTCCAATAAGATCAGGTAGACTTTCTAAGTCCTCCTCTCATAGAATGTCACCTGCACAAATCTTAAAGGCAGTTTTTTTTCAGTCACTGTTTTCCCCTGAACTAGTAGGTAAGATTATTACGATCTCAAAGTTGCTGGGTTTTAGAAAGCTATTAAAACCTGGCTTTTACAACAGACCTTTGAACAGAGTGATATGTTTTGGAGCTAATATGAATGTTGTTTTCTCTTGCAGTCTAAGATTTTGCTTTAAAAAGAGTTCTTGTATGGTTCTTCATTGAAGAAATATAAATGTTGTGTTTGTGTGTATGTTTATATAAAACCTCATTTATAGAATAGGTTGTATAAGCTGCTCAGCGTATCCAATTCTCCTGATGATTTTTCCTGATGATCTGGTAGGCAATTTCGCCAAGACTTAGTCCCTGCCTAGAATGGGAACTTACACTAGGGATTACATCATGGTAATAAGAGTAAGCAAAATATAACTATTTCTTTTGTTCTCTTTACGTCTGCTATCAGCCACTTAGGACCCCTCTTTAAGGTGACCTGCTCCTTGCTGGGGAAGTATAGAAACCATCTGCAGGGCCATTATTAAGAATATTCTAGGCAACTGACAGATAAAGTTACTCTTGGAGTTGCATTTTGAGTGGGTTAGTCCTGTCAAGTTGAAGGAAGCATGGCGAACTGGGAAGAGTGACTATAATTCCTGAAAAAAATAGGATCATCAGGAGGTGGCACACAATTGAGTCCATACTGTAGTGCAGTAGGTAGGTAGGTAGGGTAGGGGGGTAGGGTGGGAAGGGAGGGAGGGAGTATGCTTCCCTCTTCAAGAAGCCAATGGACCCAACCATTCAGTATATCCAATCTTCCCTGCTTAGGGAAAATTGTTGAAGAAAAGTAGTCAATCTTCAGCTTCAAACAATCTTGGGTAATGCCTTACCTGGCATCCTTCCATAAAATTCTGTGTGTGTATGTTGTGTCTGTGTGTCTGTGTGTATGAGTATGACAGAGAGAGGCTCCCAATATGTTACATGCTTATCAGCAAATAGAGGAGAAAAATGACCAAAGAAATGAAATAATTTCTATTGGTCCATTTTCTGTGTCTTATATCATTGAGGTGAATGATTAGAGAAATCACCCATCTCCCTTGGAAGCAAGATCTATCTTGCAAAATATAAATGTTATTTATTGTTAAAAAGATAAAATGCAAGTATTCCTTTTCATTTGTGTCACATGTAAAACATACAGTATCAAAGACATAAAGAGTTATTCCAATTACATGTCCAGACTTAGAAGGATCTTCCATACAAAACATAAAAGATAGTATAAATTTCTGGCCAGACACAAGTTAATGCTTGCCCCTAAATTATGAGAATTCTACTGTAAAGAGGTTCCAAGCATTTATTTACTGCACAAAAGAAATTAAAAGTAATGTTGCACAATATTTCTAGCCACACTTTTTGGCTTATCCTTTCAAAATAGTTGTTTTTAACCAAAACAGACTTCCCTTTATCTCAGTTCTTCCAGTAGTCCCTTCTAGATTTCTAAGGTTTATAGTTCATTTAATAGTGGGGCTGTTAGGTTGACAAAAGGTGTCCCATTTTCTCTTCTCAGCTTCAGTTCTCAACTTGTCCCTTTATTTTAAAAAGACAAACCATTTTTCCTTCTAGCAGAAAAAAAACAGGTGTAGGTAATCTCACTTTGTACATGACCCAAGGCATATAATTTTTCCTCCTACAGATAGATGTAGGTTGGGGAAATCAGCCTGCAAGGATGTATACTAGAAATGTCTGTGCTTGCCTCAAAAGAAAGGCTGGCAAAGCAATCTTGTAAAAACAGATTCACAATACACAGTTTGATTGTTGTGCTTAATGTTTAATTCATAAACTGCTCTGAGAGCCATGACTCACAGAGGTTTTCAATCAAATAAGTTTAGCAAATACAGGAAGGCGCAGTCTGAAACAGTGGCGAATGCCCTCAATGCACTACAGTTCTCATAATCCCCAACTAGCTTCTTTGATAGCCATGGCTGTCTGGGGAGGTATATAATCTAGAACATCTGGTGTATACCAGCTGCACAATACAAAAGTACACACGCAATGTTATCAGTTTAGCTTTATTGATAAGAAATTAGACTGATGAGGACAGGAATTAGCACTCCCACATAGAGTACCATTATGTCAGGTGATCCCTGAAGGCCATCTAAAGCAGGAGTCTCCAACCTTGGCAACTTTAAGACTTGTGGACTTCAACTCCCAGAATTCCTCAGCCAGCAAAGCTTTGCTGGCTGAGGAATTCTGGGAGTTGAAGTCCACAAGTCTTAAAGTTGCCAAGGTTGGAGACCCCTGATCTAAAGCAGCGGCCTACAACCTTTCCAGCTCAGCGGGCCAGCTGGGGGGCAGGAGTGATAGTTTTGTGCACACGCCGCTTTCAGAAATGCAGTTTCGCCCACTGCTACCACGGCCCGGTTTCGAATGGACTACAGTCCGGCAGTAGGCTGCAGACTGGGGTTGGGGATCCCTGATCTAAAAAATGGCTTCTTTATTGATTTGGCAGAGCAGAAGGAAAAAGCCTTACATTTAAGTCCAGAAGCACAGAGCTATCTAAGGGATTTTCTTTCTGTACAGTGCTATGGACAAGTTTTATTTTCTTCATACTTGTCTGTGATAAAAACGTTAGACTTGCTGAGTAATACTGGTGAGCATTCCATAGAATAAGCCAGTTCCTAAAGTGGTTAAATCTCTAGAAAATCACAGTGAACAGCCAAGCCTATGTGAAACCTGACTCTGTTTCAGTATTCTGCATGATCTGGTGTTCAAATTGTTAAAACACCCGGTGTGTTCAGGCATGCATTATGATTGGGGGTAGGGGGGGGAGATCAAAAAGGACTTGGAATTTTTACAGCGGGGAGCCTCGTTTGGATCTTCTGAATATAGGATTGGATGTCTCTCAATCATAACAAAATTCTGAAAATAAGGAAGTACTCAAAAATAAAGCATTTCTTGTTCAATCTTATGAGGAAGTGATGAAGTTGGGCAGAACTTCCTTATCATAAAATTAGGGGTGGGGGGGTGAGAAGCTGCAAGGCAGAAAAAGCTTCAAAAAGAATTGTGTGTGGCCTATGAAGACACATGAATATTTAATGAGCAAAAAAATTGCATGCAAAAACATTTCAGTATCATTCTGTAACAAGTTGATATATAAAAGGAGACAATCCTCCGTTGTCAAATTCCCCGTTAACCTGTTTCCATGCAGTTTTCTGAAGTTCTTGGTACAACTGACCTGTAATTCTTATTTTGTTTATTGTCATGAGGGTCATATCAGAGTATTGCTGATGTTACCTAGTTTGGTTAATGAAATGTCTGCAAGAAAACAACCAAGCTCAGAGAGCTTCAAGGACCCCTCATTTCAACCCTGAGCTACAAATATTCTCCTTTACTGTTTATTGTCACTTGGCAACCCTAACCCTTCTTTGAATTTTGTATATCTTTAAAGAGGAACAAAAGCACACCTTTAACATTCTACTTTATAAGTCTGTTGGATGCCTAAATATTATTTTTCCTGGACTAACTCAAATTACTCCTGTGGTTGTTTCATCTTCATCTGCCAGTCAGTGAGTGCCTTTGTAAAAAGCCAGAACATACTTGCAGAAAAAAAAAACCATTTCTTTAAGCTCTCAAAAAGCAGGTTATATAGCTTCACCCTAATTTTATATTTATGTATTTGTATCCCACCTTTATTATTTTTACAAATAACTCAAGACAGAAAACATCCCACACACCTCCCTCCTCCTATTTTCCCCACAAAAACAAACATGTGAAATGAGTTGGTCTGAGAGAGAGTGGCTGACCCAAAGTCACCCAGCTGGCTTTCATGGCTAAGATGGGACTTGAACTCTCAGTCTCTGGTTTCTAGTCTACTGCCTTATCCACTAGACCAAACTGGCTCTCTGCCAAAATCTCCTTTGGACATTTTAATCTCTTTTTTTCCAGTTGAATTTGAATTGTTAAGGACAGGATTGCAATTGGACATTCCCATCAATACGCTGCTACAGCCCACTGTAATACTCAGTAACTACCAGCAAGCATCAAATCCTTGAGTAATAATATGATTTTAGTGACAAAGAATATAAGAGCATTTTTTAAAAAAAGTTTAAACTATTAAATAGTTTATTGGTCTTTCATATCTTGGCATCTCCATTTTAATATGACCAGATCTAAGAAAGAATAGAGTGCTATCAGTTATTGAAACAAAATCAATTGTTCTTTTTCTGTTTTCTTTTAAGGACAAAATATTTGTGTTAGTATTACTGAAATGGATCTCCCCCATGTATTCCTACCCTGACTGCAGTATACCGTTAGATAGTTGTAGGACTATCTAGGACTATGTAGGACATAACCAGAAAGCCATACCAGTGAAGGTCACAATTCATAGATTCCACTCTAGAAACAAAATATTTCATTGTATTTCATTCTTCTAGTCCCCCAGAAACCTATGTAGGAGAATTATTAGTTTTACATGTTTATCTTCCAACTCAAAATCAGGCACTTTTAGAAGGTACAGGCTAACCCTAGAGAAAATAAAAGTCATATTTAAATCAGTATTAATATATATAATTTCAGGCAAGCTGTGAATATACATCCTACCAATATAAACATCAAGGTAGATGTTTACTGAAGATGTGTAGGGATAATGCTTACTAATAAGGGAGCAAAAATAACAGCAAATTATTCAAACCAAATTATTCCATTTTATAAATGACCTTTTTCTAGACTTATATTATTGTGAAATTGGTAGAATTAGGCTTGGAATCAGAAAAGGGATAATATACAATATTCTTGTAAGCAATAACAATATATAATACGTTCTTTTAAGAAGAACATTTGAGCTTATCTTTGATATTTACATTAGTTACCCATACAAATTATTCTGAACTTTAAAAGATCTAAATGCAACTGGTGTTCAGTTGCAGGCTAATTTGTTGTAAATAATGTCAATTTTTAATTATCAAAATAATTTAGAAGGTTTCCTGAAAATATTAGAAGAAATATGTTTTTGCCGATATTACTCTTTTTCCAGACAATAGCTATGTAGCCACTACAATAATAACAACAACCATGGACAACCTCAGATTAATGATGTACTTTTTTATTGTAAGAAAAGAATGTCCAAGGTTGTAGGTATAATATGATTATGGGAAACATAATATTGCTCTTTTAAAATTAGGATTAAATAATTGATGCAAAGTATTATATATAATCCAAAATTAGTTTTCTTGGATATGCTGGCAAGTATATTATTTATTGTCATGGTTCATCCTTGCCTGCATAAGTGATACAATATGTTTAATTTGTCACTAAAAGATACATATTTCAAATTATCTAGAATCACCTTTTGCTTTATTTTAAACAATGATAGTCACAGAAGGAAAAACATTTTTATATGCTCAGGCATGAAAACTCTAAACCAGGGGTGTCAAACTGGCGGCCCGCGGGTTGGTTGCGTCACACGCAGGCCACACCCACCCCAGCTCCGCAAAGGGGGAAAACGTTGCAAAACATCATGTGATGGCAACGTGATGCCACGAGTTTGACACCCGTGCTCTAAACACAAAACATGTAAGCTTGGGGTCTGATTAAATTGTTGCGATATTAAGCAAACAAATTAAAAAGCTTAAGAAACAAATGTATTTTTCTTTGGAGCTCCTGGGATTATTTAGATGCTATATAAATATAATTCCTAATCGTATGTGTTTCTTTCAGATTTACCACTGGATTATCAATTTAATAGATTTTCTTCAAATAACTCAGTAACTACTGGTTACTATCCCAAACCTCCAAAGTCGTTATCAGGTGGTGAGCGAATGGCAACCAAATAAAACATCTTTAAAGAAAAGTAAATATGAATCTTCATCATGCTTAAGCAAAATGTTGGAAGCTACTGAGAATCATGCAAATTAAATACTATATAAATTAAAAAGACATTTTGGAAAGGACCTAACCAGGTTGAAGAAAAAGAAGCTTCCTATTTTCCTATTGATTGTGATATATCAATCTACTGTCTAAAATGTTTTTTTCATTCTGTTTTCCGAAGATTTGCTGCAGACTTATATTCATATACTAGGTACCTTTGCCAGTTCATGCATTACATGACCACCTTGTATCCGTAATAACACAAGGGGAACATGTGCCATTAACCGTGAGCAATATTCTATGATAAGAAAGCTTTGTACATACTCAGTCCTGGGGTGAGGTCCAATTCCTTCATTCTTCATACTGAAAAAAGTGGTATATATGTGTGAATAAATCTGATAGGATTTTGAGGATTATGCAGAAAGCACTGAATTCCTTCACAATGAGGAAGGATAATAATTAGCCTTTCATTTCAAAGTCTGATTAAATTTTGTAGCGTGAAATATATTTTTAATCTGAATTAGAATCCAAACCTGTCAAATTAAATGAATCGACCTTTAGAAAATCTGTTCTGAGAAATATATTATTAGCCTGTTTCCTGTTCAGGGAAAACATAAAATTTTATATTTAAGCAGATTAAAATGCTGAACACTGTTTTGCTGCTACACATTTACCTAAAAACTGCCTTTACCACTGGTATTGAAAAAAAGCACGTATTTTACATCCCCTTTTGTGAGTTAACTTGCAGGATGGTATCTCCCTTTCTTACATCATTCTTTTTTATAAAAGGAAATCTGTAACTATTTAGAAGGATGGCCTGGAATTCAAATTTGTAAAAAAGAAAGAAAGAAAGAAATAGTATATTGGGATTGTGAAATTATTCTGAGTCTTCTAAGATTCAAAAATTAGTTTTTGCATTATTCTGATACTAGAATATGCTTGTCTATTCAGAAGATATTGCTTTTCAAACCAGTTGAGTTTACTTTCTCATAAGTAGACCATAGGATTGCAATTAAGACTGCAATCTTATGAGCATATAGGAATAAATGTTAGAGTTCACGTCTAAGTAAATAAGTCTAGGATTATACCATAAGCAAGCCAATGTTTATGTCCATTCGTGTTTTCTCAGTAAGACAAATCTCGGTATGTTGGATTACATTCAACTTTTCTTGCATGTAGACTACTCCCTCAGAAAGGGTGATCTGTTAGGATAAATCACAGTTCAAGGATCTGGTAGTATAAACTTGAAATGTCATGATTTCTGAAGCCTTCCATCTGCTTTGGCAGTTCTCATCTGTATGAAGTTGAAAATAAAGGTTATTTATTCTTGAGCGGCTCTGGATTCTGTTACTTATAGAAGAAAAAGAAGAATCTGCTATGTGGAATGCAATAAATATTATAATTAATGACACTGATATATTGTTAAACATTGACAGGTGCTTAGGAGGTACTAAAAGAAATTACAAATTCAAAATCATGACTCATTTTCCTCCATTTTAAGAACCTGTTATGGTCAGAAAGGGAGGGAATTAATGAAAAGTTAAACCGCCATCACACAGTGGAACCAGTCTATATCTCCCTCTTAATTCATTTGGGGAGGGCGGGGGAGAGATTGAAAAATAAGATCACTTATCTCTTGAATCTGTGCCATTTTATTCTCCACTCAACTCATCTCACATTTAAGCATTCTGGCAAGCTATATAATTTACTGAAGATTGCCAAATTAAGTAACTATTTAGGATGATGTAGTCAAATGAGGTTCCCCTTAATACATATATTTTCCTCCAAGACAGAAAACACAGTTTGGCTACAAACATTCATGGTATATTTTCCTGGAACAATGAAACATTAGACCCAAATAAAACTTGTAAGGAAAAACAGGCAATTCCTAGAATATTTTTTTCAGTAAGGTGGCAGCACCAGCTTTTTTTACAAGCAGTCCAAAAGATTCTGGTTCCAGCATGCCTAGGATATATGGTGAAGCTATATGGACATCTACTTAGAATTATATGGATATTTCATAGGGTTAGTTTGGTTTTTGATGTGCTTTAGTACAAAACCACAGAGAGGGTTTTTTTTTGAAGAACTGGTCAACAGATGTTATTCATAGAGACAAACTTCTGAAGTTCTTTCAGTGCTATAACAAAAGCATTTTCAATGGAATCAGGATAAATCCCTTTCTTTCCCTAGTCTGAGTTCAAACATGGGTCTCCCAACCCAACAAGTGAATTTCACATACTTGTCACTGGAAAGATGAAAACCAGACTAACCACTTCTAAACATTTTAATGTTTAAGTTGCTTGGACAAATTAAAGGCTAGAACACTCAAAATGACCATTATGCAACAGGGATATAAAAGCCAGTGCCATTCATGATTCCAATCTGTGTTAAACCAGACAACCCTTGAGTTTGGAGAGTCAATCCAAAGCACTTCATTCATTTAAACATTGTGATTTGGGAAAATAAGTCAAGATTGAATTTATCTATTTAGACAGGGAAGTCATCTGTTTCAAAGTCTTTTGCATTTGTATGCACATGTGTTTAAATAATTAATCCAGCTGTGCAAAGATAGACAAATAGAGGAACTTCATTTATAAAACAGATTTTAAAACTAATTTTAAGCAGGAAATTAAGTGATGTTATAGTTGGGTTGAAACATGTTAATTTGATAGTTTTTGTTCCCTCACTTAATGTGAATGAATGTATCACTGGGACATCTCTATTAGAATGAAAACCAGAGTTTGACATGATTAAAAGCTTTCGTGAAGCCAAAATGGATTTGGAGAATTATTTTACAAAGTTCAGTCTAATGGTAGAGTAACAATTAACCTTGAATAACAAGCATATTAGAGCCATGCTATTATAATTAGTGATGTATAGTTTGAGTGCCATTAAGATGCATACATTCTGGAATATAAACATATTGACAATGTAAGTGTAGTATACTGTAATGGCTAAGATGCTGAACAAGGTTAAAGTCCACTCTTCGATAGGGAAACTCCTTGAGTGATTATGGGCCAATCACTCTATCTCTCTGCCCGACCTAACTCACAAGGTTACAGTTTTGGAGATAAAATAAAAGGTAGTCCCCATGCCTTGAGTTCTTGGAGAGTGACAGGATAGAAGTCAAATAAATACATGGCATATAAGTGAATTTGTCAGAAATTTACAAAACCAAGAAGCCTCTTTGCATGGTGGAGGGGTGTTGCATTCACTTTCTCCCATTATATATCTAAGGTGGCATGAGAGAGGTAGGTTCCCGTTCAAAAAAGGACAAAAAATGAAGTTTGTCAAAGTTACACAAATGCAGGAATGTATATAAATAGACCTAACAGGCAGTAGTTCTTTTTTTGAGGAAATATTAATTGACAGGCATACAGTAAGATAAAAGGAGATGGCTTCCTTTTCAGATATATAGATCTGGATTGAAGCCATGGTTGAAATGAATAATTTTAATTAGTCTCCAAACAACAGGAAGCCCTGCAGTGCCAAATCTGAAAGTATACTATTCTGTGCTTCAACTCAAATCTTCTTTCAAGTTGAATGGATCCTTACTCAGACTATTACAAAGGCACAAGAGCAATAGATATTTAGCAATTGGCCTCTAGAGTCTAGACACTATAATGTGGGTAGAGACAGCCTTACGCAGAAGAAGAAAAGGGGGAAGTGTGATACACTTACACTACATCATACCCCTGTGTATTCAGCAGACAGATCTGTAAAGGGTTTCTTAGAGCATTCAGATGGATATGCTGGCAGTGGAAACTAAGAAGATGTTAGCATAAAAAATATTTCACTATAAATTCAGACTAACAAAACACATGCTATAACGTGTTTTGTTAATATAACAAATGTAATATCATGCAATTTAATGTAATACAATATAATATAGACACTGGGCTTGTCAGCTACGAAGCTGACAGCCAGGGTTTGAGACCCAAGCACTGCGCAACAGCATGAGCTCCTATTACTCACCCCAGCTCCTGCCCACCTAGCAGTTCGAAAGAATGCAAATGAGAATAGATAAATAGGTACCACTTCAGCAAGAAGGTTACTGCGTTCCATATTTTCATGCTGGCCACATGATGATGGAAGCATCTCTCAGACAATGCAGGCTCCCTCAGATGAAATTTAGAGAAGAGCACCGCTCTTTTGAGTCAGTCAAGACCAGATAACCTTTAGTAACATTTTATGTCCAGACCATTAAACCATACTATGGTTTAACATGATGGTAAGGGAATGGATGGGTTCCTACGACATATCAAATAACAGCCACCCATATAAGGAGATAGCCAGGAGCCACTTCCATAGCAGCTGTGCACAACAAGAAAATATTGCGTGCATAAAAATTCATCTGCCTACTTCTAGCAATCGTAGCAAAAGCACAATCTTCCCCCATGTCTCCATAAAAAAGTGGGAGAGATTGTTTCAAGTGTCAGTAATGTGGAAAAAAATGTGTGAAATCTCAACTACATTCCAGAACATTCCTTTATCAAAGGCAATACAAAAGAACATGTAAACGATTTATCAATTTCAAAAATGTTCATGGGTAAGCTAAAGACCCATGTACTATATTCTGTGGTAATGGTAACAGAAAAAACTGATTTTAAAATATGTAATATTTAACATTTAATATTTATTTTAACTATATTATCTCTTTAATTCTAAAATCAAATGCTTTAAAACACTAAGTAAAATTATTAGGGCTATGAAAAAATAAAGACCTACACTTTCAATAAAGGCAACTTTATTGGTTGAATGATGGACAACAGCTCTACCACCAACCTGAAAGTTTACAGCTACAGATAGATCAGAATTACAATCAGAAAATATTGTTGACAGAGGATGATATTGTTTTAAAAATTCAAGCCAAATGTTTACTTAGAGTCATGACTCATTTTTATGTCACAAAGAGTTCGTTTTTAGTAGAAGACAAAATTCACTTCTACACACTCAATGTACACTGCAATTTCCAAAAGCATTCATACATTGAGATTAAATAAGAGACCATAATTACACAAGGAATCTTTTCTTTCAGCATTTTTTCAGTCTTTTGATCACCTAAAATTAAGAGACCAATGTGAGTTATTTCAGAAGATTAAGATTCTTTATAAATAACTACTTCATGTTGATTACTGAATTTTATCCAAAAGTGATACTATGCAGTTTTGATGGTAACTTATTGCAAACTGAACTCTAGGCAGTTTCAGTAATAAATGTAGCTGTCTTATCAGCAGCTAAATACTGTTAGGGATAATTTGTGATTTTCCCAAAGCCTTGCATCCTATTTATCAGCAAAACAAAAAATACTTTTAAAAGTTGCTTTAAAACTTCTAAACTTTGCCAAAGCTACAATTCTCAGAGCCAAAAATGACAAAAATGCAAGAATTCAGCATGATTTTATTTCCCAACCTTTTAACTCTTTTAATCTCATTCCCTCTTTCCTTGTTTAAAATGTTCTTCCTGTAGAATAATTAGTTTCAGCACTTCTTCCCTGACCAAAGATTTGGGGAAATAAAATCCTGTTGGATCCCATTTATTTTTAAAGTTGCCCCTGACAATTCCAAAACAGCAGCAGTAATAGCAGCTCTCCAGAGGCTACTTCTAATTAAAATAATTTTTAAGTGATACAATCCATGCACCTCTGGCAAATTTGCAAACTGTGGCCTGAATCACTTCAGATTGCAGGTGGGGATTCATTTGATAAATGAAATTCATTGCACTTCCATTTTAAAAGGGTTAAAACACCACTATATTTACATTAAAGAAAAACAAAGCCGCCCCCCCCCAGTAATAACTTTGGGATTGGAGATCACAGGAAAGCATTTATATCAGGGGTCCCCAAACTTGGCAACTTTAAGACTTGTGGACTTCAACTCCCAGAATTCTCCAGCCAGCATAGCTGGCTGGAGAATTCTAGGAATTGAAGTCCACAAGTCTTAAAGTTGCCAAGTTTGAAGACCTCTGATTTATATTCACTGGTAAAACTGAGGATAGGATCGAATGATATCAAATATGTGTTTTATAATAACTAACCTCATAATAACTATTGAAATGTGAAATCTTTAAGAACAGGTTGGATATTGTTTTCCAGAGATAATTGTATCTTCCTCCAGATGTATTGAGCTTGCTGATGTGGCACTGTATTCTTGCCTGCAAAAATGAGCTGAGATATTTCCCTTCATCTGATTATTGGCTTCAAGCTTAAAATTTGCTAAGGGGGGGGAGGGGGGAGGAGGAGTGGGGGGAAAGGGAAATTAAATCAGTTAAATTTCACAAGATGAGGCATTTTCTTTACACTTTCTGCTATTTCAGTTTTATATCAGGAAAAAATGATATAAAAAGCCAGAGGCAATGATAAAAGTATGAAGGATATATGTGAAGATGTATGCAGGATTTTGGAATGCATTCATGGCACAGCTACATGAACCTATAAGCACACAAACAGAGAAACATAAAAGACTGATTTAATTCCATTTATAGTTCTATAAACTGAGATGGTGATTTTATGGACAAATAAATCAAAGGAAAATAGTTGAATATCAGGCCGTGATAATTTCCAGGTGAAATTACAATGAGAAGCTATAAAGCCTTTGTAAGATATAAGAGTTCAGAACATGATATTGATATACAGTATCCGTGACAACTATCACATATATCATGAACACCTTATATAAGTAATGAAAATATTACATTGGCCAACTCTTTAGCAATGGGTTAAATTCCAGATGCCAATCTGAGGTCACATTCACACAGATGTTTTGCCATGTTCCTTTACAATGTCAGCTGGAAATCATGCCTTTAGCCCGTTACCTTCACAGCAGAACCTTTTTGCAACCCAAACATGTTTTCATGCTGTGTTGCTGTTCATACTGTTTTAATGTATGACATTCTGAGGGCTGTAATCGGTAGTCAATATTCAAGCCTCAGCTAGTGTTGCCCACTGTTAATAATTCTTCTCCAACTGGGATGCACAATAAATTAGTTACTTGTGAAATGCATTTTTTTTATTTCCCACTATACTATCAAGGAATCTCCTTTTATTCTTTGTAACTATGGGTACAACTGTTCAGTCCTAGATTTAATCACTAGATGGGGTTTGTATCTCTTGGCTGCCATCTCTAGTGGTCATCTGGATTTCTGCAGCCTTAATATAGCCAGTGAATAAATGTTCCTAAACAGCTGGATTTAGCTATAAGAATCAGTGTGGGAGCTGTAAAATTAGTCTTAGAACATTAGAAAGAGTAATCTTTCCTGAGAGCTATAGCCAACACCATGTAAGCTGCAGATTGAGTTATTTCAAATACACTTTCTATTACACGTCTTAAGCCCCAGATGGGCTAGTCCAGGGGTGTCAAATTGGTGGCCTGCGGGCCGGATGTGTCACATGCAGACCATGCCCACCCCAGCTCAGCGAAGGGGAAAACGTCGTGATACGTCATGTGATGCCGTGAATTTGACACCTGTGGGCTAATCAATTTCAAGGCTTTGCATTCTCTAGATCAGTGATGGCGAACCTTTTTTGGTTCGCGTGCCAAAAGGGGGGAGCGTGGGGGGTCACGCGCGCACGTGCCCACACCCATAATTCCATGTGCCCCCCTGCACATGTGCACATGACACACACCCCCTTACTCCCAGCACGCGATGGCATGCCTGTTTTTCGCTCTCACCAGGCCTCAGAGCCTTTCTAGGAGCCTGGGGAAGGCCTTTTCGCCCTCCCCAGAAAGGCTAGAAAGGCTCTGGAGCTTGGGGAGAGCAAACAACGGGCCTTCCCCACCCCCTCCGTAGGCTGGAAACAGCCTGTTTCCTGATTCCCAGTAGGCCCAGAAGGCCCAAAAATCAGCTGGCCGGTGCGGCATGCGTGCCGGACCTGAGCTCATGTGCCCACCGATATGGCTCCGCGTGCCACTTGTGGCACGTGTGCCATAGGTTCGCCATCACAGCTCTAGATTGACAGGTGAATTTTCAAGTACTTCATAACTACAAATTTCTATTTCTGTATCTCTTCGCTACTTGTTCAACCACCTATTAGGTTGACAGGCTGGCTACATGAAGAAAAGGGGGGGGGAACAATCCAAAGAATCAAGTTTTTGTTACACTTTCTATGGCGTTTTAAACTGGGCTCTGCATAATTAAGGGCCTGTGCTCTCCATGTTGACCAGATAATTTTTCAATCAAGCACTTTACAAAGACAAAACAGAATCTTGTGTCCATCACAACCAAAGGAGGAGGAGGAGAATAGCATGACAACATACTAGTTCCAGCTTGGGGAGGAAGTGCAACAAAACTACTATGTTGATTTGTCTTTAGCCTTTAAAATCCCTAAAATAAGAGAACTAGAATACCTCCTAAATTATCTCTACAATAAATAAGTGTGCCAATTAATAATTTGAATATAAGGTTGTCTTTACATGCTTTCTAAAAGGAAGAAGGTTGCTCTGAATAGAGGGCCATTTCATGATCATTCCCCCAATTTTTTCTTCCTAAGAAATGTATCCAGTGACTGCCTATATTACAAAAGGTATGTGGAGTGCTTGGTGCTCTCTGAGGTTGGTGGTTTTCTTGCAGGCATTTCATCACCAAACTAGGTAACATCATCAGTGCTAGAAGGGAATGGGGTTCACTGCTATTTTTATATACTAGTGGTTTGTCCTGTCAGTGTTGTTCGAAGTATTTTTGGTGGTTCCTTGATTAGACTATTGTTAATTGTTAACTTATTTGTCTGCACTGGTAGTTCCTTCTTGATTGTTGTTACTTCTTGATTGTTGGTCTAGTGCAGGGATGTCAAACTCAATTTCATTGAGGGCCGCATCAGGGCTGTGGTTGACCTCAGGGGGCCGGGTGGGTGGGCGTGGCTGACTGGGTGGGTGTGGCTGACTGGGTGGATGTGGCCGACTGGGTGGGCATGGCCAGCTTGATGTCACTCCCCAAACTGCTGGCATGTTTCCTCTTCACACTGGGTGGACTGGGCCGAAGCCACGCTGGCCCAATGTTTCTTCTTTGCATTGGGTAGACCAGGCCGAAGTGACGTGGGCTGGCCCCTTACATTTTCTAGGACGGCCCCGCAGGCCAGATCCAACCACATCACGGGCCACATCTGGCCTTGTGTTTGACACCCCTGGTCTAGTGTTTATTTTGGTGTTAATCTCTGCTCATATGACTGTTGATGCTGGTGAGGAGATGTTTTGTTCAAGGAACCATTAAGAACAGTCCCACCAACCATGACAGGGCAAGCCACTAATGTATAAAAATAAGAGCAAACCCCACTCCTTTCTACATCATTCTGATGATGTTATCTAGTTTGGTAATGAAACATCTGCAAGAAAACCACCAAGCTCAGCACCAAGGACTCCACAGTTCAGTCATGAGCTACAAATATTTCTTCTATCAGTACAAGGGGTATGTACGTATGTACTTATGCATTTTATAACACAGTTCTTGGGTTTTTTAAGTCTGTGTTGAAATATTAAATGTTCCCTCCCTCCCTTCCTTCCCCTTCCTTCCTTCCTGATGCTTTACTGCCTGCAATCATTTTAATACATATTTTATTATATTTTCCCCTAAAATATTATATTACTGTACTTTGAAACTTCTCAGAATGAGGCAGGATATAGACCATTAATATAAACAATGCATGCATATATAAGATATAAAGCAGCCAATTAGAAGTACACTCTAAATGTAATTCCAGAGTGTATTATTCATTTATTTTACTGTACTCAACCCCCCCCTCCTCCATCAAAAATAGCATGATTATTCCAAAATCATGCAGAGAGTTGTCTGTCTGATCACATTGGTGTTATGTTCTAACTGTTTCAACTGTGTTGCATGGTTCCAACCAGGTCCAGCGTTTGAGCGGGAAAAAGCTCAAACGCTATTGGCTGGTCTGTCTGACAGCTCCCTATAAAAGGGCAAGCTGTCAGACTGCTCTTTGCTGGTTACTGATACAAGAGCTGAAATAAAGAGCTGCTTTGGAAGTCTGTCTCCTGTCATCTCTACCCACTATCCAACAGTGGCGACGAGGGCTTGGGCCAGGAGAACTGTGACTAGCTTCTTCAGCACTTTCAACCAGCCAGGCAGACATCTGCCTGCC
>QLTV01003764.1:227300-239939 GCA_003457575.1 Thermophis baileyi | reverse complement strand
CACCAACTGAATTACTGAATTGCGCAGGTCTAGTAGGGCTCCAAAACGCCCCGCCTACCTGCGTGATTACGTATGCTGGACAGCTCCATCCAGGAGGGGAGGGGTGTTATGTTCTAACTGTTTCAACTGTGTTCCAACCAGGTAGCTGCCTCACCACCATCTGTATTGCGCAGGTCTAGTAGTGCTCCAAAACGCCCCGCCTACCTGCGTGATTACGTATGCTGGACAGCTCCATCCAGGAGGGGAGGGGTGTTATGTTCTAACTGTTTCAACTGTGTTGCATGGTTCCAACCAGGTCCAGCGTTTGAGCGGGAAAAAGCTCAAACGCTATTGGCTGGTCTGTCTGACAGCTCCCTATAAAAGGGCAAGCTGTCAGACTGCTCTTTGCTGGTTACTGATACAAGAGCTGAAATAAAGAGCTGCTTTGGAAGTCTGTCTCCTGTCATCTCTACCCACTATCTAACAATTACAATACTGATCCCTGCACTCCAGGGATCCACTACATTGGCATTAGAATACCTTGTGCAGGCAAAGATCATTATGGATAAAAGCTAGTCTTAGAATGGAGAACATACAGATAGGCATGCTGTGGAAAATATGGCTTCAATAGCTCCCCTTAAAAGCATTCCAAGGTTTTTATAAATAATTAACATTGGGTTTCTACAGTAATGCAAAACAAAAAGATGAGGCAGGAAATAGCAGCAGCTTGCCAGGTGGCAGTGGAAATTGGTTCTTGCAACCTGGCAAAAGGCTGTTTCCTGCCCCATCTTTTGTTTTGCATTATAAATCCTATGTTATTTATTAAAAGAATGTTGGTGTATATGCTTAATTACTACAAGATTTGGCAAACAGAGCAAAACAAGTAGTGCACAGTGAAAATACTGAAGTGCGATCACATGAATTCTCAACTGTAAAATAGCAAATAGAAAAAAGAAATAATACATATTTTCAAATGCAAAATATTCTACATTCTCAAAAAGTAGAAGCATTTTATTCATTCCAGTACAAACATATTTGCTCGTCTTCATTTTAAACATACTTTTCATATGCTTGTAACATCTATTTGATGATCTAAATAATCAAAAAAGGGTTGTTTATAAAATCAAGTTATAGTTAATATCCTTTAAGAACTCATATAGTACATGACAATTACAGAATTCCCATGCTTTTTAACATTTCCTAAAATTTCAGGGATATAATGATGGTGATGATGATTCCACCCGCCAATATACAAACATATGAAATATTCATAACATTCAGCAATATTTCTCCTTGACAGCAGATTTTCTCAGATGTATTCTAGCTATGTCAGTCAAAGCTGTTACGCAGTTATTCTTTTTCTCCTCAATTAATTTTCTCTGTAATAAAACATAACAAGTAATGCTGGGGGAAAAAATGAAAATCATGATGATGATATGCAATCAAATTAGTGTGAACTCTTAGTGACCATATAGATATTTCTCCAGACCATCTGTCCCCAAACCTGGCCTTGCAGATCTTTCAACAGGAGGATACCCATACTCTTGGCATAAATTCCTAGTGTTTACCCATCCCTCCCACAGCCAACTACTCACCCACACTGATGAGGCAGCATAACACGGCTTGAGGGGAATGGAGAAAGATAGGAGGTTTATTTATTTATTTGATTTATATCTCATGAAGGTGATTCTGGAAGACATACAAGGTTAAAACAACACTTAACCCTCTAACCATTATAAATTAAAGTGAAGTCTTAATTGGATGATAAAATGGATAATAAAAATGATCTATCTAACATGGATAAGAAAAGGGATAAAAAAGAGTTATAAATGGCAAGTAAAGTTCAACAGATCGATCATGTTGCTGTTCTTTGTGCTAATTGGATCTGCTGATGTTCTTGAAGAGTTAAGCAGGTGTTGAAACATGTTACCACTTATATCGGATGTTCTATTTTGATCACTTCTAAATGAGGATGATGAAACTATCTCTGCTGAACTACTGCAGAGACTTACTTGGAGTGATATTTGTTTATTTGTATCCCACCTTTATTTTTTTATAAACCCAAGATAAACCCAAGGCAGTAAACATACCTAATACTTCTTTCTCCTCCTATTTTCCCCACAACAACCACCTTGGGAAGTGGCTTGGGATATGAGAGAGCTGGCTTTCATGGCTAAGGCAGAACTTGAACTCACAGTTTCATGCTTTCTTGCCTGGTGCCTTATCCCCTAGACCACACTTGCTCTCATATACTAACAATCTGATTAGTTAAAAATATAGGATAAAATATTAGGAATATATTTTTAAGAAAAAAAGCAGAGAGTTGCAAACAGCTGAGGTAAACCTCTTCCTCCTTCTAACAGACGTCATCAGGGACCAAGGCATGGAGACAGGACCTCACCACAGACTATGTGAATCTGATATTTTTATTTGCTGTTGCTACAATTTGAGCTCAATGAACCCCGAATCAGTCATTTCTTCAGAAATGTGGAATCATCTGCTGGGGAATGGGTATCTAGACAGGACATATCATTTCAGCTTCCTTGAAAAGCCCATAGCTGGCCAATGTTAAAAGGAATCACCAAATACTAAGAATATGTGACTTGTTTTGCTTTGTTGGTCTTTTACTGTGTTTACTCTTGGCCCATAAGTAAATGTTGAATGACTTGTTTTCCTATTTTCTTTCCAAGCCCATGTAAATGTATGCCATATTATATTTAGACAGTAAACTAGAGACCTTTTTTCTGCATTATCTGGGAGCCTTTCAGGCTGGGAGAAACCTGTACACTTTAAATAAAAAGACCACCACCATTTTGATGGGTTTACAGAGCTTATAATACCTCAATATAACCAGATTTATTTTCTAAGGGATTTGGCTCAGCGGATGGAATGTCTGCTACAGTCTGGAGAATTCAGTGGTGCAAATGGGAAAATGAAGTGGCCATCTCCTCTGTCAGCCAAAGACTGAGCATCAACAAGCAAAATTCCCTCTCAGTGTAGTACAGGTGGTCCTTGACTTACAACAATTGAGCCCCAAATTTCTGTTGCTAAGTGAGACAGTTGCTAAATGTGTTTTGCCCCATTTTACAACCTTTGTCAGTTGTTAAGTGAATCACTGCAGTTGTTAAGTAAGTAACATGGTTATTAAGTGAATCTGGCTTCCCCATTGACTTTGCTTGTCAGAAGGTCGCAAAAGGGGATCACACGATCCTGGGACACTGCAACCATCATAAATATGAGTCGGTTGCCAAGCGTCTGAATTTTGACATGGTGACCATGGTGATGCAGTGTGAAAAATGGCCTTAAATCACTTTTTTTCAGTGCTGTTGTAACTTTGGCCACTAAATGAACTGTTGTAAGTCAAGGACTACCTGTATTACTGACTTAACCCACTCTTGTAATATGGAGAGGACAGAGAAGCACCCAGTGTACTGGAGGGGGTGGGGAAGCATGACCCCATTTTGCAGGAGCAGCTCCTTCCCCTGGAAAGGCTGTTTCTTTCTCCTTTATTTCAAAGGCCAGGAGCTGTGAGTGGAGGAAAAATGGGATGTAGTTAAGCAGGCATAAAAAAAAAAAGAAAAAAAAAAAAAAAAAAAAAAAAAAAAAAAGCTTGTTCCTTAAAGATCCAGCCAACACCTATTTTCACTTCTTGGTAGACCACTGAAGGGGCTAGTTGGCTGTCACTAACGTCGTTTGCCATCGGGAAGGGCTCCGGGGAGCGAAGGTTGCACCCTGAAGACACAGGGAAGAAACTAGCGGAGGTTTCTTTTAATGCTTTAGGCAACTTCGTCTCTTTCGTCTCCTCCCCCACCCCCACTTTGGTACCCAAAAGGGCGAGCAAAGAAAAAAAAAGTTAAGTGCAGCCACGGCTGTTTCATGCGAGAAGTTCACCGCCCAGAGACCAAGATCCAAAGAGACCGAGAGCTAAGGAAAATGAGACCCGGGAAAGGAGGGGAGGAGACTCGGCTGAGGCCGGACAGAGTAGGGCCGGGAGAAAGGGTTGCTTTCCACAGATGCGTCGCTTCTTCTTAGCCCCGCCACTGCTCCGGGAGCCTGGGAGGAGCGGCCAGCCTTGTTACAAGAGAGCGAAATTATTGTGAACGTCGTCTTTTTTTATCTGGAAGAAGCGTTGCGGGCGGGGGCTGGCCCTCGCCCTCTGCCACTTTGGCGGGAAAAGAACTTCGCAGGCGTCTGAGACTCCGGCCAGCCTAAAGCGAAATCCGCCAGGGGGGCCATCGGGAGAGAGGTGGGACTATAAGGGGCTCTTCTCTCCCCTTCGCCCTCTTCTCTCCCCTTCTCCGGTGACGTTGCGGTCTCCTCCCTCTGGCGGAGTTTAGGCGCCTGCGAACGCCGTCCTGTGATCGGCACGGCCCGAGCTGCTTCCATCCATCCGTCCGGCTGTCCGTCCGGTCAACCTAGCCGGTCGAGCATCCGTCGCGGACCGGCCGCCACTTCGCCCGGCCGAGCAGAAGTTTGCCCGCGCGAGGGGTAGCGTCGTCGTCCTTTACTCCGGTGGCTCAGCATTCCTGCCGCCGTGGAGTGAGAAAGGCTGCGCCAAGAGCAGGCTGAGAAAGAGAGAGGTAAGAGGACGCTGCCGTTCCTTCCACCGACGGGCGGCCCGTTACCAGAAGTCTTTTTCTCGGCCCACACTTGGAGATCTGCAATGGGCCGGGGGAGGGGGGGTTCGTTTAAAAAAAGATGATTGGGGTGGGGTGTCTTGCAATTGCCCAGGGACATTTCACCCATTACCAATTAGTGAGTAGATTGCGAATCTCTTCGAAGTTAGAAATGGGTTATTATATCAGCGCTCCAGAAACTGGAGTTTCAATCCTGTGCAGTCCAATTAGTAAAGTATTCCAGAGACAGACATCCTCGGGCTGATTCCTACCATGTGACTTGGACTATAGTTCCCATAATACCCAGATCGGTATGGCCAAAAGCCAGTTTTGGTAAACATGTTTGAGACCTTCCAAGTAGCTTCCCTATGTTACTGGCATGCATCTTTATTTCCAAGGTAATAGAATTTAATCAACTATTCGAGCCTTCTGGATTTAGAAAGAATGTGTGGACCTGGCCCAACTCCACACATTCTATATACTGTATATATGAGATGCCTCTTATGGCTTTCTTGATTCTTCACTCAGATCCCCAGCAAAGTACAAAGCCAAAAGCAAGGCTAGTAATTTAGGGTAAAGTTTGGAAAAGTTGAAGTGGAAAGGTTAATGTTTTTGGAAGTGAAATTGTCCCAAAGGACATCACTGCTGTATGAGTTTTGCAGATTTTCTGCCTGCTGCGGACATTTAGGAACATTATTCTTTGAACACTGATTCAAGAAATAAATGTCACTGAGCAACTATGACTCAGGCCTCTAGTAAATATATTTTAGATGGAAGCTAAACATATGTATAACCTTGCCTTATTTTTGTTATGTGTAAAGTTTATTAAAATGGGATTGACCACAAAAATAGGCTGAAATTGTATAGAACGAGGACAGTGGAAAAAACTACACTGAACTCACTTATGATTAAGTACAGGTAAATGTGCCCTCTAAATTGTTTTATAAATTGTTCTGAATGTACTATAGTTGTGTTTTAGACTGAATTCACACAGCCAGTTCCTACACATGGGTCCCTTGCAAATGACTATTGATAGGACAGTAATATTGAGTTACAGTGTACCTGAACAGAGAACAGATTTTTAAAAATCTGATATCAATGTGATTATTGTAGTAAGCTGGTATGGAAATAGCCTACAATGTATTTAGGGGTCGTCCCCTTGGCGTGAATAGTATGCTATCCTATTTTTGGAATTATCACGTGCAAAATTAGAAATACTATAGCTTATATAAAAATGTAGCAATCCATTTCTATCATCCTTTATGAAACCTGATTTATCCGCCAAAAGCAGATAAATCTGCCTAGGTTAAACTGAAGAGAAAGTTAAGACTACAAGCTATATAAACTTATTGGGAAATAAAGTGCATTAAAATAAAGAGTTGTGCTGTTTCTTTTTTTTTAATAAAGTTTTTTATTTTTATAGACAAACATACAATACATGATTAATCCATCAGTGCATCATCTGCGTGCTTCTTTTGTGCCTTCTCCCTATTCCCCAATTATTTCCATATCCTAATATTTAACATTTCATTTGTTATAACATTTCACCACTCTTTCTTTACAATATTACTCTATACATATCTCTTCTCCAACCAATCATAAAATTGACCCCATATCTGAAAATATTCCGATTCCTCTCTTTCTTTAAGTATCAAGGTCAATCTATTCATTTCTGCATAATCCAATATTTTCTTAATTATCTTTTTTTTTAAAGGAGGGTCAGTGGGCAATATTTTGATATCTAAACTCTGCTATCAATATTTTCTTCAATACAGTACCTAATTATCACAGTGATGTGTAAAGCATCATAGGATATAAAGTTTGGAAATGACATTAGAAATCATTTGGTCCAACCTCCTGCCCAATGTTGGAATCTTATACTACAGCATCCCAAGAGGCAGCCTTCCAGCCTGTATTTAAACATCTCTAGTGAATAGAGTCTATCACATCCAAGGCAGTCTCTTCCACTCTTGAATAGCTTTTACTGTTAGGGATCTTTTCATAATGTCCAACCAAAATCAGTTTCCTTGAAATTTAATCCCATCAATTCTTGTCTTCTGGATCAATTGTGCCCTGTCTTTTATACAACCAACTAGCGTTGGTGGTATAGTGGTGAGCATAGCTGCCTTCCACAGGCTTTTCTTCTATAGACTTTAACCTACACTGCCATTCCTAGTGCCTCTAACGTGTAAGTTATTTCTCTGAGGTACTGTATCATCTTGGCTAGTAAAGGAGGTTAGGATTTTGAGGGTTAATGTTTTGGAAGGAGCTTTTTCTTTAAAAAATAAGATGATAAATCTGTTTTATTGTACTTTATTGTACAATATTGTATTAATATTTCCTATCTTAAGCAAAAAAGAACTGAGATGCACAAAGGAGCTTCCTACTGCAGAACAAAGTAATCAAGCTAGAGAGACAGAGCTAGTCAGCCTCAGAATTTACATCCAAAGTCTTTCCTCCCACTTTTTTTAAGTTAACAAACTGAAGTTTGTAATTTGACACAAGAAAAGCATTACATTTCTTTGTTATCTCATAATTTGTTTTAATATATTTTTGTCAATGTCTCTTTCATTGTTACTAAAGGACCTATTTTATGTTTTAAAACTTAGAAACATGGTAGTGGTAGTGCACTTTTGACCCTCAATGAATTTTTAATTCAGGTTTGAAAAGCTTGTGGTAAGATGAAGAGAGAAAAAAGTAGGAGAGGGGCAAAGGGAAAAAAAACTATAGTAGTAAGGGTTATATTATTTGTCTGATTTTGTCTTCCTATACTGAGAGCTATTTTTAACTTTCTTCAGATTACATGGTATTTGTAGAATTGTATTACATATGTATGCTGAGAAGCATGTGTCATTGTACTCAATGAGACATACCCTCTAGCATTGTCCCATTTGGTTCTCTAGATGGTGTGTCACTAAAGGTCTATGGAGATTCTCAGTCATCCAGGTCATGGTTGTCCCAAAGGTGCTTTTCCAAGAGTAAATGGGACTTTCTGGTTTTTCTTTGAAGACGTTTCGCTTCTCATCCAAGAAGCAGCTTTTTGGATGAGAAGTGAAACGTCTTCAAAGAAAACCCAGAAAGTCCAGTTGCCTCTTGAAAAAGCACCTTTGGGTCTAGATGGTGTGGTTTTGCAGTGTCCAGAATTTTCTGTTATGCTTAGGCTTAGAATTTGGGGAATAGTGGTCCCAGCTCTGAAGAGCACCGGTTTGGGGAAGACTAGAAGGTAAGATAGCATCCTGAAATTGCTCTTAAGTTGTATTTTCTGCTTTTAGCATCTTCCAAAAATTGTGTGCTTGGGACAAAGCTAGTTATGAAATAAAGCACTAAAGCAGAAACATAAGATTAGATAGTTTGCTTTTCTGTTCCATTCTTTAAAAAAGAGACGTTTATAACATATGTTCTTCTTTTAGTGACAACTCTATATAAAAGCAGATGAAATCAGATTCCTAGTTTAAGTAAACAGTTGCCTAACAGCAAACTATTTTCCACAGTGACTTATATGCAAAAGTATGGTCATTGGGTAGTACTGTGTTAAACTGTGTTTTGGAAAACACTTGTGTGGTGTTAGAAAATAAAAGGGCAAAACCTCTTCAGGCATCATTAGCATGTACCCAACAACCAATTTAGATCCTAATGTCTGGAACTGCTTGCTCCACAATGATACTGTATACTACAGTATAGAATTGTAGGGCACAAAGAAGGAATCCAGTGACAAAGACTTGCACAAAGAAAGCTTCTATTCCTTATTTTAAACCTAACAATCTTGAGCCCTTGAGCTTGTCTTTGATGGGTCCTTGCAGTCTGATTGCTAAACAACTTTGCTTCACAGGAAGGTAAGTAGAATTCGTTTAAGACCCAAGGACCACACGACGGGGTAAGCTCCCATTCCTGCCCCAGCTCATGCCCACCTAGCAGTTCGAACAACGCAAATGCAAGTAGATAAATAGGTATCAATCCAGTGGGAAGGTAACCATGCATACAGTCATTCCAGCCATATATGGAAATGTCTTCAGACAACACTGACTCCCTCGGCCAAGAAAGAGATGAGCACCGCCCCCTAAAATCGGACATGACCAGATGAGAAATCTACCTCTTTATATAGAGTTATAAATCCAAGTATAGAAATATGTAGTGGATTTATTGGGAATTATGCCTGGGTATATTGCATAGACATGGGTTATAAATTACATTTAGATGAGATATAAATTTTCTCTGAATGTGTGCTTTGGTGACCAACATATAAATAATGCTCCATCCATTGACCTCAAAACTAATATATGTGTGGTGGTTCCATATGTATACATATATACATATGACCACTGAATTAATGCCTTTTCAGTTGGGGAGTCAGCAACAGTAATGAAAATGCAATGAAAAAAGAACAGTGTTCTTTTTTAAATTTTATTTTTTATAAATAAAAAATATCTGAAAGATAAAGAAAGAGAAACATCTTACCTGAAATAGACCCCCCCCCCCCTTTGCCTCAGTGGAAATTTCTCTCAGATACGTGCCTAGAATTGCGCTATAAGGGCAACAGAAATAAAGTCGGCTCCAACCAAGGATCACTTTTGCTATATTGTACTTACAGTAATTTAGGGGAAACATGTCTTAAACATCTGCTTTGCCAGTAAAGGAGTATTTACATTCCAAAACCTTATCACCACATAGTATTCCCACATTATCAGCTAAATCAAATTTCTCAGACTCTAATACTTTTTTTTTTTTACTTTTCCCAAGCTTATCTACTATAAAAGGGAACCCAATAATATTGTTGCTGCTTTCACATTTATTTATTTTTTGCCTTTTCTCCCCCTCCATGGCAATGATGCAATTCATCCTGCTTAGAGTTCAAGACATACTTGCCAAAGCCCCTTATCTTTATCTTAAACTTTTGTTCTCCCTTGTAATTTACAGTACGATACAAAAGAATTCCATGGTATTTTAAGTCCTGCGTATAAAACTTGGCACCCTTTTTTCTACTCCACTTTTTCCTCTGCCCACCAATCAGTTGGTATCTAAATCCTTTGTGGTCTTGTGTGCATTTTTCTCCTTTTTATCATTACTGAAATCTGCAGTGGGTAGTGAAACTAACCAAGTGCTTGAATGCTGAATTCTTGCACAGGAAATGCAATGGGCAGTGAAACTAACCAAATGTTTGCTTGCTGAAATCTTGCACAGGAAATCATTGACTGGTATAAATATGAGATCCATCTTATTTGGACACTTTGGCCTGCCACCCTGTTCTCCTCTCTGCATTGGTGAAAGAAGCCTATGGTTGCATCATGATAGTAATTTTTATAGCAAGAGCTATTCTGCTATAATATTAGGCAAATTTGACAGTCATTATCTGGATGTAACAGCAATAAAACACTCAACTTTTCAGTAAGTGTCCTCATTTGTGGTTGCTAATGTTGCTAAAGTGTGTGGAATGAAGAGATGGTAGTCTGCCAAATATCAGATAAGATGCAGCCACTTAAAAAGATAATCAGAAAAAAATAGTTTGTCGGTTTGAATGCCACCTCAATAACCAAATGGACTCAATTCTTCTAAATTGAAGGAATCATTTTAATGAATAAAATTATCAGCATAACTTTTTAAGACAGTACTAATTTATGAACTTCATAAATTAAAAGCCATAGCCATATATTCTAAGACTGGCAAATATTTTCCTGATTTTCATGTAGAAACACCAAAAGTTGTATAAACATTTGCTTTATTTAAGCAGCAGTCCAAATTTTTTATTTAAATTTATTGGTAATTGGACTGTGGAGATGACACTTTAGAATTCTTTCCACAAGTATGCATGTATGTTTTCTATTCCTAAATCAGAGGTGGGTTTCAGCAGGTTCTGACCAGTTCTGGAGAATCGGTAGCGGAAATTTTGAGTAGTCTGGAGAACTGGTAAATATCACCTCTGACTGGCCCCGCCCCCATCTATTCTCTGCCTCCCGAGTCCCAGCTGATCGGGAGGAAATGGGGATTTTGCAGTATCCTTCCCCTGGAGTAGGGAGGGAATGGGGATTTTGCAGTATTATTCCCCTGCCATGGCCACCAAGCCACACTCGCCACGCCACGCCACGCCACGCCACGCCACAGAACCGGTAGTAAAAAATTTTGAATCCCACCACTGTCTAAATGAATGTAAAATACTCATTCTATGTTATTAGATTCTTATCCCACCTTTTTATATTTATTTATAAATGCATTTATATGGCTGCTCAAATTACAGATGGCTCCAGGCAATTTGCAAAATTAAAAATCCGCAATATAAAACCCATAAAGCCCCCTCAATCCTATCCATACCTAACACCCGTCTCCTATTTCTAGTGTTAATTCTATTGTTTATGCTGCAAGTTGTATCATGCAGCATTTCTCATAATTTAAAAAAAATAAATTTTACACTCAAATGTTTGTAAAAGACTATAAGAGCCGTGGTGGCGCAGTGGTTAGAGTGCAGTACTGCAAGCTACTTCTGCTGACTACTGATTGCCAGCAGTTTGGCAGTTCAAGTCACACTGGCCCAAGGTTGACTCAGCCTTCCATCCTTCCGAGGTCGGTAAAATGAGGACCTAGATTGTTGGGGGCAATATGCTGACTCTGTAAAACCACTTAGAGAAGGCTGTAAAAGCACTGTGAAGCGGTATATAAGTCTAAGTGCTATTGCTATAAAGTATCAGGAGTAATAAAATATGTAGCAAATGGTGTCAGCACAGCTATTGGTGCTGTTATGTGAATGGGCAGGATATGAAGATTAAAGTCTGTGTAACAATTGTAATCATACTCATGACCAGTGATAGTAGAGCCAGCCCCATAAACGTTGTAGAAAAGAAAAAGTAATACAGGTGATCCTCAATTTACAACCGTTCAAAGTTAGCAACTCTGTGATTTACTTAACAACTGCAGTTATTCACTTAGCAACTGTGGCAAAAGGTCATAAAATCAGGTGCGACTCGCTTAACCGCCTTGCTTAGCAATGAAAATTCTGATCCCACTTACAGTCATAAGTTGACCTACCCTGTTTCCCCCAAAATAAGACATCCCCTGATAATAAGCCCAATCAGGCTTTTGAGTGCATGGCAATAAGGCCAAGCGCTTATTTCAGGGTTCAAAAAAATATAAGACAGGGTCTTATTTTGGGGGAAACACGGGTACCTGTATAGCAGTGTTGGCGGACATTCCTATCTCATGGATCATAACATTTCCCTTAGTCATCTCTAACAGTATGGCATGTCAATAATGCTTTAACAGTATTACCAGTCAGTAAAATGCAGGGGCAAATATCACTCAAATTGTCACATTAATTCTCCTTGCACAAGTTGCCTCCATGGTGCCTTGAGTATAAGGCTTTTATTTGAAAGCCAGAGTGGTCTGGAAAATGGATTACAATCCTGTTCTGCAGATTATTCCTCCATGAAAAAAAAAAGGTCCATAAATCTGCAGACTGAAAGACTGAAGCTAAACAGCAATATTAAACTATCTAGTAGCTCAGTGAAAAAGGAAACCCAAGAGGAAACAGGAAATGACTGTTTGAAGCCATCTGGGGGAAAAAAGATGTGTGGCTTCCAGAAGGCAAATCACAGTTTGGGGAATGTTGATAGCAGTCAAGTTAAAAAAAAAAATATTGGATGGCTAATATGATTAACCACACTGACACAAGTAGGAGATGGGACTCTACAAATGTTCCAGGAATCAGGCCCATTACATGTCCTCTTTACCTCCTACCTTGCTTGCTACCATCCTATCTGCTCTATCAGTGCAGCAACATATGTACTGAATAGAGAATTAGTTCATTGGTGAGATCTATAATCTGCTCTTTTCCCAAGAATTCAAAATGGTATTGATTAATTATATACCATAAAGTCATTTTTTAGTCCTAGAGAAGACAGATAAACTGTCTCCCAATGGGGGACACTTACTGGCACTGTTACTGAGTCCCTCCAACTTATTGCTAGTTTTCTTCCTTCCTTCCTTCCTTCCTTCATTCCTTTCTTCCTTCCTTCCTTCCTTCGTTCCTTCCTTCCTTCCTTCCTTCGTGCCCTTTTTT
>QLTV01003764.1:212038-227197 GCA_003457575.1 Thermophis baileyi | reverse complement strand
TTCCTTCCTTCCTTCCTTCCTTCCTTCCTTCCTTCCTTCCTTCCTTCCTTCCTTCCTTCCTTCCTTCCTTCCTTTCTTTCTTTCTTTCTTTCTTTCTTTCTTTCTTCAAGGTGGTATAGAGAGCAGTTTTTCTCCTTGACATTTACTGTGTAAGGTAGGAGAGAGAGAGAGAGAAAGAGAGAGAGAGGGAGGAGAGACTGACTATAAAGGCTAGATAGCTCAGCAAAATGGCATAAATCCTGTTTTTTATTTCTGGGTACAAAACTCTAAAAAGAAACAGCTGACAAGATATATTGCCAAATTGGAAAACTACAATTTCCTGCTCCTTTTCCACTGAAAAAAAGCATATGAATTTTAGACTGTTTTATAGATCTAAACAAGTTGAATAAATCTGTCCCCTCCCCCACACATCAGATTGCACCTATTTTTGTGATTTTATAATACCATTATCCCGCCCTATGTCTACTCATTGCTTAAAAATGTGCTGTTTTCAGTAAGGATAGCTACGTAAAAAGATGGTATGGAGTCAATACAGTTGTTCTACTTTTCTCTTCCTTAAGTATATTTTATGATAGGAAAAGAAAGAAAAAAAACTGGTAGAAGAATATAAGAAGGCAACATATAGGAGATAGAGATATCTAGATTTCACAATGGAATTGCAGGGTGTTTAAAGCCATCATTCCCTCAATTAAACATTGCCACATTGCGGGACCTAGGAAGGGTGCCTTTTCTGTCACAGCCCCCACCTTCTGGAACAACATCTCTCCCCACAGATAAGGACAGCACCCTCTTTCCTAAGCTTCCAGAAAACTTTGAAAATCTGGCTTTGGTTCCAGACCAGGGATTGATGTTCATGATTTGTTCCATGGCCTGTTATGCTAATTTTGTTGTTTATTAGATCATATTTGTTTAGATTGCCTATTTGATTTAATGTTTCTAGCTGTTCATATGTTTTTCTGTAGTTATTATGCCACCCAGAATCAAGTGGAGTTGGACAGACAATAAATTTAAATAAAATAAATAAGTCATAGCTGAGCTATAGTGAGCAGAACAGCAATGTTCAAAATGACCTGGATCATTTTTAGGGAAGTTGAGTGGGATAAAATGGGAGGCAGGAGACAAAATTCACTATTGAAAGGCAAACGAACGTATGCTCCATCTTGCTTGCCTATGCTCTCCATTATCCCCTGATAGTTTCCCCACAACCATTTGTGGGTATTACCTGTTGCCACTATAACTCTATTGCATCTAAAGAGAAGGAACTACATTGCAGTTTTATTAATTGTGCCTACTTGTTCAATTCCAAACAGTTGGAGCTTTTTGTACAAAGGAAAAAAGATATCATTTTCCTACTTGCTTTACTGATATGTGATGGCGTATTATCTGAATACGGGAGATGATATTGTGTAGCAATATTACCCAGAGTCCCTCTCTGAGGGAAATGGGTGGTTCAAAAAATATGAAATATAAATAAATCGCCACCACTTCTTGCAAAATGTTTTCTAATTTTATTTCTGGAATATACAGTAGATAAGGCAATATGGGGCGGTCAGATAATTATAGAATACAGAATAAAAGACTTGGAAGGGACTTTGGAGATCTTCTAGTCCAACCCCTTGCTCAAGCAGGAGACCCTCTCTCTTTCCGGACAAATGGCTGTCCAATCTCTGTTAAAAACCTCCGATGATGGAGTGCCCACAACTTCTGGAGGCAAGCCATTCCACTGATTAATTGTTCTCACTGTCAGGACATTTATCCTAAGTTCTAGGTTGGATCTCTCCTTGATAAGTTTCTATCTATTACTTCTTGTCCTGCCTTCAGGTGCTTTGAAAAATAGGTTGACCATTTCTTCTCTGTGATAGCCTCTCACATATTGGAAGACTGCTATCATGTCACCCCTAGTCCTTCTCTTCCTTAGACTAGAAACACCCAGTTCCTGCAACTATTCATCATTTGTTTTAGCCTCCAGCTCCCTAAACATCTTTGGTGTTCTTCTCTGTACCCTTTCTAGAGTCTCAACATTTTTTTTGTGTCCAAAACTGGACACAATATTCCGTGAATGGTCTTACCAAAACAGTGCTAACACTTCACGTGATCTTTATATTATCCCTCTATTGATGCAACCTAGGACTGCTTTGTGCTTTTTTTTTTTTTTTTTGGCAGCTGCAGCACATTGCTGGCTCATATTTAAGTGGTTGTCCACTTAATTATAGCGATAGCAATAGCACTAAGATTTATATACCGCCCCATAGTGCTGTACATCACTCTCTGAGTGGTTTACGGTGTCAGCATATTGCCCCCCAACAATCTGGGTCCTCATTTTACCAACCTCGGAATGATGGAAGGCTAGTCAACCTTGAGGTCCTGTCAGGCTCAAACTCCAGACTGTGGGCAGAGTTTGCCTGCAATACTGCCTAACCACTGTGCCATTATTATATATCTCTGATATGCTTTTTTGCATTTGCATAATTATTTCTATGGGAAGTGGAGCTGAGGAAGAACAAGTATCACATTCTTAAGGGCATCTGCCTCTAAATGAGTATTATATTCTTTCAACAGCAGTAAAATTGAAGCTACCAGAAAATATTAATGCTTGAAGGACTGATGCAAAGTAACTCTGAGATATTAGGAGAAATATTATAAGCCATTCATTTATTGAGTTATCTGATGTGTGTTAGTACAAAGTGGCAGTCTCTCCTGTCCATCTGTTGCCAATGATGTAGCTGGAGGTACCGTATATGGTGGTGCAGCATATACAGCATGTTTTCAGGTGCAGTGGTGAGGTCTGATAGCCAGTAGAGTTGATAATGATAACCTTTACTGGGAATTGGTGAAGACAAAGAGAGGGAGAGAATCATTATCTGGCTTCTTTCATTGACTCAGGCTTTTTGCTGATTGGAATACAATTAACCCATAAGCCAGTATAGCATCCTAGCTAATTTAAGTTTGTTCCTGTTATGGCCCCAGTTCTGTGCTATTCCAACAACATATTGATTAAGACAATAACAGATTTTGATAATATAAAAAATCCTGCTTAGTCCGTTTATGGCTGTCAAAACTCCATTTGAGCAAGATAATTGGCTCTGGTGATTTTTATTCAAAATTGGACTGTTCAGCATATTCTTTCAAAAAGCAGTAGAGTGTAATCTTTCTCAGCTTGTGAACTAATAATATTTAGAGAATTTACACCTGCTAGTATCATCATTATAAATAGAACACTTGCAAATTATGTGGCTAAAAGGGTCTGTTCAGTTGTTGAAAATAGTAAGCAAATATCAGAGATGAATATTGAGGGAATATTAATATATTCTTTATTGTTGTTTTCATATACCGATGTGATCAAAAGTATTGGTACTTCTCTGTTTCCCAAAGAATCCCAATTTGTTGTGAAACAAGTTGAAACTGAGACAATCAAATGGCATCCAGAGTTCTTTATTCCACAATCCACAGAGCGCATATTTTGCTTTTAATGCGTGACTTAACATATGTCAACTGCAACTTATTTCATGGCAAATTGAGATTCTTTTTGGGAAAAAAGTGATGCGGTACCAATATGTTTGGCCTTCCTCTCTGTATGGTCTGCTGAATAATTGACCTTTTATAGGAGGAAATAATTTTTTCCCCAAGTTGACATCAGCACTACAAAAAGCTGCTGATATGGTTTTTAATAATCATATTTCACGTGTGAACACTATGCAGGTTGACATAATCTAACTAGGCAGACTACCTGGCTACAGTCTGTCTCTCAGAACTAAATAACATAGTAAGTAACTGGGGATTCGGATACTTTTCCTACCAAAGTGCTGAGTACAAAAAATGCTTCTGTGTTTTTTTAGAGAGATTCTTTAATTCATTTGTTCAGTCTAAAACATGTAAAAATTGTTTTTGAAAAAGTAGAAATGTCAAGAAACTATGTGTATGTTTGAGAATATATGCATGCAAAAGGGGAGGATTGTCTTTGCCTCTTACTTGGTTTTGATTGCCTGAATTTCCTTGTAAAACAGTGGTTCTCAACCTTTCTAATGGCACGACCCCCCTGCAACCCCCCCGATGAGTTGACAAAGGGGGCGTGGCACCAGGGGCGAAATGCTCCAGGTTCAGGCTTGCCTGCCGGTCGCCGGACAGCTGATAGCGTGGAAGCAGGAGACTTCACCCGGACGCCGCCATTTGGGTTCTTTTACCCTCTGCGCATGCGCAAAGCATTCTGCGCATGCGCAGAGGGTAAAAGAACTCAAATGGCGGCGTCCGGGCTACCAGCTGTCCGGCAACCCGCAGCACGGCCGAACCGGGACCTTTTCACCCCTGCAGTCACGGTGGCACCAAGATGGCGGGCTAACGCGCGCGGCGACCCCTGTGAAATGGTCGTTCGACCCCCAAAGGGGTCGCGACCCACAGGTTGAGAACCGCTGTTGTAAAATATACCATTGTGAAGAAAATATTTTCACCTGATTCTAAAAACAATGTTTATTTTTAGTGCTCTTTTCAAGACTGTGGCAAACGGTTCTGGCAGGATCTTATGTTCTGCCCTGTGTGAATGTATTATTCAGCAGGCTAATTCTTAAGACTTCTTTTTTTAGACTGTTTCTCGTTTCATTGTAGTTCACTGGTCAATAATGTAATTGGTTCATGCTGTAAAAGAAGAGAGTCAGTAATTGCAGGAGTGATTTAAGGTTAGAAGGACTCATAAACAGTTTTTCTATTTGTTAAATACTGTAGATGGAAACTGACGGACAGTGATTAGCATTACACAGCAGAAGGAACGTGTGGCAGAGAAACTCTAAAATTAAGAGTTTAAAAAAGAAGCTTTATTCAGGAAATAACATGGTGATACCAAAGCAGGGGTGAAATGATACCGGTTCGGCCCGGTCCGGGTGTACCGGTAGCGGCGGCCGCCACCGGTGGTTCAGAGAACCGGTAGCAGCGGCAGCGCAAGGCTCCGCCCGCCCACCCGGACGTCGCCATTTTCCTGTTTTTAACCCTCTGTGCATGTGCAAAGCATTCTGCGCATGCGCAGAGGGTGAAAAAGCGTGCACAATGGGTGGGTGCGCACGCTTCCGAACCGGTAGGGAAGGTAAGTAGATTTCACCGCTGTACCAAAGCCCAAGTTACTACTATCTACAGTAGTGATGATCCTAAGATAGGGGTGGTAAAGGGAAGGGGGAAGTTCCTAAACTGCACAGTTCAGAATCAAAAAGAAAACTGAATTGAGGGAAGAAAGAAATGATGAAAGACTCAGAGAATCAGAGACATGCTACTTAACAGACATGCAAAAGTAAGCCTTTTAAATAAGGAACGGAGATGCCTACTTTCTCTATATCCATTGCTCCTATTGCCAGTGCATGCAAAATGAATTGCAAGAGTGGCTAGTCAACATTGACTGAGGTGAAAAGTTAATTGGTGTCAAAACCTCTTAGTACTTGTTTGGGAGACCATCAGGATGTACCAAGTCAGTAACTTTGAATAATACATACATACATACATACATACATACATACATACATACATACATACATACATACATACATAATAAATACAGTAAGTCCCAGAAGACAGCATGACAAATTATTTCTGTGTTGCTGACAACAAAGCTACATAGGCACTCCATATAGCCACCAGGAATCAAGTTAAAGTCCAGATAGTCACCAGAAATCAAACATTCTCTTTTGATTATTTGATATTAGACTGTTGAATATTCCCTCAAATGGCCTGGAATAGGAAAGAGCATGCATTTCACAAAACCAAATCAAAATCAAATATAATTAAAATTATATTGTTGTTAATGTGATTGTTTCCTATGTATTAAATACTCCTCTCCCATTGTCACATAAGCTTTAGTACAGTCCAGTGCCCTTCTGGGGAGAGTTGTGTAGTCACATGGAGGTCTTTGGTGGAATTTACACACCATAAGAACTTCAGGTTGTACCACCCACCACTGTCTGAAAAGCTTTAGCAGTGAGACTTTAAGGCGCCAGACAGGCTCAGGGGTTGGCATGTGTCACCTCAAGTGGCAAAATTAAGACAAATTAAGAAGGGAATTCCCTTTGACAAGTAATTTTAAAAAATGAAGAAAATAATCAAAACTGATCCATCTCTGTTCACCCAGATCATTAATTTTCGTGGGGACTATGAGCTGTATTGTACAGCAATAACACCACTGTGGTTCCACCAGGATCAGAATTCTTAAATTCTCTTCGGCCCTTTTTTCAGGCATGACAATCACATAAGCAGTCATCGGTGTGTGATTCTGTATGCAAGGTTCCTATTTGCATCCTTATTTCTGCCCTCAAAACAATAATTTATTAGCCTAATATTGGCCCCAAGTTTGGAAAACTTGATCACTGTGTGTGGCTTCTGTTTGTTTTAGCTTCTTACGTACTTTTCCTGTAGCTGAATTTTATGAAACAGCTTTTCCTCAGGAAAAATAAAATTGTGCAGTAGGTTTTCAATGTCACGCTTTCTCCCTTGGCCTATTTCTGGTTTTAATAATTGAAAACTACTGTTCATTATTTACTTAAATCTATCTTCCTTGGTCCTGTTTTCTCTAACCTTTCCCCTTTGGAGAATTTCAGGAATTCTCTGACTTTCCTCTGGGAAATCCTAGACTGTTTCATTTAAGACCAAAGTTGAAATGATTGGTAATTTTGAAAAGAGGGGAGGGTGCATGGCTATGTTTAAAACACTCTTTTGTTTTACTTCCATGCAGAGTTTGCCATTTTCAAGCCTTTTAAAATGGGCACCAGAGGTGGGTTCCTCCCGGTTCGGACCGGTTCTATAGAACCGGTAGTAACTTGGCGGCCTGGGTCGCTAGAACCGGCAGCGACCCAGGCCTGCCACGCCCCCGAACTGGTTCTTTTGGCAGCGCCGAAGGCGCCGCCATCTTGTTTTTTGCTTCTGCGCATGCGCAGAAGCTTTTTTAAGCACTGCACATGCATGAAGCGCACGCAAAAACACATGTGTGCGCGCAAAAACGCGCGCCCACACGGCGCATCACTGAGCGAACTGGCAGCGAAGAAAAGCAGAACCCACCCCTGATGGGCACGTATTTGGGGAAATACATGCTTCTATTTAATGTTCAACTTTTTAGCAGCAAGCTATAAATCTCAGCAAGCCAAATGGAAGGATTCTTTTGACTGAATGGGAAAAAACATGCATGCCCTAAAGGCCAGATATTTCAAATATACTTTCAGGATTCTACTCTTCTGTGTGTGTATGTTTTTTTCAATGTTTCTCTTAATGAAGACGTGTCACAACCAGAGTCTTGAAAAATGACCCTTGCTGACACCTCCCACATTCCAGATCCTTTACTCTACAACTGTGAACCTCAGCCAATTGAACATTCACAATCTTGGCAGAGGTTCACATAATCCCTGTCTCTCTTCCTTTCTTCCTGCTTTCCTGCAAGCACAGTAAGAAATGTTTTACATTAGGCATTCTTAATTATTTTGATGGCTGAATTTTTTTTTTACAGCCTAGAATTTAGTTATGCCTAATTAGACTGTCACATATATTAGAACGTCCTTTGTTATAAGTCCAAAAGTGCATCAGAGATTCTAAAGATGTCAGGGCTATTCCTGCAGTAAAACAAAAAAGCCCCAAAGACTGTCGGCCAAATTATATTAATGCAAGATGCTACCAACACTGTAATTATTCAGCAGGATTATACTGATACAGTTTGGAGAAATTAAACATAACCACTAGATTTTAAAAAAAAAGCAGATACAATTGATAATATATCATGTTTGCAAACATTATGTATAACTTTTAAATAATCCATTAAGATTATTTTCTCACTTCCTGACCTATAGTTTTATTTCCACTTATTTATCAACCAGGCATTGGATGCCGAGGTGGCGCAGTGGTTAGAGTACAGCACTGCAGGCTACTTCAGCTGACTGCTAGCTGCAGTTCAGCGGTTCAAATCTCACCAGCTCAAGGTTGACTCAGCCTTCCATCCTTCTGAGGTGGGTAAAATGAGGACCCAGATTGTTGGGGGCAATATGCTAACTCTGTAAACCGCTTAGAGAGGGCTGTAAAGCACTATGAAGCGGTATATAAGTCTAAGTGCTATTGCTATTGCTATTGCTATGCCATTTAGGCCACTGAATTTAGTCAGGAATAGTATTTGAAGACAAAAAGCAGTACATAGGATTTTATTTAATCATACTGTGCACTCTATGTGTTGTAATACATCTGCTCCTAATTTTTGTGGAAGGAACTTGTATAGAGGTATTGTTTGTATTTAAAACCTGAATGTTCCCATATACTTTCCAGTGTCTTAGACAAAAATGTCAGCCATAATTCCATTGACCTCACTTTTCATTCTTCTTTTGCCATCTAGGCTCCTTCAAAAATGATTTGGCTGCCTTCAAGACCTGGAGCTCTAATGCCACAATGAGGACTCACACACGGGGGGCTCCCAGTGTGTTTTTCATACATGTGGTTTGCTTTGCACTAATCTGCAGCACTGACAACAACCCAAGCACCGCTGTTCCATTTGTCAATGCCAACTACGACAACTACCCAATGCTCTACTTCTCTAGACGAGAGATACAGGATCTCCGATATAAGGCAGGCACTACACATCAACACATTACAGCTCGGTTGGTTGAAGCTGTGCAAATCATGCTGTCAAACTCTTTGGAGTATCTTCCTCCCTGGGATCCCAAAGACTTCAGTGCTCGGTGGAATGAAATATATGGCAACAATTTGGGTGCTCTGGCAATGTTCTGCATACTTTATCCAGACAACATGGAAGCCATCGACATGGCCAAAGACTACATGGAAAGAATGGCGGCTCAGCCTAGTTGGTAGATTTTTGTCTTGTTTTTATTGCAAAACATAACTATACAGTGCATATTTGGGATATATTAAGAGTAAAGGAGTATAGAATGCTTTGGTTTCTTTTCATAACTGTGTTTTTAGGGAATACCTATTTTTAAAGCTTATATCTAAAACAAGCATTATCATTTTTAGTGTATTCCAGTATACATGTCATATAAGCTAGCATTTGAATGTCCATTCTGAATCTAGACACTTCAGTTTGGAGGTCCAAAACAGAATATTGACTTTTCTCCAGTTTGGGAAGATGCTTGTAAGTCCAGGTCACACACACCCCCAAAAAAAATACCAGTTTTCTGTTAAAAGTCAACACATTGGCCACTATCTGATTGCTGCTAGATTATTTTCAGCCACAAATAGCAGCCAGAGGAGCTGTTAAACTAATGCATATATAATTCTTGGTTGACTCAGCCTTCCATCCTTCCGAGGTGGGTAAAATGAGGACCCAGATTGTTGGGGGCAATATGCTGACTCTGTGAACCGCTTAGAGAGGGCTGTAAAGCACTGTAAAGCGGTATATAAGTCTAAGTGCTATTGCTATTGCTATTCAATACAGTTCTCAGCTTTATCCTAGAGAAGGGATACAATTGAGTTAAATGAATTTAGAAACTTGCTTGTATTTTAGAATATTACTTGGAAATCTGCATTTAAATTAAATAAACATGATCAACTCTTAATATTTTTAAAGAAAACTTTGTTAATTGTAATATAGGATATAAAATTGTTTTTTTTTTAAGTTTAAAGTTCTGGCTTTAGTATGTGATTGAAACTTCAAACATAATCTTTAACATTCATAAATACCTGTATGAATGTACTGAACATTGTTGCTGCATAATGAAAAGGCCAGAAAATTTGTCCACCATTTATTTCAATTGTCAAAAATAGCATGGGGAAGCAACCACAATAATTATAGAACACAGAATAACAGAGTAGGAAGGGATCTTGGAGGTCTTCTAGTCCAATTCCTTTGCCCAGGAGACCTTATACCATTTTGGACAGATGGCTGTATCCTTTGCCTCTTAAAAACCTCCAGTGATTGTTGCACCTGCAACTTTTGGAAGCAAGCTGTTCCACTGGTTAATTTTTCTCACTGACAGGAAATTTATCCTTAGTTCTAGGTTGCATCTCTCTTTGTTAAGCTTCCATCCATTACTTCTTTTCTTGCCCTCAGATGCTTTGGAGAATAGGTTGACCCTCTCCTCTCTGTGACAATCTTTCAAATTTTGGAGTGCTACCATGTCACCCGTGGCTCTTCCCTTTGTTAGATTAGTAGGCATTCCCAGTTCCTGCAACCGTTCCTCATACAGTTTAGCCTTCAATCCCCTAAACAATTTTGTTGCTCTTCTTGGCACTCTTTCTAGACTCTCAACATCTTTTGTATGTTATTGTTATTCTGTATTCTGTAATTACTGTGGTTGCTCACACACACACTATTTTTGACAATTGAAATAAATGGTGGTCATTTTCTCTGGCCTTTGCATTATGTAAGCAATAATGTTCATTCATGCAAGTATTTATAAATGTTAACGATTATGTTTGAAGTTTAAATCAAACACTTAAGTCATTATTTTATGTCAGTGTTAGAGTAGCAAAAGCTATATAGTTTAAAAGTACTTATTGTTAAAATGGCAATAAAAGCTGTGGAGTTCAAAAGAAAAAGGGTAATAAATTAGAATGCTGAGTATTTAATCCAGAGTTTACTCATTTTTAAAAATGATTGGCAGAAATAATATGCAATTTCAATTTGTCAATGAAGTTTGAAATTCCTTAAGGCATTTGTATATAAAAGCAATAATAGCCTAATAGCAGTTTTGCAACAAATGAAAGAGTAGAGAGAAAGAAATTAGCTCACTGTCATTTTCAAGTGTAAAATTTACTGTGAGATGAGATTTGTGGATATAAACTAAATATTTGTTATGTGGGATTCCTACTTTTCCTCAAAAAACATTCCTGTAATAGAATAATGACCTGTTTTAGATTCAACCTTTAGGCAACTTGAACACTGCTACTGTATGATTTGAAAGGCATATTTGTTTTCCTTTACTTTATCAAAACTGAATAATCTTGATAAAGCATCTAAGTACTTTAAATGATGCTGCTTCTGGCTCTTGGAATACAGCTTGAAATCTTCATTTGTGCTTAGATAACTTGTACCTGAAATTTATCTTTTTCCAGTTAACCGCATGACCTATTTTTCCTCTAAATGCTTATCTGTAATCTCTTTTGAAACAGAGATAACACTATTTTAATTTAATTTAATTTTCACTGTAACTTTTACTGTTCTATATTGTCAGTTAAATTTATTTCTTTAGAGATTTTTTTATTCCACCTTTATTAGTTTTATAAATAACTCTGATACTCCTTTCTCCGTCCTGTTTTCCCACAACAATAAACCTGTAAGGGGGCTTGGGTTGAGAGAGAGAGTGACTGGTCCAAAGTTTCCCATCTGGCTTTCATGCCTAAGGCAGGATTAGAACTCAGTCTCCTGATTTCTAGCCTAGGGCCTTAACAACTAGACCAAAATGATGCTCTCCGTGTATTGTACTATAACTGATCAGACTCTACAGTCCTTAGAAGACATTCAACATATTGGATGATAATAATTGTCATCATTATAGACAATTCCATGAACAATTTATAAATTATAGTAAAAGACAGTATGGATTATGTTCTGTAGCTAAAACTCTATAAATGCTTGGCATATGCTAAAATATATCTTCAGGCTTCTGTCAGGTAATGTTATATCTATATGTTTCAGGCAAAGATAGTCTTGGATCCGGGCCATGAGGGGCTACTGTGAGTGTTTAATAAATTGAAGACCTGGCCAACAAGTTTCTAAAATTCTACTTTGCCAAAATAATTCACCAGACGCTAAGAATTTGTAATTAAAATCAAAATAAAGGTAAAGCTTTCCCCTGTCCAGTCATGTCTGACTCTAGGGGGTGATGCTCATCTCCGCTTCTTAGCCAAGGGAGCATCATTGTCTGTAAGCATATCTGTGGTCATGTGGCCAGCATGACTATACGCCAGTCCTTCTCAAATAGTGGGGCGCTCCCCTGGGGGGGCTCGGAGCGATGCCAGGGGGCGCGTGTGACCCCGGGGAACAGTTTTCAACTTTTTTTTCCACGCGGCACGGCCACGCGGCGCAGGAGGAAGCAACCGGCAGCGAGGTAAGTTAGAACCCACCCCTGCCCTTCGCCTCTTCCCATGCCCGGGTGGGGGAAAAATACCTCAGGGCGCCCTGATCCATCTTCCCCAACCGGGAGGCTCGGCGCTCTCGGAGGACGATGTTTTGCCCAGCCTGGAAGTTACTTCCGAAGCGTGGAGAGGCTTCACTTTTTCTCCTCCCCAGTGAGCGAAAAGCTGGTGGGCCGGCAGGGTCCAGCCCACAAGCCCCCTCTGGCCCCGGCGCAGGAGCAGCCCAAGGCAAACAGAGTGGAGAGGGGTGGCGGTGGCGGCAACGGCGCTCCAGAACGGCACATGACGGGACGCGCCACTGCCGGGCTGGGCCACCCGCCCTCACAGTCCCAGAGCACTTTCTTCCTTCTCCCGCCGCCGAGAAGAGAGAAAGAGAAAGAAAGGAAGAAAGAGGAAGGGAGACAAGAAAGAAAGAAAGAAAGACAGACAGACAGAGAGCGAGAGAGAGAGAGAGAGAAAGGAAAGGGAAGGAGGAAAGGAGAAAGGAAAGGAAAGGAAGAACAGTCGCGGCGGAGAGTTGGGGCGCGTGAAATGTTTACTTCTTCCTGGGGGGGGCGTAACAGAAAATAATTGAGAAGCGCTGCTAAATGAACTAACCATTCATTCATTCGCTGTAGCCACCCATATCAGTCAATGATATGTCTAGTGTCTTACAGTTAAGATACTAAAATATTTTTAAAAGAATCTAGAACCAAACCTAGAAATCAGTAACATTTTTATTGCTTTTATGTAAGATTGATGGTGTGGAAACCAAGCAAGACCATAGGTCATACTATAGGCTGAATTAAAAAAAAGCAGAGCTAAAAAGATAATATTAGATACTAGAATATTAACTGAAATCTTGTTCTGCAAATAAGAAAGTGACCATGTAATCACTGTTTCAGTTGACATCATACAAACTCTGCAAAGATTGAAGGCTAACCTTCCCTGGTTGCTTGGCCTCACATGATGGAGGAAATGTGATGTCAGATACCATCTCATATGTTAAAGGGAAAACATTGATTTTTTCATACAAGCAAATCAAGAAGTTTGTCTTGTTGATTCTCTGGACTAAAAATACTACTACTACTACTACTACTACTACTACTACTAGAAACCTAAGAAAATAATTAATAATAATAATAATAATAATAATAATAGTAATCAATTTGATTCAGGAAGGGTTATTTTAGAACAAATATGACTGATGAATTTTCAAACTAGTCTTTCATGAATTGAAAAACAGAATGAAATACATTGTTTGAAATTTTAATAAAGATTGAATTGAATAGACAAAGTGAATTGTTTGAAATTGCAATGTTGATCTCAAAGAAGAAACTAGGTTTACAAACTCTTGGTTTAAACCTAAATTCCTGTTTTGTACAGACAGAAGAAACCCACAATTTTAATGTTTGTTTATCTAAATATANTATATATATATATATTGTGTGATATCTGGGGAATCTGGGAGGCTTACAAATGATACCCATCTCTCGGATAATGAACAGAGGACCATTAATATTAGCTTGAAAATGAGCCAAGCCTCTTTTCCATTGTGGGAGGCAGGGTTCGGTTTATTTCCTGCACATTTCTAAATTACATTACATTAATCTGTGTGCAATTTTTATATGTCATGGGTCTTCAGCCCCAAGCATTGAAAAAACTGAAGGTAGGGAAAGATTAATGTATGAGTGGATATCTGCATGCTCAATTTCAGCTGTTTGATGCAATTCTCAGTTTTCTGTTTTAAAATCTGTAAAGTTTAAATAGTAATGTTTCTATATCGTGCCATCTATAAGATGTGTAGAAGTGACACCTTTCCTCTTTTACAGGTTAGTGAAGGATGCTCCATGGGATGAGGTTCCCCTTGCTCACTCTTTGGTTGGATTTGCCACTGCTTATGACTTTTTATATAACTACCTTAGCAAGTCCCAGCAGGAAAAATTTCTGGAAGTAATTGCCAATGCCTCAGGATATATGTATGAAGCCTCATATAGGCGTGGATGGGGTTTCCAATACCTACATAACCATCAGCCTACCAACTGTTTGGCCTTGCTGGTAGGAAGCCTGGTTCTAATGAATCAAGGTAGGTCTTGAACAATGAGCAACTCTTTTTTAAAGCCTGTGAGTTCCTAAGACCAAATAAAGTCTCTGAAAGCTCTAGGTATGACCCCAGAATCCCTGCAAAAATTGCAAATAAAATGTGATTTTTAATGCATCAGAAGTGGAAAATTGTTTAAAATGTGGGATAAGCGCATGTCTACTGTTGTAAATTTTAAAATAAGATTAATTTTAGAATCATATAAATTCAATTCCATTTTTTATTGTGCTCCTGCTCTTGTACTGGCCTTATTTAATTTTTATAGTGCAGCATCTTATACTCTTCTTAAAGATCTGATATGGCCCTTGGGCTAAAAAAAGTGTGCATATCGAAACTAGATAAACATACATTTTTAACTCTCAAAATCATTAATCTCTGATTCTCAGAGTGTGTTTGAATTCCATCTGTTTATAGTAGAGGTACTTGGGTATATATATTCTGTCGTCTTTACACAGCGCCTTAAGAGAATGGGGATGATAGCATAAAGGATCCATCTAGCCCAGGGGTGTCACACTCGATTTCATTGAGGGCCGCATCAAGGTTGTGTTTGACCTGGGGGGGGGCAGGGTGCATGTGGCCAGCATGACATCACTTGTGTCGGGGGGTCCCTATGGTGGCCCGAGCGCTCTGCCAGTGAAAACGGGCTCCCGAGCTCCATTTTCGGCTGGGACGGCTTCCTGCAACCCTCTGCCAGCGAAAACGGAGCTTGGGAGGGCTGCACTCTGCCCTCGTGAGCTCTGTTTTCGCTGGCAGAGGCACCGCAGGCCAGTGCTTCACTATTTCCAGGGCGGCCCCACGGGCCAGATCTAAGCACCCCGTGGGCCGGATCCGGCCCCCGAGCCTTGAGTTTGACACCCCTGATCTAGCCCAACATCTAGTCCCACAACCAGTCAGTTGCTTCTGTAAAAGACACAGAAAGACCCTTCTCAGTTTGTCCCAAGGAATTGATACTCATTGAGCTACTGCCTCCAACATGGAGATTTCTTGTAGCCTAACACGCAAATAAATACTGAATAGCTTATTCTCTAGTAATTAAGATTAAT
>QLTV01003764.1:156345-211982 GCA_003457575.1 Thermophis baileyi | reverse complement strand
CACTATGTCTCCAGATTTCAGGTATTTTAAGTGAGAGAGAAAGCTTTCTTGTGCCCTTTTCTACATGCTGTGCATAATTTTATAATTTTATATAATGTTTTTTCACTTTTTCTTTTTCTAAATAAATATCCCAACTCCTTTTTGATTTCTTAGCTAAATGTTTCCTAGATTTTTTTTAAATGAAAAATTTAAAAAATCAAATTTAGACATGGTATTTTTATATTTTTATGTACTAAAGATTTTAATTTCCTTCTCGAATATTTCCAAGCTTTATTAAATCTGCTCTTTTCACTGCAACCCTCTTGATGTTCTCAATAAACTCTTCACCATGAGTAAAATATTTCTTTTTTTGTTTGTTTATTATTACCAGTAATAGATAAGACATAAAAATCCCTTGATAAAGGCAAGACAAGTCTATGAATAGATCCAGTTTAAAAGCTCCATACAAAAACCACATGTAGACAAGCCCTATTTCAAGCCCAAGTAACTTGCAAATATTTCACACTTTAAAAGGTCATATTACTAATATAACATTGTTCGTCCTTTTTCTTACAGGTTATCTTCAGGAAGCATACCTTTGGACTAAGCAAGTCCTAACAATCATGGAGAAATCTATAGTTCTACTACATGAAGTGACAGATGGCTCCTTGTATGAAGGCGTAGCTTATGGCAGCTATACCACCAGATCTCTTTTCCAATACATATTCCTTGTCCAAAGGCATTTTGACATTAACCACTTTAAACATCCCTGGCTTAAGCAACATTTTGCTTTTATGTATAGAACAGTTCTACCAGGCAAGTAACACAACTTAAACTATCTTATAATCAATTATTAATTCTTAGGTAAAAAGCCCAACTGCAAGCGGTTATGTATCACGACAGACTGTTTTACATATAGCAATAGCACTGAGACTTATATACCGCTTCACAGTGCTTTAGAGCCCTCTCTAAGTGGTTTACAGAGTCAGCATATTGCCCCCAACAATCTGGGTCCTCATTTTACCAACCTTGGAAGGATGGAAGGTCAACCTTGAGCCAATCAGGATCGAAGTGCTGGCAGTCTGCAGAATTAGCCTGCAATACTGCATTCTAACCACTGCGCCACCATGGTTCTTATATTGATATTAAACTTTAGTATTCTCCACAAATGAAAATTGTAGCTAGAGCAGACTCAAACTAATAACCTTTGGTTAACGTACACCATGCCAACCTATTAAAAATGTGTATTCTCTAGATCATAATGATGCAGACACTAGGTTGGATAAACAATGCATTTTTCTCATACCGAAGATGCTTCTATTCAGGGAAGGACTGCTTACTTCCACACATTGATTTGTGAAAGAGTCTGTACAGTTATAAGTCTGATCCTATAGAACCTCTCTGCTGAAATATGTTTTTGTACAAATTCTTGTACAATTCTTGAACTATGGAGACAGGCTGTCAGATACACACTCTTATACAAAGTTATCTTATATTTACAAAGCAAGCCATGTAAAGAGTATTTTGAGACGTGCGTATGGGGCCCAGACATACACTGGGCCAAAGTGATCCCAGTGGTGGTAGAAGCACTTGGGGCTCTGACTCCTAAGCTGGGAGATTGGCTCCAAGAGATCCCAAGAACAAAATCAGAGCTCTCTGTCTTGAAGAGTGCAGTGCTAGGAACAGCAAAGATGCTTTGCCGAACTTCAAATTTCCAGGCCTCTTGTATAGAACCCAAGATTATATTCTCTGTTCATTCCAATGGATGGTATGTGTCATCCTCAATCTTGGGTCCTATACAAGAGGCTTGGAAATTTGAATGAATGAATGAATGAATGAACGAACGAACGAACGAATGAATGAATGAATGAATGTATAAAAAGATTCATGCATTTGATATCTTAGTCATCACATCTGTCCACTTAAGCTGGAAGTCTGAGTTGTTAAATTCATTAGCAGAATCTCAATCTTATCTATATAAACTAGTAGGTAGTCATCAGGAATGCATCAAATTTGATGCAGATTCCTTAAAATTTCGGCATAATACAGCAGTTTACTGTACTTACAATATGGAAGATATGAAACCTGATGCATTTCCTCAAAGTCATGCATTGTTATTGATTGTTCTAAGGCAGGGGTGTCAAACTCGATCACGTTGCGGGCCGCATCAGGAGTTTGTTTGCCCTTGGGGGGCCGGGGTGGGCATGGCCTGGTCGGCGTGGCCAAGTAGGTAGGCATGGCTGGTCCCAGGGCGGCAGGGATTGGTCCCTCGCTGTCCGCGGGATGGCCCTGCAGGCCAACTCTGTGGCCTATTGCAGATCGGATCCGGCCCGCAGGCTGTGTGTTTGACATGTCTGCTCTAAGGAATACATTCTGCAGTCCACAAAAGTTCTCAAACAAACACAACAGCCTTGCTATTTTCAAATTTAGATTACCTTATAATGTTAATTTACAATGATCTTAAGAATCAAACGAATTGACAGTTATTGAATTCTAAACACTCCCCCCCCTTAGTATCTAATATACCATATTTTCAAAGACTGATGAACTGTAAAACATTCCAAATTATATATAAGACATATCAAATACGTCAATTTCAAATTGCCTCATAAGGACCATTTTGGAATAGACAAAACCTGTCATTCATTATTATGGGGAAAAAGATACACCTTATAGTGTAAATTAATATCTTATAAATTAAAGCATCATTAACTAATAAATGAAGCTTCTGGAATGAAAAATGAGGTAGAGAATTTTTCCCAAATGAACTTGGAGAAATGTAGAGAAAAATATTTAATATGATATAACTTAGCTGTATTCAATATTAATTTTAAATAATACAGTTTAAAAAAGAGAATCAATTTAAGTGAGGCATTAAATAGATTTTAATATTCTACGAAGAATTCTCTAGACATTCTGTGTGTAAATCTGAGCACATTAATGTTTCATAGTCTGACAATTTAATGATCTGATATTTTAGAGGAAAAATGCTGTTAAAACTTTTATTAGAACCTTACAAATAGATATAATATTACCAACATTATATGTAATATTGTAAATCATTGGGAGCTCTTTCTATTTTCTGTCACTTAAATATGCAATATTAAGTAAGGTGTTTACTTTCATATATGTTTGTTTTAATTTTTCCTCCTAGGATTCCAAAGAACTGTTGCTATTGCAGATTCCAACTACAATTGGTTTTATGGTCCGGAAAGCCAGTTGGTTTTCCTAGATAAATTTGTTATGCGCAATGGCAGTGGAAACTGGTTGGCTGATCAAATTCGAAGGAACAGAATACTTGAAGGCCCAGGGACACCTTCCAAAGGACAGCGTTGGTGCACACTTCACACAGAGTTTCTCTGGTATGAAATAAGTAAATCATTAATCAATGGACTACATAGAGGGTGGAGAAGAGAAAAGGCAGGCACAGAAATGAGTTTAGATACGCTTGTCAGGAATTCATAGAATTTGTACCATACTTTCTCAGCTGCACATTCCCAAGAAAACACCAGGTTAAATAAGTACTTTTACTGAAGAAAATCAATACATGTTCTGTGCATGTATTCTGTGCATGAGAGTCTGGAAGAGTTAGCAACAGCATGAGTGATAATTGTATATAGCCTGAAATAGTGTCATCTGATGCTAGAAGTTAGCCCAACAGCTCTAGTGTGGCATTACTTTTGATTCATCATATGGAAAGTGGACAAAGGTCAAATGGACTTTTTTATGCAGTAGATGAGATAGAGCTTTCCAAATATGTGCCATGAAATTATATTCTCTATCAGAAATGAGAAGATTTGGCTAACTATAGTTCCAGAAACAGATAAGTCATCTTGGAGGTGGATGAGCAGGGAATGAAATGAGCAGTCTTACAGAACGAAATGAGTCTTACAGAAACAATTAGTTACTTTCAGAGGCATGCAGACTCTTGAAACAAAAGGGACTAATAATAACATTCAAAGACGTTGTCCCAATGTCCTTAAGAGGAGGGTATGTAATAGTCCAGCTAACTTGTTGAAGATAGGCTTGGTATGGGAACAAGTTAGGTAAAGTAATAAAACCCTTGACATTTGTTTTAACATTGTGCTACCAAACATTGCAGAGAAAACATTGATAATTTCAAATATGTTTTGCTCTGTTAGAGTTATCTGAACTTAGCTTTGGGTTTGTTGACTTTTTTTACTCTACTAGGAAAGATCAGCAGTATTGGAGTTTTGGAGAACCAAGGGCTGTTGGTTAGCACAGGTTATGTATTCTTCCATTTTGCTTGCTTTGCATGTGTTGGATGGGATGATTCTGTGAATGCATGTTGCTTGCGAATGGTTAATGCCTTGTTGGTAGATTATTTATTTGGCCAGTAATGTGTTAGCTCTATTTTATCTATGTCTTGGTTGCTTCTTGTTTGGTGGTGGTGTTAACTGCTTGATGGCATTGCTTGGTGGTGATTTTTTCTCTCGGGATTGTTGAAATATAATTTGGCTTTCGTTATTTGGTTGGTAAGGAGATAGCTGTAGTTGTTCTAGGTCTTGGTTGATTGCTGTGTGATTTGTGGTATGTTGTTGTAGGTTGGGCTGATGTGCTCATGATTTTAATAGAATTAACTCGATACATCTATTGTTCACTATCTAGTCAGAGTACTAGGCTTCTAAGAACTCCCTCTTTCGTGAGAATATTTCACTATTTTCCTATTTGGATTAGGAAATCATATTGAGTCTTTTTACAGCTAGTTGATGCTCAAGGATACATCTTGCTAATCTTTTGTCTGTTTTGGCCTATGCGGCGCCACTTGCATTTTATTTTGTAAGATTACTCCTGTTTTGTCTTCCTTTGGTACTGCGGCCTTGAATTTGCTTAGAATGCTTTGTAGGGACTTTGTTTATTTGCATACTTCAGAAATTTTCAAATAGCTGGAACAACCTTTTAACATACTCCAAAGTGCCTTTGATGTAGGGAGCATTATTCTTTTTATGATGCTTGGGCTTTTATCTAGCAGTGTAGCAAGTTACAGAAAGTAGAAATCATAACATTTTTTTAATACAGTGGATACACATGCAGTTTGAAATATCCATTCTGTTCTTTCAAGATGTCCTTCAATGAAGGCTGGTACGTATCTTTTACTTAGCAACCAGACAAGTCCCTGTGACTAAAAATTGTCCAACTGAGATTGAAAAGCACTCTGAACAATTGAGGATCACAGATAATATTTCAGTATTTATTATAAAGTAAGAAACATAACTGTTCCTGCTTTGCTATTAAATAGATAAAACTGCAAAATCCCTTTCAGTCAATATGGATTGCTTTAATAGTTTTTTAATTATTATTCAGAGTATGACAATTAAAAAGTAAATTCAATTGTATTCAACGGGACTTACGGCTCGGCAGGAGTTTTAGAGTAGAAGCGTTAGTGTGCAATCCTCTTGTAAATATACTTAGAAGTAAATCCAACTAAGCTCAGAAGAAGCTTATTTGAAAGCAAATATGCAAGTGTTAGCTATTTTAATAGGGAGGTTTGCCATGTGTCCACTTAAGCCCCAGGGGTGGGTTCCAACTTACCTCGCTGCCGGTTCGCTCGCTCCCACGCCGCGAAAAATCCAGGGGGGGAAAAAACCCCAAAGCCAAAAAAAAGATGGCGACCACATGCACAGTGCCGGAAGTCGGCTTCTGCGCATGCTCAGAAGGAAAAAAAAGATGGCGGCCCCCACGGACCGGCACCGACCGATCCGGTTTGGTGACGTCATCGTAACGTCACCAGCGGGCTGCTACCAGTTCGGGAGAACCGATCCGAACCGGGAGGAACCCACCCCTGTTAAGCCCTGATTTAAACAAGCCCCAATTAGTTAAGAGGATTGGTGGCAGGTTTAAAGGACTCGTTATGTTCTATTTCCATGCCACTTGGACATCTTTTCAGCCCAACATTTTGCATAGTCAGCAGGTGTTTTTTTTTCACAGCATAGATTCAGGCTGAAGGTTTGGTGTATATATGTGTGTGTGTGTATCTGTCTGTCTGTCTCTGTCTTTCTGTCTGTCTGTCTGTCTGTCTGTCTATATTTCATTGATAATAAAACTTTTTTAAAATGATGAATAATGTTTGTTTTAGTACATCTTGCTACCTGTTCAACTCACCTAATTTCCCACCTGGGTGTTCTTATGACTATACAAACATTCATCTTTTTCTCAAGCTATTTAACAGGCAACAATGGAAATATTCTAATAAGGAAATGAACTTTAAGAAGCTAGTTCCCCATTATACTGTATATCTGGCCCAGTTCCACCCAATGCAATGTCCTCTAAGTATGTGGGATTCCCATTATTTTCATCCAGTATCAGATAAAGGAAAGCTGCTTGATACAATATACCAATCCTGAAAATGTGCAGATTTTTGTTCTTGCCAAACAAATATATATATTTTAAAAATACGAAACTCATAACTTCTTAAACTTACTTGCTGTTCTACTTAACTTCTCCTTTATCTGCAGAGCCTTCTTCACTCTGGATGATCTCTTTCCATTTCAGATATAAAGTTTTTATACTTGGGAAGGCGGAAGGATTGCTAATGGACAAGTGCAAACATCATTTAAAGCAGACAGATATTTGAAAGCCTGGAATGGAGCATATTTTTTCTAAATAAGTTTGCATTCCGCGTTCTCCAAATTCAGCTTACTCTTTTTGAGATGTGCTTTTTCCAGAAATTCTGAACCATGTTAAAGCACGAATTCCTAAAATGCAAGCTATCATACTGTTTATACAAAGCAAAAAACAAAAAATTACCATAATCATCTTCATTAAAGACTATTGCAGAGTGGAACATTGTTCCATATTAACACTGCCAACTGTTTTTACGAAGTAAAAAAATTGATAGTTGTAATGTGGTTTCTTTTTTTTATTATTATTATTTCTATCCTGTCTTGAAATTCACTGACAACAACTCATTCTCTTTATGTTTTTGAAAGGTATGATTCAAGCCTGGGATTTGTCCCTCCACCAGATTATGGTATTCCCAAACTTCATTATTTCGAGGACTGGGGAGTTGTAACATATGGAAGTGCTCTGCCAGCCGAACTCAACAGCCCCTTTCTCTCCTTCAAATCAGGAAAGCTGGGAGGACGTGCAATCTATGACATGGTTCACCAGAACAAGTACAAAGAATGGATCAAAGGTTGGAGGAACTTCAATGCTGGGCATGAGCATCCAGATCAGAACTCATTTACGTTTGCCCCCAATGGTGTGCCTTTCATAACAGAAGCTCTGTATGGACCAAAATACACATTTTTAAATAATGTGCTTATGTTTTCTCCAGCTGTATCAAAGAGTTGTTTTTATCCCTGGGAAGGACAAGTTACTGAAGATTGCTCATCAAAGTGGTTGAAATATAAACACGATCTGGCTGCAGATTGCCAAGGGAAAGTAATTGCTGCTATAGAAAAAAATGAGATCATCTTTATCAGAGGAGAAGGAGTGGGTGCCTACCATCCTAAACTAAAGTTGAAAAGCGTACAGAGAAACCTATTACTTCTTCATCCCCAGCTTCTCTTGCTAGTGGACCAAATATATCTTCAAGATGACAGTCCTGCCAAAGTAGCAACTAGCTTCTTCCACAATGTTGATGTGCCTTTTGAAGACACAGTTATTGATAATGTCCACGGAGCCTTCATTCGGCAACAGGATGGGATTTACAAGATGTACTGGATGGATGATACTGGATATAGTCAAAAAGCTCTCATTGCCTCAAGAATGTATCCCAGAGGCTACCCTTACAATGGGACAAACTACGTGAATGTCACTACTCATCTGCGTAGCCCAATCACTAGAGTTGTATACCTCTTCATTGGACCTTCCATAGATGTCCAGAGTTTCAGCGTCCATGGGAAGTCTCAGCAGCTGGATATTTTTGTCACCACCAGTGAGCATGCTTATGCCATCTATCTGTGGACCGATGAGAATAAAAGCCACTCTGTCTTTGCACAAGTTATTGCAGACCATCAAAAAGTGGTGTTTGAGCGAGCTTCTGCAATTAGGAACTCCCCAGTTTCAGGAGTAAAAGACAATATTGAGATAGTAGAGAAAAACCTTCAGCATTTCAAGCCTGTGTTCCAGCAGTTAGAGAAGCAGATCCTTTCACGTGTGCGGAACACGGATAGCTTCAGAAAGACAGCTGAACGCCTACTCCGGTTTTCAGATAAAAGACAGACAGAAGAAGTCATTGACAGAATATTTGCAATTTCTCAGCAGCAACAAGGCAGAGCAAAAAAGAACAAAAAGGTGGCTAAAGGCTACAAATTTGTGGATGCTGGCCCGGATATATTTGCACAAATCGAAGTCAATGAAAGAAAAATTCGGCAAAAAGCACAAAGCTTGGCCCAAAAAGAATTGCCTGTGGATGAAGAAGAAGAAATGAAAGATCTTCTGGATTTTGCAGATATTACCTATGCGAAAGAGAGAAACAATGTGCCAATCAAAGTTCAACCTGGTCTGTCCCAAATATTTTCCACTGCTCGAAGCAGTGCTCCTTTGGAGTCAGCATCTTACACACGTCTTTTCCTCATTCTGAATATTGTCATTTTCTTCATTATGCTAGCAATGCAACTCACCTGGTTCCAGAAAGCCAAGAGCTTACATGGGCAAAGATGCCTTTATGCAATCTTGTTAATCGACAGCTGTATATTACTGTGGCTATATTCTTCTTGTTCCCAATCACAATGCTAGCATCAAAAAAAAAAGGACTGTGAATGCTATTTGTCCATTCTATGGTTAGGTATGTTTATGCAAAGGTGCAGAATATATTTTCTTTTCTGAATGTATTCCAGGAAATATCTGTGGAATAATTGTTCTCTTTTAATCAGAGAAGATGAAATTAATGGGCATTGAGACATTTGACACATTTCTCAGATTACCACCTACATACGGGTCAAGTCTGTTCTATAAATGAATGTCATGTGCTTTTATTCTGAATTCAATATGTGCATTTAATTTTCTTCTCCAAAAGCGATTTTCCTTGTCACTGAGTTGATTTATTATTTTTGAACATATGCAACTGGGATGGTTTAATAAAAATCTACTGGTTGTTATCGTATGGATAATCCTCAGATAATAGTCCTTGGTGGTATAAATTCCTTTTCACTGTTTTGCCTGTTTTAAAGTACCAGTGCTATTACAATTAGCATTTTTTAAAAAAGTGTGGATACCATTTCTTCCCAGTTAGCCTTCAGACCTATTTGTTTTGCTTCCATCTTAGTTAATTGTGACGATCCTCTTTCAAATGTAACCTGTCATGAGCAGGGGTGGGCTTCAAAAATTTTAGCAAGGGGTTCTCTGCCTGGTTGCTGGGTGGATGTGGCCATGGTGGGCATGGCCTAGTCGGCCTCCTGCACCACAGCGCAGAGGGGTGTTTTTGCCCTCCCCGAGCTCTGGAGGCTTTCCTCAAGCCTCCGGGAGAGAGAAAACGGTCTCCCCAGGCTCTGGAGGCCGGAAATGGGCCCGTTTCTGGCCTTCCTGAACTTCCCATTTTTCGCCCTCCTGAGCCTCCGCGCACGCCCTGCACTTACCTGCATCCAAAACGGGCTGCGTGGGGATTCCTGGGAGGGGTGGGATGGGGTGGGCGGGGCCAGCCAGGAGTGGGATTTGGGGGTTCTCCGAACTGCACAGAATCTTAGCTAGAGGTTCTCCCGAACCCCTGCGAACCCCCAGCAGCCCACCCCTGGTCATGAGATAGAAAAACCGTCTGGGCTAAGAGGTGTATCTAACTTTAAATGAATCCTTGTTCCATAGATATTCTCCTTGTATTCAGCCTCTTTTCCCATTAATCTAAGGAAACAATTATGGCTAAAGCATAGCATATTATCATTTTTTGAGTCCAGGATCCAAAAGGTATGGGCATACAAGTTATAAAGTTACAAAGTATTCCGTAATCTAATGTCACAGAAATGGTATTTTTATGAAACATTCAAACAAATCAGGTCCTCATAGTGATCAATGTACATTAATGTGTCAGTCAGTTTACTTGAGAAACTATGCAGAATGTAAAATTGTTAAGGTTCTAGAAAGTAGAAGACCACTGAGGATGGAAGAACCTACATCTGGTAGTCATTGAAGTATATTAGAAGGTTGCATTTAATGCGTAAGATGATGTTATTTGTTGCAATGCTTCTCTATAAAAATTGGAGCCTTTCCTTGGGAAGCATATTGGAAGTAATTGATAAATGAAGCCTTTGACCCTGCTAGATTTGAGTATCAGGCCCATAGGTACTAGACATTGTTCAAACAAGGAATGTTTTCAACAACCAAGAACTTTTGTTTGTCCCAAATGTCTTTTGCTAAATAAATAATGTCAGTTATGCATATACTTGGTTATTGATTATTACTGTTCGGTACTATAGAAGATACAAATTCCTTTTTCTTTACACATGAACCTCACAGAATTTGTTGCTCAGGAGTAACTTTACAGCCTTAACATTCCTTAAATGTCTCATGGATATGTAAAAGTATCCGGGCACATTCCCAATTCCAAAAAGCAAATGAAATATTAAGAGCCAAGACCCAAGAATGAGATGTGGAGTTATTTCTAAGTTGTTTCTTTTTAGTTGTTCACCTATAGACAGAATCTTGCCTGTCTAAAGTAACTATCTACGTAACTATAGATATACTCTGTGAACTGTTAGGGAGGGCCCATCTTAATCCTCTTCCTGCCTACCAAACTTTCCAAGCTCTGTTGCCTCTTTGCCCTCTCAGAAACAGCCCCTCCCTCCTTGGACTCCAGACTACATTCCATCCCACCTAATGAACTATAGCCTTTGCCTTTATTTATTGATTAGTCCTTGGGCCATATCAAAGTTCAAAGTTCCAGAAACAAATTATTAATAAAATTTGATAAAAGCAATTTAAAATGGAATTGGATAAAATACGATTTAAAATGGAATTGGAATAAAATACGATTTAAAATGAAATTGGAATAAAATACAGTCTAAAATGAAATTGGAATAGAATATAATAATTTAAGATATAGATAAAATATGATAAAATTATATTTCGGTGTCACCCCTGCAATGTACCCCAATCAGTCGCACATATGCAGATCTCAACTGAACCATTTTGCTTAAGTATTGTGCTGTGTTAAATGTTATTTTCAGATTCTGGCCGCACCTAAGGTAAGTTGTTTTGATATGGGGATCCCAATGGGTCATTTGTTTGGTATATAGACCGAAGTACCTGTCTCTCACCCTCTTGTACAGGCAACAGTCAAATAGGATGTGAGCCAGGTCTTCTACCTCTACTGCTCCACAAATGCAGAGATGTTCATTGTAGGGTATAGAATGGAATCTCCCATATCTGACCATTGTGTTGAGCTGTTCGAATCTCGCTCATGTAAATATCTCCCTTAGATGTTTTGGCAGTTGTAACTTCAAATAGCTGTCTACTTGAAAAGTACGTTTGTATTTGCTCAGCCATTTCAAGTTACCCACCTTACTAAGGATAGCTATGACATTTTGTGATTCTATATCCTTAATTCTTTGGGCAGCTCTTTTTTTAAATTGTTCTCCTGTTACGCAAGAGACAGGAAGGCCACAGCTTCTGACAAAATTTGTTAGTTTGGTGATCCAGGAGATTTGTGATTGTGATTTTATTTGCTCTAGTAGACATAACTTAGGTAGTCTATCAGTCTCCTTTTCTTTGTGCCAGTAGTTATATGCTCTAATTTTGGATAGCGCATGAATTTTGTATGAATTCCCAATTCAAGTACAATACAAGTAATGGTGGTTGGGGGTGGGACAGGAAATTTGGCATATAGTGGACTCACACATTGCATTGCAGGTTTTGCATTTACAATTAGGAATGAGGAAATAAATACATAAACATTCCCTCCGTTGGTCCTATAAAATGCAAGTGCCAAACAGCATTCTCTGGACTTAGAATATCTTGCCGGTTAAAATTAAATTCAAAACAGAACAGATTATCTAGATCATTAATAGCAAAGAAAAAAAATCCTGTTCCATCTGCCTAAAAGAGATTTTTTAAAAAAGCAATGAAGGTCAGTCAAAGTTTAAGGATTCCAGTGTGGTACACTCTCTGAATATTAAATGTTCCACTGTTTTTTAAAGAACAAATTAATTTGCTGGGCTACAGACTTCAAAACTGCAGCTGTGTTTGGGTAACATTTATCTACATATTGGCTCAGAAGGTTTATTCCAAGTCGGGCTAATTGTCTTCCTTTCTTAAAATGGCTAAAGTCTTTACAAATTTTCAAACTTGCTCTTCTATTTGAACAGAACCTGACTTATATTTCTTTCTGAAATTTGCATGGATTATGTAAGAGCCTATAACATAAGTTGAATAAGCCACATCTTGAAATTTAATATTCACAACAAAAAAATATCACCTGTATTTTCTATTCCTTTCCAAATTTTTAAAATTCCATTGTTACTCATCACATTTTTTTCCCACTGCTATTATAATTTTACTGATTAACCATTAGTATATATCAGAATATAAGATGTATTTTTTTTTCTTCTGTTCAGTTGTGTCTGATTCTTGGAGACTGCCTGGACAAGTCCCTGCAGTTTTCTTGGCAAGGTTTTTCAGAAGTGGTTTGCCATTGTCTACTTCCTAGAGCTGAAAGAGAGGGGACTCTCCAAAGCCACCCAGCTGACTTTCCAGCTATGGCAGGATTAGAACTCATGGTCTCCTGGTTTCTAGCTTGATGCCTTAACTACCACACTAATACAAAGGATTTTAAAAATTAATATATAATTGCGGCCAGATGCTTTTCTTTTGGCATTGATACATAAAAAAAATTGGACAAAGTCATGGAACTTTGTTTTTGTATGATAACTGCAGCAAGATTATAGTATGTACAAAGTTGGAAAGATTCTGTACTACTACAATGGAGGAATGGTTGGTGAAATTGACAGAACTTGCTGAGATGGTCAACTTGATAAAAAAAAAAAACAGGAACTATGTTACTGCTGACTGGAAAACCCTTATGGTCTTTCTGGTAAAACAAAAAGATAAACATGATTTATGGTTTTAGACAGTATAGAAAGATTATTTTGTAACCATACAGTGTTTAGTAAATTTATAATTGTACTTATTGCTCTAAAGAAGATCAGAAACTTACTTCTATCTTTTTTTTCTTTTTTCTTTTCTTTCTTTCTTGCAGTTTAACCCTCTCTTTCATTCCTTTCTTTTTCTTTTTTCTTTCTTACTTTATATTAGTTTGTATTAGTGTGTATGTGTGCTTGTGTGTGTATATATATATAATGTAGACTGGCATTAATATTAAAATAAAAATGGAGAAATCCAGGCCTTTATGGCTCAAAAGAGCCATCTGGTGGATATAATATAAAAGTAGTTTGCTTTTTTAAAAATCACTTTTATATGCAGAAGAATCTTCCAATCGTGTTAATGAAGAATAATCAGAATTTAGCTTTTTTCTTAACAACTATCACACATATTGGAACAGGACAGGGTCCTCAATTTTAAGATCTGGTGACATATTTGGAATTTCAAAAAGTGAAGAATTTTGTGGGCACTTTTGCAAAATGGCTGCTGGAGGTTTACCCATTTTCAAAATGACTGCTACCAGGGACATAAGAGTCTAAATTTATGTTTTGCAGGGGCCTATCTGCCATTCTTTATGGTCTCCATCCTGCAGGTTATTTTCTTCTACCCCTGCTTATCTTTGTCTTATTATAGATTGGAGGAGAGGGGAGATTTCCAAACAAAGTATTAGGCTGGAGGCACCCATCACTTTTACCATCTGAGAAAACTCATGGAGCCTATTTGCAACCCAGACAAGTCACTGGAAATGAAGATGATGTTGCAGGCTGGTGTTTTGCTTTGTAGCACACCAGCTTCTCGTATATCTCTATGGCAGTGCTTCTCAATTATTTTCTGTTACGCCCCCCCTAGGAAGAAGTAAACATTTCGCACGCCCCAACTCTCCGCCGCGACTGTTCTTTCCTTTCCTTTCCTTTCCTTTCCCCTTTCCTCCTTCCCTTTCCTTTCCTTTCCTTTCCTTTCCTTTCCTTTCCTTTCCTTTCCTTCTTTCCTTTCCTTTCCTTTCTCTCTCTCTCTCTCTTTCTGTCTTTCTTTCTCCCTCTCGCCTTCCTGGCTTCAGCACCGGGACCAGCAAAGAAGTGCGGTTGAGGGGGGCCGGGGCATTAGTGCGGGAGCGGCGAGGGGTTCAAGGCAAGCGGCGGTTTGTCTTCGTGCGCGGAGGGCAGCTCGGCTCTGTTTGGCTTGGGCTGCTCCTGCACCGGGGCCAGAGGGGGCTTGTGGGGTGGACCCTGCCAGCCTGCCAGCTTTTCGCTCACTGGGGAGGAGAAAAAGCGAAACCTCTCCACGCTTTGGAAGTAACTTCCAGGCTGGGCAAAACATCGTCCTCCGAGAGCGCCAAGCCTCCCAGTTGGGGAAGATGGATCAGGGCGCCCTGAGGTGTTTTTCCCCCACCCGGGCACGGGAAGAGGCGAAGGGCAGGGGTGGGTTCTAACTTACCTCGCTGCCGGTTGCTTCCTCCCGCGCCACAGATAAGCCGAACCCTCAAAACGTGTATATTTTAATCTTCATAATTGATTTATCCATGGGTAATCCACAGATGATTTATTTTTCATGATATTTTAATGAAAGAGTTCAACAATCAGCTTATCTATTGATGGGATTATTTGCAAATATATGAGATATACAGGTAGTTTTATAAAGTATTACTGTATATATTCGCAGATAAACCCATCAGTGGATAAGCCAAACCCAATATTGGCATTTTGGCACTTAAAATTCTCAGTTTATTCATGAGTATATACAGTATATTCCTCTATCTATTTTAAAAGCCAGGAGTGCCTGGGAGTGTAGGGAATATCACAGGAAGCCTTTCTAGGCACATGGTCACTCCCAAACCAGGAAAACAGTTGATTGTAAAAACAAGTCATGCTATACTAACAAACATAGTCCCTTAAGAAGTCTCCTAGGGGACTAATAACTTTGGTATATCTTATTACTCAATATTCTGCTCAAGTACAGAGATTCTTAATTCCTTCTTGTATGGAGTAATGGTTAATATCTTGCATAGGCATCCATAGAAAACTTAGACGATGTCAAAATGTTACATCATATATACATACAGTAATATAAAACATTCCAGCATGCAATACAAGTGGCTTTTCCATCACAATCAATGTTGCATTAATAAGATGGCTGCACTATTTTTAACATCATTTATCCCCATTAACTTGTTAATAACAATGTGACCATTGTTCTTCAATCGTAGTTTATAATCTTTGGATGTTATTATTAATAAATACCATAAAACCTTGTAGATAATCAAAATAACATGAAAAATAGACAATCCGTGGATTTACCCATGGATAATTGTAAAAATTAAAATATACAACTATTTTATTTTTTTATTTCAGGCTGCCTAGAATCACTTTCTTGTGAGATGAGCAACTTATATCGGTGAGATATAGATATATCACAGTTGCTGTATCAGTGAGACTGGTGGCATAGAAATTTAATAAATAAATAATAAAATATATAAATTGTGAGAATCAATCAATCAATCAATTACTTCCCTCCTGCAGATGCCCATTACTGCTTGCAAATGATAATTTGCCCCTCAAAGAGACCTTGAAGCAAACTCTGGTCCCTAAATTGTTATGCTGCTGAACTAGAATAGTGTCAGCTGCAGGTATAAAGCCTTAGTAAGACCACACTTAGAATACTGCATCCAGTTTTGGTCACCACACTATAAAAAAGATGTCAAGACTAGAAAAAGTGCAGAGAAGAGCAACCAGGATGATTAGGGAACTGGAGACTGAAACATACCGTATGAAGAACGGTTACAGGAACTGGGCATGGCTAGTCTAGTGAAGAGAAGGACCAGGGGGAGACATGATAGCAGTGTTCCAATATTTGAGGGGCTGCCACAGAGAGGAGGGGGTCAAGCTATTTTCCAAAGCACCTGAAGGCCAGAGAAGGAATAATGGATGGAAACTGATCAAGGAGAGATTCAACCTAGAAATAAGGAGGAACTTTCTGACAGAACAATCAACCAATGGAACAGCTTGCCTTCGGAAGTTGTGGGAGCTTCATTACTGGAGAATTTCAAGAAGAGATTGGACTGCCATTTGTCAGAAATGGTGTACGGTCTGCTTGGGCGGGGGTTTGGACTACATGACCTACAAGGTCTCTTCCAACTCTTAATCTGTTATCATCTGAGCAGAACATAATCAAACCTTGATGCTTTTAGTCTTTTAGTCCCTCCTATTCAGTTTTGTCTGGTGTTTTACTAATATGACTCAGCTCTTACTAATTCTCATTCTAGCACATGGCCAGGTGCCTTACTGAACCTTGACATCTCTTCTCCCATGGTAATGTGGTGAACCTTTGGCAGTAAACACATAAAAGGGAAATGTAAACAGTTTACTTAAAACATTCTGCAAGCAGTTGAACATGAGCTGCATAACCTGAAACTACAGTACATGATCAGAAACGTGACAAAAGGCAACCCTGAAGAAAGTACAATGAAGATACAATAGGTCTGAAGACTATATTCAAGTGATATGCTCAATAATTGGTGGGGTGTTACCTACCAAGAGTTGATGTAGCTGGGAGGGGAAGAAGCAGAAAAACTTGGAGGATTGAACGTGGGATGGATCACACAGGAACAATGTAAACCTGGTTCCTCTCAAAGTCTGAGTTGCTGCTCCTACTTTCTCCTGGCTCATAAGCTTGGTTGATCTTTCCTTGCTTACCTAGAGCCTTTTTTATATTTGTGATCATTATCCACAGTAGCATCCAGCTGCTTTATGTCGGGACTGGTAGAACTGATTCAACAGATGTTGTCCACCTTTACAAAGTTGGGGTTTCAGAAACTGAGCAGGAGGTCAAACCAGTCTCCTTCCAACTTCTTTCTCAATCTGCACAGCCTATCTCTTCCGCTGTTTAGTTTTTCCTGTAAATGAATGCTTACGTTCTACATTTCACTTCCCATTTATCTAAAACAGTTTGCAGTTTCAGAAAAATGTCAGAGAAAGTTCATGTGGAAGAAACCAAAACCACTCTTCTTGTTTTGCAGAGGGAGACTGAAATTCAAATCCCTCAATGCTCAGTCATGATTTTGGGTCGCTCACACATTTTTGGAACCCAATCTACCTCACAGGGATCTTGTAGGGAAAAAATTTAAAGTATCTCATAATGTTAGCAGCCTTGGGTTTTTGGAGGAAAAGAAGGATAAAAACTTGCAAGCAAAGAAACAAAATATGGTAAAAACTGTAAAATCCAGTTGAAACTGATAACCGGTGGAATTCTTGGTGAGCATTTCAGATGGATGAAAAGAGCATTACAGCACTGTGACGCAAGATCGATTTTTCTACAAGTGGTACAGTGTCACACGTATACTCCAAAGCGGTAGAGCTTGCAGCATGACACTGTTGTTAGCATTTTGACTGCAACAGTGGGATAATGCAGATGCACCACTTACAATCATTCATTCAGCAACTCTTGTAAGTTACAATGGCATTTTTAAAAAAGTAACTTACGATGGATCCTTGCACTTACTGCTACCACAACACCCCCACATTACATGATCAAAATTCAGCTGCTTGGCAATTGACATTTATTTACAACCGTTGCAGTGCTTCAGGGTCATATGTTCCCCATTTGCGACCTTCCCAGCTGCCTTCCAACAAACAATGGCAATGGGGGGAAGCTGGATTTGCTTAATGACTGCATGATTCACTTAACAGCTGCAGTCATTCATTTAACAACCATGGCAAAAGGGGTCATAAAATTTGAGGCAATTCACTTAACAACTACCTTGTTTAGCAATGGAAATTCTGGTTCTAATTGTGGTTGTCAGTTGCCAACCAGCTCTACCTCTGTGTCTAACTTAAGATGAGTAATGGAAACAACAAGAAACTTTAAAGAGGAAGTTTACTTTATACTAAATAAAGATCATGCTGCAGTTTCAAGAATACCTGTTTGCTCATTCGAAGAAGACTTACAGTGAAGGAGAAGTTACTATAAGAACAAAGTTTTAAGTAACAGAATGCTTCAGCTATAGAAAGGGGGTGAGACAAGGATCATACTATCCTGCTTAACTTTTATTAAAATATTTAAGAAAATGAACGATAATAGCAGGATTGGAACAGGTAGTAGTGGAATCAAAACTGGAGAATGAAATCCAAAATTTTAAATATATAAAATGTACCACCATGGATAACTGCAGAAGGGGGTCAAGAGAAGCAAATGATGAAATGTGCATCACAACATCACAATGCCATTTCACATATTTCTTAGCAACCTGGTTATGAAAGTACTGTACAAAAGGGTAGAACTTTTGTGATGCCACAAAAACTGTTTCATCATTTTGACACCTTCATAGTCATAAAATTAAAGACGCCTATGGATACCACCTTGTTGATTTAAAGTAAAGAATGATCCTGTTACTTTAAAGCAGGGCTGTCAAACTCCCGGCCCGCAGGCTGGATGCGTCACGCGCTAGCCACACCCATACCCGGTTTAGTGAAGGGGGAAAAAGTCCCAATACGTCACGTGATGCCGCCGTGACGACGTGAGTTTGACACCCCTGCTTTAAAGTAAAGAATGATACTTAAAAAAACAGAATAACATAATAACAGTGTTGGAAGGGATCTTGGAGGTCTTCTAGTCCAACCCCCTGCCTAAGCAGGAAACCCTATACCATTTCAGACAAAAGGTTGTCCAATCTCTTCTTAAAAACCTCTAGTGTTGGAGCACCCACAATTTCTGGAGGCAAGTCGTTCCACTGGTTAATTGTTCTGTCAGAAAATTTCTTCTTAGTTCTAGGTTGGTTCTCTTGTTGATTAGTTTCCATTCATTGCTTCTTGTCCTGCCTTCAGATGCTTTGGAGAATAGGTTGAGCCCCTCTTCTTTGTGGCAGTCCTTCAAATATTGGAACACTGCTATCATGTCACCCCTAGTCCTTCTCTTCTCTAGACTAGACATATGCAACTCTTGCAACCATTCTTCATATGCTTTAGCCTTCAATCCCGATCATCTTTGTTGCTCTTCTGTGCACTCTTTCTAGAGTCTCAACATCCTTTTTATATCATAGCAACCAAAACTGGATGCAATATTCCAAGTGTGGTCTTACCAAGGCATTATAAAGTGGATATTAACACTTTACATGATCTTGATTCTATTGCTCTGTTAATGCAGTCTAGGACAGTGTTGTTTTTTTGGCAGCTGCAAAACTTTATGGTGTAGTCAGGAGACTGATTTAGGTTTTCCCAAGTATTCAGTGAAGGTGAATGACAAAGCTAATAGAGGGCCAGCAAGGATCAGCCCTGATCTGGTGCCTGAATTGCTAAGACACACATTAAGATAATCTTCATAAGTAGGTACCAGTCAATAGTTAAAGGAGCAAACACCTCAAAGAACAGTATCGTAACTGAGGAGGATTTTCAGAGGGTGGAAAAATGAGCAGAAATCAGCAAGATTAATTTTAACAGGGACAAAATCCTACATTTGGGTAAGAAAAAAAAAATCAAAGTTACAAGTATAAGATGGAGGTGGAAATTCTATTGGAAGCAACATATATGAAAAGGATTTGCATTTCTTGGCAGATCACAAGCCGAACACGGGGCAAAAGAGATACAGTCACGCATACAATTCTAACCCAGACAGGGTAGAATTGTTCAGTATCATTTCAGAACAAGCAGCAATGGGTTTGTTTTACAAAGAAGCAGATTGAGTTGGACATCAGAAAAAAAAAAATTCCTAGTGTAAGGAAGGGACTTCCTTGGGAGATGGTGGACTCTCCTTTGCTTGAGGTGATTGAACAGAGGTGAGGTTGGATGGCATCTGTCAGGGATGTTAAAATGGATTTCTGCACTAGGCAGGTTTTGAATTAGATGAATTCTCTAAGTTCCCTCCAACCCCGACATGCCATGATCCTATAATTCTTATTTAGTTGGAAAGAAACTAAGCAGCCTACAGCTTTAACAGATTAATGCTGTATCTCCTTTTTACTTGATAGATAAGATATTTGCTTAACCTAGAACAGCATGAACATTTTTTTTCCTTGCCCCAGAAAATGAAAATGAAACTGTTCTTCTGAGCAGATTTTTTAAAGCTACAAATCTCTTCCTCTTCTCTTAACGGGCTTTTAGAAGCTTCTGATTCTTGAACAGTGAACACAAATCACAGAGCTGAACTGGACCATTACAGCACTGAATCAGAGGATGGAAAAGTTTCGCCCAGTGCTGGATTTCATGGTCAATCACCAGAAGGTCTTGGGCTATGGGGCAGTGTCTCTGCTGACTGCAGGTAGCGAGCGTATCTTTTCTGTGGTGGTGTTCAAATGCCCATGCAACTCCTGGAATATGTTTTATGGTGGTGTGTTTCTGCTGATGCCAGCCCTTATTCTGTTTCTGCTGGGCTTGCTCCTGAGTGTACATTCTTGGAAGGTGCTCACTGGATGTTGCTCCAAAGGCAGACCATGTAGATGTCCTCGTGGGAATCGCCTCCAGCGCCGCTTACTAGTGATGGGGCTTGCAATACTCAGGGCTGCCGTGGCTCCTCTCACATGGATTTCTGTGGCCTTACTGGGAGGAAGTTTCTATGAATGTACTGCTACTGGGAGCCCCATTTTACAGAAATATGTGTGCAAAGGTAAAGATGAAGAATGCATCAAAATTCTGGTTAAAGTGCCTTGTCTCAGCCCCATCTCTCCTTCTTCTGAACTGGAGATACTCGCAACCCTTCGAGCTCAATCACAGGTTAGTATATGGCTTTTTCTAAGTTGTGTAACAGCCAGATTTTCCATCTTAGAAGTCTCCAGGGGTGCTAACTGGACTATTAAAATAGCACCAGGAGCTTTTCTATCAGTTGTTCTGGCAATAGTGGTCAAGTATCTCCATTCTTAAAGACTTCCATAGCACTGCTTCCTTGGCAGCCTGTTTCATGGCTTTTAGGTACCAGGTTAGGAGCTTTTTTTATTTGTTTCAGTTGTTTTGATGATGTTGTCCCGTCAGTCAACATAGTTAATAGTAAACTAGAGATAACATGATTTTGTCAATTGCTTCCAGCTAGGGAAGCTGTTATGTGAGGAAATGAGAAAAGTTATATCTTTTCCTATCTGCAGAAAAATTGATTGCAATTAGGAGGGGAAATTCCTCATTAGCATCAGAGGGAATTTCCCTCCATTGTGAATTTGAGGGATTTTCCTCTAGCATGCAACTAATAGGGCTATGCAGCAATTTGGATTTGAAGGAGAAAAGGTGATTTGGAGTTCATTCAGGTATGTATGTATGTACCCCCTGTCCTTATATCAAACATCTACTTTCTTGGGGTCTTCTAGTAGCTCCAGATGGTGGCTGTGCAAGCTTTGGAAATAATGCAGCTGTTTTAAGGATATGCCAATAGCTGTTGTTGATAATTCTCTGATTCATTCTGAAATCATTTTTCCCCTTCAAATCCAGATCACATTATACAGCCTTAACAATAAGAGATGAAAAGATATAGTACATTTCCATACCTGCTCACATCCCTTAATTATCCATCTAGTCCCTCCAGTTGTATTGAGAGGCGTCATCTTTACTTTATACCTTTACTTTAAATACCTACTAGGGTTGTTACGTACTGACGCACGGAGTACGTATTTGCATACCCGCCGCTGATTGGCTTAGTCAGCGGCGGGAGAAATAAACTGCTGTCAGTGGACAGCAGGCGGCAGGGAAGCCCTTAAAAGCGGTTTCCCTGCCGCCAGCCGGCAGTCCGTATCAGTCCTTCGCAGTTTCCAATAAAGGTGCTGAACTGTTCCTACGTCTCGGCTATTCTTCCCGCACAATCTAACACTGGCGACGAGGGTTGGGGAAGCAGACAACAGGACAACAGGACAAAGGCACCTTGTGGCGATCCGCAGCCATCTTAAGCACGTTCCGACCTGCTCCGGCCAACCGACAGGATGGCACACCAGCAATCTCCTGCACCAGCCTTCTTCAACCCACAGACCAAAGAATGGAAGACTTATATGTCCAGATTCCGCATGTTCCTGGAAGCGAATAATTTCCAGGATTTGCCGGATAATAGGAAGAGGGCTCTCTTCCTCACGTATTGCGGACCCAAGACATACAAGTTGGTAGAGACCCTGGTAGCACCAACGGACATCGAGTCCATCTCTTGGTCCACGCTGCAATCAGCATTGAAAGAGCACTATGCCCCCTCCGATCCGCCGATGGTGAATAGGAACGAATTCTACCACCGGTGCCAACACGAGGGAGAGACAGTAAACGACTACGTTGCCAGCCTCCGAGAGATCGCCTCCAGATGTGAATTCATCAACCTGGAGGAGATGATGAAAGACTGCATCATCCTAGGTATGAGGGATCTCAACCTCCAGAAGAAATTATTAATCAGGAGGGGCGCCACTTTCAAAGATGTGGTCGAGGAAGCGAGAGCCGCCGAATCATCGGACGCCTCTGCAGCCAATGTCCGGCGAACCAGCGGGGTCCATCACGCACACAGGCAGCCGGACTGGTGAACCGAGGTTCTAGAGGCCAAAGAAGAATTCGACGACGACTACGACGATGACCACATCTACCGAATACAGCAGGACAGGAGGGTAAGCCCCAAAGACTTTAATCAAAGGCAGCCCCGTTGTTCCAGCTGCCTAGGGGGCCATCCCAGAGCTACCTGTAAATTCAGGGAAGCCATTTGCCACCGCTGCCAAAAGCACGGCCACATAGTGGAGGCATGCAGAGCTATGCAACCAGCCCAATACCAGATGGCCCCACTCCCACCCAGATCACCCATGGGACCTGGGAGGCAAGCCCAAAACCGTTCCGGGGCACAGAGGAGCAGAAGACGGGACGACTACAGTTCCTAAGAGGCAAAGGGCACCTACCACACTACGGTGGGCCACGCCAATGCCAACCAGGGAGAGAAATTAGTAATCACAGTGGCCATTGATGGACTGCCTTGCGACATGGAGCTAGACACCGGCTCCATGTTCACAATCATGGCCTTGGGCACACTGAAACAACTGACGCCCAAGATCAACCGACAGCAACTGCAACCGCAAAACATCTGCCTGACCGATTTCATGGGAATCAAATCCAAGTCCTCGGCCGAGCAGAAGTCCCGGTCAAGTTCAAAGACTTCAAAGGGAACCTGCCTCTCACCATAGTGAAAGGACACCGGCCAACGCTGATGGGGATGGAATGGCTCAAACCGCTTGACATCGGCATCACCGGGCTACACCAAATCAGAGGGGACAAGCTGGATGAACTCCTCACAGACTTCCAGACCATCTTCAATGGGAGTCTAGGTAAATATAAAGGCAAGCCTATATCGTTTAACCTAGACCCCAGCATAACTCCCATAAGATTAAAGCCTCGAAGGGTTCCCTTTGCGCTCCGACCTAAAGTCGATGAGCAGCTGGACAAATTGATAGCCCAAGGGGTATTGGAACCAGTAGAGCATGCCACGTGGGAAACCCCCATCGTCACCCTCATGAAACCAGACGGGTCCGTCCACATCTGCGCGGACTATAAAGGGACCATTAATAAAGCCCTGCAGCCAAACGCATACCCTGTGCCCGTTGTTCAGCATCTGCTACACTCGCTGGGCAACGGGAAAATATTTGCAAAATTAGACCTGGCCCAGGCATATCAGCAACTGCCTGTAGATGCAACCACAGTGGAAGCTCAAACCATAGTCACCCACAGGGGGGCTTTCAGGTGCAACCACCTGCAGTTTGGGGTCAGCGTGGCCCCTGGCCTATTCCAATGCTTAATGGAACGGTTGTTGAACGGCATTCCCGGAGTGGTTCCCTACTTCGATGATGTCCTCATCTCAGGGGACTCAGAAGATCAATTAATGCACAGGCTGCGGCAGGTATTACAGCGGTTTCAGGAACGGGGACTCAAAGTAAAGAAAGACAAATGCAGGATTGGGGTCACCAGCGTCGAATTCCTGGGGTTCCTCATAGACGGATCCGGCATCCGACCCGCAGATAAAAAGATTAAGGCCATCAAAGATGCCCCAACAAAATAAATCAGAATTGCAAGCATTCTTGGGACTGCTAAACTTTTATGCTATTTTCTTGCGACAGAAGGCTACCATTGCTGAGCCTCTGCACAGACTCCTGGGGAAGACGGCCACGTGGACATGGGGACAAAGAGAGGCCAACGCTTTTGCCGCCGTAAAGGACTTACTTTCCTCGGACAGCGTGCTGATGCAATATAGCGAGACCCTCCCCCTGCTGTTAACGTGTGATGCCTCCCCCTTCGGAGTGGGGGCGGTACTGAGCCACAAATTACCCAATGGCTCGGAAGTCCCCATAGCCTTCTACTCAAAGACCCTATCCCTGGCTGAATGCAACTACAGCCAACTGGACAAGGAAGCGCTTGCAGCGGTGGCCGGCATCAAGAGCTTCCATGAATACCTATACGGGCGGAAGTTCGAGCTAATCACTGACCACAAACCTTTATTGGGTCTACTTGCCGGCAACAATCAGACACCACAATACATGTCACCTCGACTGAGCCGTTGGTCCATTTTCCTCTCTGGGTACAGCTATACACTTATCCACCAACCTGGAAAGAGCATCACCCACGCGGACGCCCTCAGCCGCTGCCCAGAACCCGACCTGGTGGAAGACCAGCTCATGTGGGCGAGATTTTACTCGTCGACATAGAGCGAACCAGCCCCGTCACATCCCGGGACATCGCGGAGCACACAGCGAAAGATAGGGTGCTCTCCAAAGTACTGAACTGAGTATTGAGGGGGTGGCCACAGGAGGAAGAAGGGGAGGAATTTAAAACATTTAAAAACAAACAGATGGAACTATCAGTACTCAAGGGTTGCTTATTATGGGGAGAGCGAGTTGTAATTCCCCAAAACCTCAGAAAGAGAGTGATCAAAACATTGCATATTGGGCACCCGGGGATAGTGAGAATGAAGGCGCTGGCAAGGAGCTACCTGTGGTGGCCACATCTGGATCAAGACATAACAGAATGGGTTGCAACTTGCCAGCCCTGCCAAGAAACCAGACCGGCTCCACCACGAACAACTCCGTCTGAATGGGAGACCCCCAACACACCGTGCTCAAGAGTCCACATAGACTTTGTGGGACCAATGGCAGGTCAGACCTTCCTGATAGTAGTGGACGCTTATTCAAAGTGGCTGGAGGTGGTCAACATGCATACCTCAACTACAGAAGCCACCATCTGAGCACTGCGGAGGTTATTCGCAACCCACAGGCTGCCAGATGTCTTGGTGTCAGACAATGGCCCTCAACTGACAGCCCGGCAAATGTAAGCATTCTTAGCAAACCTCGGAATCAGACATGTGCTCGTCTCGCCATTCTGTCCGGCCAGCAATGGCCAAGCGGAAAGAATGGTGAGAATGACGAAGGAGACGCTCACCAGAATGGGCCCAGGGAATTGGCAAGAACGAATTGATCAGTTCCTGTTAGCCCAGTACATAACCCCGAGCGCGGCAACAAACTGGAGCCCTGCTGAGCTACTGATGGGACGAAGACTGAGGTCCCAACTGGACAGGCTGAATCCCACTTACAACCCGGACAAGCCTTTAGACTCCAGTAAGCCTACAAGGATACTAGCCAGTGATGATCTAGTGTTCGCCCAGAATTTCTCTGGGGACCCCAAGTGGGTTAAAGCGACCATCATAGACATTACCGGCCCTAAGTCATACAGGGTCAGACTGGACGACGGCCGAGTGTGGAGGCGACACATCGACCAGCTACGACACCAAGTAGGAGACTCCTGGCTATGGCAACCAGAAGGCGAGCCACCACCGGGGGCTCCAGCAGTCAATCCTGAACAACGCGGGTCTCCGCTCTGCCGACCATACAGTTACAGAAACCCAGACAACGACGGCAAAGACCAGGCCCTAGCTGCACAACACCAGAGAACCCTTATCTCAAACCCGGAGAGGGAGCGCGAGCACCTACTTGCAGCCGCTGAGGTCCAGAGAAGTCAACCGAGATCAGAGGACGGAGAAGCCAAGGTTTCAGCCGCCACGCCTGGAGGCCAGTTCCAGATTTTTCCATCAAGCGGAGACGGAGCAACAAGAACCATGTCCGCACCTGTTGAGGACTCCAGAAGAACTGAATCGCGCAGGCCTAGTAGGACTTTATGGCGTCCCGCTTACTTGCGCTACGTCACTCACACTAGTTACAGATTGGACAATTGCTGAACTAAGAGGGGAGGGGTGTTACGTACTGACGCACGGAGTACGTATTTGCATACCCGCCGCTGAGTGGCTTAGTCAGCAGTGGGAGAAATAAACTGCTGTCAGTGGACAGCAGGCGGCAGGGAAGCCCTTAAAAGCGGTTTCCCTGCCGCCAGCCGGCAGTCCGTATCAGTCCTTTGCAGTTTCCAATAAAGGTGCTGAACTGTTCCTACGTCTCGGCTATTCTTCCCATGCAATCTAACAAGGGTTTTGCTATAGCTATCATATAACTAGGGCTCAAAAATCTAGAGAAACAAGTGTTGATGTGCTGCTTCAGCAGCTCCTGTGTTGAACAGGAAGAGATAAATATCAGGATGTAAGCAACAGTTAAGAAAAAAGAAATCTTTCTCCCTACACGTGAGGGCTTTGAATTCTAGATTGTAAATACCAATGCAGATCAGCTACAATATACACCCAGAATGTAAGATGGTGTTTAATCTTGAACTGCCTTGATTGCAAGCATGATTATTATTTTTATGCTTCTTCTAAAGGTGTTTGGATGGATTTTGATTGCCGTCATCTTCACAGTGGCCCTTCTTGCCACCTGCATTGCTCGCTGCCGTTCTCCAGTCAGCGTTCTTCAACTTGCATTCTGGAAAGTCTACCTGCAGAAGGAGAAACAACTTTTTGAAACCATGGACAAAGAACACGCCTCGAAGTTAGCAGAGAGGAATCTTAAAAGTTTCTTTGATTGCACTGAGCTAGAACCATTTCAGACCCCAAGCGCCAAAGCCTGGGATAACATTTCCTCCTGGTTTGCCTTTAATCCTAAAGACAATTGCTACAGTATGATACATAAATATGTCAGTCAAAAATCTCAAAGTGGTAGCATTAAGTCTGCTGAAGGAGATATATACCCCAGTTGCTTGCAATTTGTAGATGGTGCAAATGTTGAAGTCCAAATTTTGTAACAACTGTAACCTGAGAAAATGCCTCAAACAAGAGCCTCCTTAGCTTCATAAAGGTGGAAGGGAGAAACCTATTTGCTTGCAAGAGTTTGTTATTGTAACCTTCTAATAAAAGTAGCATTAGCTTTCATAATTTTGGTTTCCCAGTCTGGTCTACCTTGAAGGGCTGACAAGTATCAAGGCTTGTTAATAGCTACATTATGCATTATTTCATTACTTCATTACATGGAGTGTTCATGATTCTTGTTTGTTTTCCACCCCCATTTCTGCATATGTGCTGAGAGAGAGAGAGAGGGGGGGGGGGAGACTATATTCCTTCCTTTTACTTCTTAATCTTTAATGCAATCAAATACTGTGGTAGGATTTAATTTCTCTTCAATTCTTCTATACCTCATGGCATAGACTTCTTCAAGCTTCTTTTGTAGATTTAATAAGAAAACATTTTCCAGGTCATAGGCCAAGAGGGAAGAAAATCCCGAAGTGCATCAGGAAGGGATCGATGTTGTCTCCAAAGCAAAGATAGACCTCAGCCAGTGCCATGCTTCAGGTTTTCCAAAATCTTGCTGGTCAGGTAGAATAGGAAAAAAATTGAGTTGGCATCTTAATTTGGATTATGTTGAAAATACTAGTAGTTAAGTATCTAATAAAGAAACTTTTACTGATTTTTAATTGAACTTGATGTGCATAATCGTTGTTTAGAGGTGAATATTTCTCTCACATTTTTATGTATATTCAGTAGGATTCTTGACATGAAGTATATTACATCAAGCCAGTTAAAAGAGTAGTGTGGCAAATGAGTTTAGAATTGCAGTTAATACTTCTTAACAAGTAAGGCCTTTAAAATTGCTATGTAACTTATCAGTAATATTAAAAGTAGGTATAGTTAAATACAGTAGGGGGGAAAGTCTCTCTTTTACTTTCACTTATACTTTCATCATCATGCTCAAGAGAATATTAAATGAGTTCTCTTAATGTCTTAATTCTCTAAGTAAAGCAAATAGGATTTTCTCATCTTTTCTTATTAAAACATGCCATCTAGCTCAAAAGGAATTCTTTATTTCAAATATTTTTTTCCCTAGGAGACTTCCAGTCCCAAACCATTGCATTTCTCAATGATGTCAATTTAGCTTTATTAATGTTTAGAGCAGATTCCTGAATTTGTGGAAACGAAATGATGAAAAAGGTGAATCTGATTTGGTTCTAGGTTCATGGCACCATAAAACTTGAGAACTTCCCCGTCTTATTAGTGTTATTGAAATTTGTTGTGTTTTTTAATCTTCGTTGAAATATGGCAGCTTTTTGAAGAGGTGTTCAGATGTTCTGATTATTAATGACATTGATGTTTATAATTTCAAAGGGCTAACATCATGAATGTTTGTGACAGCCGGTTGTTGCTTGATTTAGTCAACACTATGGAGACTTGATGTCACTGTATATTCCCTAATTTCCCAAGTCTGTAACAAAAGACCCCCACCAAGACTTCCAGAATCAAAACAAATACAAACATTAAAGTTTTAGGAAAGGTCTGAATACTAACCTATAATCTAGCATTTCTCAGTCTCAGCAACTTTTAATATTTGTGGACTTCCAACTCCCAGAATTCCCCAAGCCAGCCACTAGTTACCGGTAGGGACATTTGGGAATTGAAGTCCACAAAAATTAAAGTTGCTGAGTTTGAGAAGTATTGCTATAAGACATTCTGGCAAGTCAAATTAACTTAAAAAGAGAAGTGCTGTTCGACACATATAACAGGACTATTTCTAAAAAAAAAAAAATCTATGACAGGATATAATATTGCTTTTATGACAGGATATCCTTTTCAAATTGTTCAGGGGAAAACAAGCTGTGTCTCGGAAAGCACCAAAGTCTTACAAATCAGTGAATGCTATCATATTGATAGAAGAGATTCTTTGCTCCAGACAAAAGCCTAGATACCGGTAGAACTGCAGAAAACCAGGCTCCCGTTTTATTCCCCCCCCCCACCTCCTTGTTAGAGGGGTATAAGTTAATTGAAAGGTTACTCTTCCTGCTTTTTACTGTAATGGAATCAAAACAACCCAAACCATCAAGGGATAATTTTGGTAGTTGCATTTTGTAAATCTGCTTGCGCTACTGCTGTTGAAATAAGGCAACAAGGAGAGTACTAGCCTAACTAAAATAATCTCTCAGCCGCCCTTTCTTTTCCCCCTTCCCTATTTTTCAGTCTAAAATTCACCCCCCCTCCCCAATTCTGCACTGGTTATCAATTTGTGCATATTTCTGTTATCAGTATTATTCTTAATAAACCTTTGGTTCGAGAGGCATTTTGGTATGACAACTTGCATATTTAAAATATACCTTTCAGTAAACTATGCATTTAGAACTCAGAAGATAAATGTTAACCTCTATAAGAAACTGCAAATTGGAGTGGTTTGCACTAAAATGCAGATTAAATGCCTTTTTCCCCAACTCCAATTTTATCTGATGAATATCCCAGGAATATAGAGATCATAGGTGCAAGAATTGAATTGTTTTAAAGCATATTTTAGGTTTCAAGCTAAAAGTGATAGCTAGAAGAAAGGTCCACCCTCTTTGCAAGATTCATAGGAGGTGGACCAACAACAGAACTTCTCAGGAATAGTCCCTTTTGTGCAAAATCTTACCCCTGGTAAGTATAGGTAGATCCAACTATGTTCCAGCAACTCTTTTGTCCGTAGTGCTATTTGAGTGACCATAATATCTTGAGTATCATGTTAATTGTTGCATTTATTTTGTTGTACTTTTACATTTGTAAACTGCTCAGAGTCCATATGGATTAAAAAGGCTTTATAAATTTTGTTAAATACTGTAAATGAATAAAGAGGGTAATTGCATCCATCCATCCTACCATATATTGCAAAATCAGGATTCTTGGAAATTGAAATTTCCCATAGGGTTGTTTTTTTTATATAATACTCCAGGAACTAGTTTTCAAAAACCTAGAATTTTTGCTCAGGAAGTCTTTGGGTGGATTATTTCTCAGAAGCCATGTTTCTGTTAAAGTTGCATAATGAAAGTTGCATAATTTCTTAGCTAAGTTTTGATCCTCCTTTTGCTCACTAAATGTTATGTCAGAAGAGTTTGGTAAACCTCTATCATAAATGAAGGCAATTATTTAACACAGTTTAGCTTTTGACAGAATAATCATCTCCAAACAGAAAAATATATTTTACATTCTCATATAATTTCTTAAGTTCATGCACAATTTGGTTCAGATAATATATTTATATATCTCATTCACCCTTTCCATTTCTTTAAAATTATACACATCTTAAAATCCAAAGCATAAAATAAAATTTAAAAAAAACAATCGGCAAGTCCTTTTATCAACAGAGATAGTCCAAGCAGAAGCCAGTCAGAAGCCTGACAAAAGATATGGGCATCATTTTGATGGTAACTCAAGAAATGCAAGAGTCAAAATGAGGAAACAGTCTTTGGATGGTGTCAGGGAAGCAGTCAGGGGTCCTGGGGAGGGAAAGTATTAGGAGCTTATTAAGTATTTATTATGTTTTGCTTCTAAAGCATTTTTAACTTATTTTAGGGCTGCATTATCTTCTTCTACATTGCCTACCTCATGACATTAATTTGGGGACGGTATGATTGCAGGGAGCTGTAACCCAGGGGTCTCCAACCTCAGCAAAGTTGGCTAAGGAATTCTGGGAGTTGAAGTCCACAAGTCTTAAAGTTGCCAAGGTTGGAGACCCCTGCTGTAACTGACATGGAAAGGTTTGGTGGTTGCCTGTAGTCCTGTTTACTACATTTCATGGAATTTCCTTGTCTGGCCTGAGAAAGTTCCCTCACGCAATTCCTCAAAAGAATTATCACTCCTAAGAAAACCTTGTTTTTCCTAGCCTTGCACTGAAATTTACCTCACTGAAACAGATGTACAGTAGCACAGCTCCAATATGAAGCAACATGCAAGGATATTTTTCAGGGAAGAGATTTTACAGATATTCACCATCCAGTTGTTGGTAATAAATACATTTTGGAGCACTACATATTCCCTTGTGTGTTTGTGTGTGTGTGGGGGATTGTATGCTAATTTCTTGTTCCTCCAACAAGCTTCTAGGCATGCATGGCCTGGACTAGAAAAACTGTTTATTTTTAGTCATGTTCTGGGTGGTCCTTCCTGTGTTGGAAGGTTCCTCTTTGTAGGCAGCTACAAAGACTTGGCTGATCCTATGTACACAATTATTTCAGATAACAGTTTCATTTATTTCTCTTGTATTTCTTGGTTTCAGCCTTCTTCAAGAATGTGATTCGGATTTCTGTCACATCATCTCCTTTCAGAGTGTCTTGAAGGAAAATTACTTCAGCTGCTAGGTGTATCTGAAAATAAAAAGTTAAATAGATGTTACAGGGACAAAGGTTCACAATGGCAGGAAAGCCATACAATAATGGGGTATTTTATTTATTTGTTAAATATATATTCTGAGATTCCACCAAATAAGGCTTGGAAAAAGAATAAAGCTTTTACCTGGTGCTGAAAACATGGGTGCAGATCAAAATGTATACTGCTAAATACCCATATACTATTGTACTTACTGGTTTTACCTTCGCCTTCCAATTTTTTAGGGCACCATTTCTACACCTCCTATATGAGATCCAGTTGCATATATGGTAAATTTGGCTCATATATAGAAACCTAAGTGCTTTTAAGTATACAGGTCAATTACACCATGAGATTCATTCATTCATTCATTCATTCATTCATTCATTCATTCATTCATTCATTCATTCATTCATTCATTCATTCATCATATTTATATAGCCACCTATCTCACAATCAAGTGACTTAAGTGAGAATACAGATATAGTGGCTGGGGTAAATCAAAAAGTTTTTGTTTGTTTTTGTGCCTTCAAGTCAGTGTTGACTCCTGGCAATAGCCTGGACAAGTCCCTGCAGTTTTCTTGGCAAGATTTCAGAAGAAGTTTGTTGCTGCCTTCTTCCTAGGATAGAAAGAGTAACTGGCTGCATCCAGTTGAGACTAAACTTAAGGTCTCCCTGTTCTACCTTAACCCATAACACCAAACTGACTCTCAAAAGGTAAAATACCAGTAAAATACCAAATACAAAGCCCACACACAGAAAACATTTGTACAGAAGGTCTTTGAAAAGCAAGATGTAAGCCTAGAAGGACAATCAGCCTCATCTAGTCTGTTTTCTCAATGCCAAATGTACAAAAGGCTAATAGCATCTGTAGGAAAATTTGATTGGATTTGCACATGACACCATGACACTTAATGTATTTTATTTGTTTTGAGTTTAATGTTTTCAGTGAACCCTGACAAGTTCTGGTTTATTTAATAAATCATGGGTAACCACTTATGGCTAGAGACATGTATGTACCATAGTGGTTAAGGCATAAGGTCAGAAGCTGAAAGACTCAGCCTTAGAAACAAAATCAGCTGAGTGATTTTGGGACAGTCACTCACTCTCAGCTCTAGGAAGAAAGCAATTGCAAACCACTTCTGAAGATCTTGCCAAGAAAACTGTAAGGACTAATCCAGGCAGTCACCAACACTGACTTGAAGGCAATGCACACACATACACACAAAACTCTGCACCAGCCAAGGATTATGTGGCTAGGTTTGTACTATATACTAAACAATAAGCCATGGTTACAAACCATAATAGATGAATTTATACAACAGGATGATCCAAAATTATGGTTCAGCATAATCACACAACCGATCACGTGCCCCCAGGGGGAATAGGGGAAGGGAAGGGGGGCTGACAATGAAGGCCTTGCAATGTCACAATGCACACTCCACCTTTTATACAGCTGTTACAATGCACGTACCAAATGCTGGAGGTTGTGTCATGTTATGCATGTATATTGCCACTAGGGCAGCATCATGGTTAGGAACAAACAAGTATGAGGCTGTTCTGCATATGAGGGGGAGGGGGGGCAAAAAAGGGGCAGAGTAAGAAGAGCCAGTATCCATTTTCTTACCATTTCCAGAGCACCTCTGATGGTCCCAGACAACAGGCTGCAATAGCAAAGAGATGATCGACTTGCTGGTAGCTCCTCCACAAAGTCCACTAAGGGATTCTTGGCCAGAATGAGAGAAAACTCATTTCCCATTGCATTGTTGCAAGTCACAGTAGGGGTGATACCCAGATACATCTTAAAAGCAACCTGACAATGAAATGAAAAATGTGTGCCATGTCATCACTGGGTCAAACCATAAATTATCTTAAATAAATTTGGACATTTCTTCTATTTATTACAGGTATGAACCATAATTATCAATCAATCAATCAATCAGAATAGAGCAGGAAGGGACCTTGGAGGTCTTCTAGACCAACCCCTTGCTGAAGCAGGAGACCCTATACCATTTCATACAGGTGGCTGTCCAGTCTCTTCTTAAAAACTTCCAGTAATGAAGCATCTACAACTTCTGAAGGCAAGCTGTTCTACTGGTTAATTGTCCTCACTGTTAGGAAGTTTCTCCTTAATTCCAGTTTGCTTCCCTCCTTGATTAGTTTCCATCCATTGTTTCTTGTCCTGCCCTTTGGTGCTTTGGAAAATAAGTTGAGCCTCCTCCTCTTTGTGGCAGCCTCTCAAATACTGGGATTGGGGATTTTCATTAAAGGAACTACTGAATGCCAAGAGGGTTAATGTTTACAGCCTTCTCAGCATGAAGTTGACAACACTTATTTTTTCATTTGCAATAATTTTAGGGGTGAGGCTGGGATGTGAGAATTCACACTGATGCCAATGGGGGCTTTTCTTCTCTGAAGCTCACTCTAGAGCAGCATGTGTATGTGATCATCAGGATTTCAGCTGGAAAGAAACTAATTCACAATCTGAATGAAAACAACTCCCCTGGTTAGTGCGTAAAAGAAAGAAAGAAAGAAATACAGGCACACTTATTGGCTATGCCTGTTTAGAGTCATGCTTCTTTCTGGAGTTCTGCACAAAATAGAAAATACGTTTTGTTTTAGTTCTCAAACCCAAACATCCCATCTGGAGTGTTCCATGGAAACATTTTGAGTTTGTTGCACTTTGACAAGACAAAACCTAAACCAGTTTAAGCATTCCATATTCCAATGAAGCAAATGAATGAATGGAACACTTCAAGTATCTGAGTCAAAAGGGATAATGGGAATAGAGAAAAAGATTCTTATTCCTTTCTTTTCACCACAGGATCACAAGAACAGAGAGGGTAGCATTTCATGCTGAGTGCTATCATTGAAATAGCAGAAATTGCAGAAAAATTGGCAGGAAGAAAAAAAGGGGGGGATGACAGTTCCTATCACAGAAGCATTGCTTTGTGATCCTTCTTATCCTGCTTCTTTGGCGTCAGAAAATTCTTCCTTTAACCTGGGTTATGCTAATTCAAAAATTGTTAGGAGATACTAGTAGGTTGGCTGTCTTTAAAAAAAACCTCATAGAGACCTTAATTTTATTAGGTCTCACAGTATCAATTTCTAAAACAATTATATTTCTTAGAACAGGAGAAGATTGTGCAAGAAAATAAATTCTTGTCAGTTCATTAGCACAAAGGGAGTTTCTTTCAGAAATGTTTTAATGTAATGTCTTTTTAATCTAAATTAAACTTGAGTGCCCAAGAAAGTAGTGATGCATTATGTTTTATATGAAGATTATTATCTTCATATATCCTTTTTCTATCTTTTTTCCTTTTTCAAATTGATTAAAAATGGTCAGCAATATGGATTAATCTAAATCTAAAATTCCTATTTAATCAATACTTGATCATGGAAAGTACCATTCTTTTTTCAATCCTTGGTAACCATCTTTTCAGCCAAAAATTAGATGCCCATCTTAATACATTGGTCAGGACCTCACTGAATTCCACTAAGAAATGGACCTCATTTTGACCATGAATAATTTAAGGACTATTGAAAGAATCCTGCTTCCTCTCCCATAGAATAATCTTAGGACAGCAGTTTTAGTTCTTTGGTCAATCAAGTTTGCTTGTGAGTCAGCCACTTTTCCCCCTGAAGTATGAAAGGCCTTACTTGGATACTTAAAAATCACTTAACCATCAATTGTCCATGTGTATCTTTTAGTCCTTTAGTAAAGACCATAATCTTGGTTGCAAGATAAGATTACAAACTAAACTCAGTGGTTGCACAGTGGTTAGAATGCAGTATTGCAGGCTAATTCTGCTGACTGCCAACTGCCAGCAGTTCGGCAGTTCGATTCTCACCAGCTCATGGTTGATTCAGCCTTCCATCCTTCTGAGGTCAGTAAAATGCGGACCCAGATTGTTCGGGGCAATATGCTGACTCTGTAAACTGTTCAGAGAGGGCTGTAAAGCACTGTGAAGCGGTATATAAGTCTAAGTGCTATTGCTATTGATATCAAGGCAATACTTTAGGGACTTTCCATTGTCGAGAAGGACTTTAAAGCAAGGATCCCCAATCCCCCGTCTCTGGACTGGCACTTGTCCACAGCGGCATGCCAGTAACCAGGCTGCGCAAACAAGCGAAGTCCCATCCGTGGGATGCAGGCAGCACACGAAATTACACACCCTCCAGTTCACGGAAAAACCTTTCTCCCTGGTGCCCAAAAAGTTGGGGGCCACTGCTTTAAAGTATCCACCCTTGCCATAATTTCCCTTTGCTCTAATTGAGGCAAATTTTTATACCCTGTTTTCCCCAAAATAAGACATCCCCTGATAATAAGCCCAATCGGGCTTTTGAGTGCATGGCAATAAGGCCAAGCGCTTATTTCAGGGTTCAAAAAAATATAAGACAGGGTCTTATTTTGGGGGAAACATGGTAATAATCTGTCAAATTAGATTCTACACCTAACATTTTGTCCTTATTGAAGGAGGAACTTTGATTCTTTGGTTCTTTAATGTAGTGTTACCTACACTACCTTTTTTTCAAAAGATTCAGGGACATTAATCTCAACTTATCTGAGTACAGATGGTCCTTGGCTTACAAAAGTTCATTTAGTGACCGTTCAAAGTTACACCAGCATTGAAAAAAGTGACCATTTTTCATACTTATGACGGTTGCAGCATCCCCACGATCATGTGATTTACATTCGGATGCTTGACAACTGGTTCATAGTTATGATGGTCACAGTGTCCCAGGGTCATGTGATCCCCTTTTGCAACCTTCTGACAAGCAAAGTCAATGGGGAATCCAGATTCACTTAACAACCGTGTTACTAACTAAACAACTTCAGTGATTCACTTAACAAATGTGGCAAGAAAAGTCATAAAATGGGGCAAAACTCACTTAACAAATTTCTCACTTAGCAACATAAATTTTGGGCTCAATTGTGGTCGTAAGTTGTGGACTACCTGTATTAAATTTGAGGTCAACTTCTGCTGTTAGCATATTGGGAATCCAATATGGAGCTTATCTTCTATACCGGAAATCTCTACTGAACCTTTGGTTAAAGAGGAAGTGAATTTTATAATATTGGATATATGCTGAAGTTGTCTCTACGATGGTTAGATCAGTTCTTAGTTCCTTAAAATCATCTAGACCTCAGTCGGGAAGTTTATGCTCAACACCTAAAAAGCCAGAAGTTGAGATGCATCACTTTAATTAGGTCCATAACTGTATCTGGACTTGAGTTACAAATCCTTTCCAGTTATGTTAATGCAATTTTTTCAGTATTCCTGCTATCTGCTTGGTTGAAATCATAGTATTGTATATACAGCTGCACTTATGTAATATTCTATTCCTTCTTAAGGTCTGAGAAGTGACTTATCTTCTTTATTAATGTTACTTCCCCATGATCCACACAGCCCTACAGAAGGCAATGGAGCTGTCTGTCTTTATTCATCAGCTCTGTGACATGGCTTAGTTATTTTCAGGAACAGGTTTGTATGGTTTGGACTTTGATGGAATATAATTAAACCATCCTGGATCAATAGACATAGCCACAGATCTCTAATACAATACAGTACACAACAGATCTCTAATACACAGATCTCTAATACAATACACAGATCTCTAATACAATACACAACAGATCTCTAATACACAGATCTCTAATACAATACACAACAATATTTGCAGGCTAGCCAAATCAGGTTCATTCTGTAGTGTCCGGGGATTTAGTTGCTGTTGAAAACTCAGTTGGATCCTGTTCTATTAAAAGGCACCAGAAAACCATTCTACTGATTTTAAGTCATGGGAGGTGGTACTAGACAATCTAAAACAATGTTCAGGGAATGAATTATGCATGAGCTACTTGGGTTGATAGACTTTATGTCTGTATTGTTGAATAATTTCTAGGTTTGAAGTGAGGCTTTTATACTCTTTGAAGACTTCTTGCTGTCTGCCAAGTTTCTTCAAAATATTTAGGCTCCTCTACGAATAGAAAACAGTATGTTGTTTTTATTAATGGCTCGGTGATGGTCACTTTGATGTTCTATCCTAGAAGACAATTCTACTTGCTTCTTCTTAGATTTCTCTTTTGTTTTATTGGAATTGGAATGCAGTGGCTTCTTCTGGTACATTATTTTGGCCACTGTCAAGTTTTCAACATCCATTGAACTCAAATCACCACAACAGGGAAAATTACAAAACCCCAAATAAATCAAAATAAATAACTAAGCTTTGTTTAATGCTGGAAAGAACAGAGCTTAGAAGAATCATAACCAAGATATTTTCTCATCATGAGCTTAGACGTTCTTCCCTTGCTCTACAAAGCCCTTTTTCTTAAAAGGTCTATGCTAAAAAAGGAGGAAGAACTCCAGCAAACACAGTGAATTTAAAAAAAATATTTGCAGCAAAATATACTATATTTGCTATATCAACAAGTGTGTATACAGAATGCATACACACCTAAGTTAAGAAAGCCAACCAGAATGTAGTGGTTTGTATTTTATTATACTCTCCAAGGTGTCTACAAACAAACAAACAAACAAGAATGCAGACTCCAAAATATTCAGTGTATGACAAAACCAACATATCAACATAGAGGAAAGCTTAGTTATGTTTATGTACTCTGTGTATGTTGTTCATACACACCAGCAAACCTGAACAGGCTATTCAAAGTAATACTGGACTAAGCAACAACGACAGGAGGAATCAAAAAAGTCTTTCTATGTCAATGCATGTAGTTTTTTGACCCCTTCCCATAAAAAGTGCTGAATATGATTGAATATTTTGCTTTTATATCCCACCTGATTCTTTTGAAGGCCACACAGGCTTAAACTCACCCACACAACATTTACCTTGCCCTTAGTAATCTCTACCAAAAAAAAAAAAAAAATAGAAGTGACTTTTGTAAAGGAACGATTTGCTGAAATAAATAAAATAAAATATGTCATAGCGAGTGGAGGATTGGTCAAACAGAAGAGGGACTCTCTCATTACAGATAGTCCTCAATTTATGACCCAATTGAGCCCAAAATTTATGTTGTTAAGTGAGACATTTGTTGAGTTTTGCTCCATTTTACAAGCTTTCCGGGCACAGTTGTTAAGTGAATCACTGCCGTTGTTAAGTTAGTAACACGGTTGTTAAGTGAATCTGGCTTCCCCATTGACTTTGCTTGTCAGAAGGTCGAAAAAGCTGGTCACATGACTCCGGGACACTGCAGCTGTCATAAATATGAACCAGTTGCAAAGCCTCTGAATTTTGATCATGTGACCAATGGGATGCTGCAACGGTTGTAAGTGTGGAAAACGGTCATAAGTTACTTTTTTCAGTATCGTAACTTTGAACGGTCACTAAATGAACTGTTGTAAGTCGGGGACTACCTGTACACCATGTTTCTTGAAATGTCTGTACCAGCCCAGTTTGCTGCAACTCTGTACACATTTTCAGTTATATAGAAATTGAGGATTGAGAAAAATAATTACAGGGTAGATTTAGGCTTCTGTGACTTGGGGTGAATGTTGAAAGAATCCAATAGAAGCTCAGGAAGAAATGTTAAAACACTCAAGGTTGAATACTGAGGCCTCAACTTCACTGTTAAAAAAACACAAATAACATTAACAATATTTTAAAAAGAAAAAAGAAATTGGGGGAAAAGAATTTCAATATTTGAAGCTGCCCACCTGCTGAGCACCAAACCCTAAAAAGCTAATTCAAGAAGTGAATCCTGAGGTCTGTTACAAGGTGTGTGAATTACAGCGTGTCGGCGATGATGTCACTACAGGCATCTCAGCATTTATCCCCCTGCCAGATTTCTGCTTTGGACTCAGAAAAGGGCTATATTAAAAAATAAAACAGTTTCTTTCACTAAGAAAAGGATAAGCCCAAACTTAAAGAGAAAAAACATGAAGTGAGTAGAAATAAGTTTATTATGTTGCCATTGATTTTTTTTTTATGTACTGTTCTAAATGTTCTTTCTTTTCCAATGCTTTTGTCTCAACTATGTCTTTAAAAAAAATGTTCCTGATCTATTTGTGCCATAACAGTTTAAAAATTGGAATACAAATACTCCAAAATCAGCTCAAGGCAAATACATATAACTGTAAAAACTCTACTAATGTGATTCTTAGGCACACATTTGGAAATTGGATTTGGAAATTGCCTGAAGGCAAATGGTGCAATCACAAGGCTAAGATAGCTCTTCCCAATTAAATCTCTTTCAGATTATAAATCTCTTGGATTATAACTTCAAAATTTCCCACCAATATTTCTATTAGCTGGAAATCACGCAAATTGGAGTCTAACACATATAAGAAAGGGGGCATAAGATAGATCTCTGGGTTTGAGAGAAAGAAACAGAGATATCTGAAAATATTACTAATGATGAGCAGATGTTTTAATGTCAATCTTATTTGTGAAAAGGGTGGATAGCCCTTCGGTCTTCTATTCTGGAAAAAGAGGTGCAAACAGCTCTCGGAGACCTTTAATTAATTCAATAATAAATGAGTACTGAAGTTTTGGGCTTATTCAGTTTCTCTGATTCTCTATAGTAACCCTTACCTTCTTCACATTAAAGCTAACCTTGTGAATCTTTCTTTCTGGGTTATAGTCTGCTGTTAGGGGGCCAGACTGGAAATGAAGTGGTAAGAATTTGGCTCAGCCTTGCCAAATGAAGGCGAATCAGCATCTTTGGGTACCTGTGCAATTATGTCTGCAGTTTCAGAATAACTGCGGCACTTCTTCACAGCAGAGCGAGCCAAGAAATCTTCAACCAATCTGATGCCAATGCTGTATCCCCTGACCGAGGAGAAAAGAGAGAAAAAAGGTGAAGAGGTGTCAGATGAACTTCCTGACAGTTGATGTGAGTATAAACTGGACACATGGCACACGTTGTTCCAAGCATAAAGGCAGGATAAAATTCATAGATAAGATGCTGTGTATAGATAAGATGCCATGGCAAATTTTCTACGATTACAATAACAGTTTGTTAACAGAGCGTTTTGAAACTTTAACTTTGTCTTTTTTTATTATTATTGTTCTTCCTGCTAACTATTTTGTCATTAATATAGTATATAGAAGACAAATCAATAATTTGCAAATAGATTTACTAGTTTAAACATTTTGGAGGGGGGCTGTTTTGCAAGGGATGGGGACCAATATTGTAGTAATATATTAATCAGTATTCCGATAGGGGGATACCATATGTATATGTTTTGGGTTTTTTCTTTTTCTTTTTAATGCATTTTATTAATGTCTTGATTGTTTTGTGGTTTTTAGTCTATTTTTGGATTTTTTTGGAGTTTTGTATTTTAACATTCTTTTGAATAAAATAAAAAATAGTAGAAAAAAGGCAGGATAAAATTCATAATGTAAATAAAACAATGGATGCAATATTTTGGAGAAGAGGTGGATTGTCCAAGCAATGAAAGAGTATGACACCAATTTGAAGAAAACAATATTTTCTGGAAGTTGGGACATTTACTGTTCTTTAAATGAAAGAAGAGAGGCTCTTAGATCCAAAAACAAATATTCATTTCTTTTACTCTACCCACAACAACCATGATTAGCGGTGGCGCAGTGGTTAGAGTGCAGTACTGCAGGCTACTTCTGCTGCCTGCTGGCTGCCTGCAATTTGGCAGTTCAAATCTCACCAGGCTCAAGGTTGACTCAGCTTTCCATCCTTCCGAGGTGGGTAAAATGAGGACCCAAATTGTTGGGGGCAATATGCTGACTCTGTAAACCGCTTAGAGAGGGCTTTAAAGCACTGTAAAGCGGTATATAAGTCTAAGTGCTATTGCTATTAAAGGTACTGGGAGAAACATCAGGTAAAGGAATTCAGGCAAAGCAGCTTCATTATTTCCTTTCCTTTTTTCTTTTTGCAAAACAAGTCCCTTTCTATAACTTTCCAACTGCAACATCATGGAGACAGAGAAAGAACATTAGCACGTTAAATGTTTACTTTTTGGCTTGAAGCACAGATAAATTTTAATTAGTCAGGCCTGAATACTTTTGTGCACTTCTATTGGCCAGCTGAAAGCAACATTGATTGGCTTATAGCAGGGGTGTCAAACTCGATTTCATTGAGGGCCGCATCAGGGTTGTGTTTGACCTTGAGGGGTCGGGGTGGGTGTGACCAGGGTGGGCGTGGCCAGCTCAACATCACTCGTCGGGGGTGCCTGTGGTGGCCCGAGCGCTCTGCCAGCAAAAACAGGCTCCTGAGCTCCGTTTTTGGCTGCGACGGCCCCCTGCAACCCTCTGCCAGTAAAAACAGAGCTCGGGAGGTCTTGCGAGCTCCATTTTCGATGGTAGAGGCACCGTGGGCCGGTCCTTCACTGTTTCTAGGGCAGCCCCGTGGGCCAGATCTAAGCACCCTGCAGGCCAGATCCGGCCCGCGGGCCTTGAGTTTCACACCCCTGGCTTATAGTGATCTTTGAATTTTTGCAGCATTCCGAGCTCAGTAAAATAGAGAGGATTGAATGGTCAGCTTCAAAACAGGTTGTAGAGTAGAAACAGAATCCTACAGCCGTTTCCCAAGCTGATATCTACACCCAAGTAAACAGACTGAAGAACAGGGAAAAGATAAAAGATAATTTTCCCTCAAATTTGTCATGCTGCTTCTTGCCATCTTATACTTACATGCCGTCCAAATATTTGTTTACATCTTCATCTTTTTCATAATCCTTACACAGTTGGGCTACCAAAGCACCGTAGGTGAGCACAAAAAGCTCTCTACTCTGTCAATCACAGGAAATACTGAATGAGAATTGAAGAAAAAAACATACAATCTTCTATTCCAAGAGCAAGTGTGTATAATATATATATATACGGTATATATATATATATATATTTTAAAAAATAAAAAACACTTCACATTTTAAAATAAAAAGCAAAGTCAAGAAAAATAATAAAGGAAAAATGCTTCAGTTCTTATATATTTGAAAAAAATGGAGAACCCAGACAGAAGCTAGATTCACATATAATACAAATCCAAAAAGTGGTTTTGCTTTATCGCACTGAATGACCCTGTGATTGTGGCTTGTTAATCAGAGTTTATTATCACTCAGTCTAAATGTGACTCCAACCACAGAGGGAGTTTTAGTGTAATATGTCAATCCAGGCAGTGTCTATTGCACAACTGCATTTGTGCTGAAAAAAATAATACAACCATATCTGCCAGTATGAATCCCCCAAATATCCCAGGACCCACAGACAAAAATTAGGATAGATGCATTAGTCAGTCTGCATACCATCTGATGAGCTGATGCAGAGGATGAAATGGTAGGCAAATGCCAGTCCTACAAAATAAAAAGAAGTAAAAGAAGAGGGAGCACAAATAATCTTGATTTTTTTAAAAAAATTTTTACTTTTTAAAGAACAGTTTATGATGAATTGAAAAGGCAATTCACTAACCAAAAGAAAAAAATAGCAATAAACTACTTAGTGAGAAATAATACCAATAAGGAGCACAATAGAATTTAGCTCTTAGCTGGAGTTAGGAACTAGGTTTACACCAGAATCAGTCGTGTTAAGACACCAGGCTAGAAACCAGGTGATGGTGAGTTCCAGTCCCACCTTAGGCCTGAAAGCTGGCCTGGTAACTTGGGCCAGGCACACTCTGTCAGTCCAACTCACCTCACAGACTTGTTGTTATGGGGAAAATAGGAGGAGAATGGAGTGTTAGCTATGTTAGTCGCTTTGAGTTATTTATTAAAATGATAAAGGCGGGATATGTAAATTAATACATAAAATATTTCTGTATAGAATATTGCTTCAAATGCATATTTTCTTTTGGGCAATATAATATAGTGCCGTGTTTCTCAATCTCAGCAACTTTAAGATGGATGGACTTTAAGACCGAGAATTCCCCTGAGATTGTGAAATAGTGCTCTGGTATGAGTTTGCATGGGTGATATTTGCTTTTATTTGAGGGAAATAAAAAAAGACCAAAAATTTAAAAATATTGCCGTTTCTGGTGCTGCCACCTGGTGGCCTAGAAGAAAAGAAATTATGAAGACCTGTCCAAAATATCAGGAGCTGAAATTATTTGAGAGGCAAAACGACAGCATCTTCAATAAAATTTCTGCTTAGACCATTCAAATATAGATGCAGAACATCTATATTTGGGGGGGGGGGGTGCCTCACTGAAAATTGCCTCAGCTGCAAACCAGCTCTTTACAAAACATCTTACCATCTAAAAGACAATTCAGTGTCAAACTGATTCAAAGAACTAGAAAAGTTTAAACATTAAAAACAGGTGCAAGTCAGAAAAGTCAAAACAAAATGTAGACCAACATCATCTTTTTCTTTCCTTGATTCTACTTGCACTGGGCATGGCTGAGAGATTAAATCTTACTCTTTGCACTGTTAAATATATTTTAATGAAATCATATCACTTGTCATGCATTCATCTATAGTATACTTCTAAGATCTGGATTCACATCCTTGTGTAACCAGAAGGGAAATTTCCTGGGGATCCTTGGGAAAAGAAAGAAAGGAAGGAAGGAAGGAAGGAAGGAAGGAAGGAAGGAAGGAAGGAAGGAAGGAAGGAAGGAAGGAAGGAAGGAAGGAAGGAAGGGCTGATATAGGTAGAGAAGGGAATCTATGACATCTATTGCCTCAGACTTTACTAAAAGAGTAGCATGCCAGTCAAAATTCATGAATGCCACTTATTGTTATTATTATTTAGCATCTGATGAGAACATGACGGAACAGGAGTAAACATATACACACAACCCACATAGTTTTATAGAAAACTTCTATGGGGTACGGCAGTGGTCTCATAATTGATGAATGCCAGTGGTTTTGTGGGTTTTCTATAGATTCAATTTTGTGGAAAATCATCCTTGCCATAACCACAAGCACTGGAACTGGAAGTATGGTCAAAAAGAGTTCTTTCTTCCCACTCACCCCATTTAAAAAGTAAACAGTAAAGACTTCACTAGTATACTGAATTCACAAAATGCATTCAATAGGGATAATGAAGAATACCACCTTAAAAGTAACAAGCATAATAAAGTTTGGTAGCTGCTAGTAGATATACAAGCAAGTCTTACGATTTTGGAGTTCTCTGGTCTTCTATTTGCTGGATGTGCCATTCTTCTTGGACAGTAGGAAGATACCAGCAGTTATTATATTCCTTCTGACTTAGATAGCATTTTTCTCTGCTGCTTTGGCTGCTTGTTACTCCATTTCTTCCTCAACCCTGGTCCTATTGCCCTTGCCTACACCCTGGTTGCAATGAACTCTGATGCTACAGATCCTGCTTTTTCTGATGCTCCTCCTCTTCTCGGTAAGCCTGAAGTCTTCCAACAGAAATGTGTTTGGCAAGGAATCCGGCTTACTTCAGTAAACAACCTGACTCAGATCGTTAACTGATCCATTAAACAAAACAGCCTGCAAATTACATGTAAAATAGCTATCTCTCTGCTTGAAGCCTGCCACTGAGGGGATACTTTCAGAGAGGCTTTTAACAAGGCTCTGCCTTGTCTCGTAATATTTTATGGCAGGGGCAAAGGACAACATTTTCCACTCTCCATCTTTCTTCGCCATTTTCTGAGGTGCTTTTAGGGCAAGCTTTTACGGCACATTTGCCCTAACTTAGTACACAATTTAATGAGGATGTCAGACGAAAGCGCCTTCCATTTGTAAAACTTTGCTTCTTATCGCATTGTTTTTTCCATCATCTCTTTCTTTCATTGGTGTCCATCAGAGACAAAAGGGCTCGGTAGAGCTTTAGACCACAAAAGCAAACACTCTTCCCTTTCAATTTCCACTAGACAATTCATGACCCCCTCAGGTTATTTCAGAGATATTTCCTTATCAGATTTCTCAATGCCTTCAACAATGGCAGAGCTTTTAACGCACTTGAAAAGTACTTAAAAATTCAGGGAGATATTCAGAGATGTATCTGCCTTGAAAGTAGCCCAAGTTGAACTGTATACCACAATCGAACATCAGGAGTTGACCACGGGAAGAAAAAATATGACATTTTGTGTTATGTCACAAAATATTTTATGATCGTTTTTATGTCATAAAGTATTGTATAAACGTTGCCAAACTTCAACTCCGTGGGAGTCCTGGATTTTGGAAGCATTCTGTAAGTTTGTTCATTTGACGTACCTTGGTTCAAAACGTTTTGCTCCACTGTGCACTGTTTTGCCCAGTTAAAGATTATAGGAAAGAGAGTATTAGTAGTATATACTGTAGATAAAGAAAAGCCAGTAAGGAAGGGAAGAGAGGATGGTTTTTGACCGATAGCATCAAGGAATTCTCCCTTTGGAATTGCCCTAAGTTATGGGAGCATAAGCTGACACCAGAACACTGAGGGTTTAACCTTAAGGTTTAGTCTAGGGACCACTCACAGAATTCCCTCAAATATTCTGCCAAAATATAATTTTTAACATGGCAGAGCATGATTCAATACATGGCAAGTGATCAGTTATTTAAATAATACACTAAATACTTAATTATCTACTTAACTCAGGGATTGCAAAATTTGCAACACCCCTTAAAATATTAAATTTATTCAGCCCCCTGGTAATGAAGAAAGCCAGTTAGGTGTAGTGATGACACACGGTAAGAAATTGGGAGAATGTGAGCTCTTGTACACACACACACACACACACACACACACACACACACACACACACACACAACATTAGGTGATCTTTGGCCAGTCACTCTCAGTCCTTGGAAGGAAGCAACGACAAACCACTTGCCAGTTCAGGCAGTCAACAGGAGTCAACACTGACTTTTTAAAAATAATGCTTGTATTAAAAGTTTCAAAAATTGCTTTTTAATTGCTTTTCAGTTATTAGGGATCTTTGAACTGGTAACTTTTACAGGACTGAGCGAGTTTCCTTCAATCTTTAGCAGAAGAAATTTTAACTGCTAGCAGGAACCAGCCTCAGGAGAGAACCACAGTAACACTGTGCTCCCAATCTCCCAAACTGGTCCAGGATACATACCCATATCAAAAGCAGTTTTATAAACAATTTTAATTATGCTTTTCTGAGAAATCACCATAAAGGCGCCCTCCTTCAGGATGGCACAAGGTGACCTCTGTAGGAAGGCCACACATTGTACCGGCTGGGCATTCTTTCAGAAAGGTGATCTGTGGAAGAGGTAAGTGGAGCATGGTGTTATGAAGCAAGAAGGCCCAAAGCAATGGGACCTGGCTGGGCAGGAAGCGAGTGCAAGGTTGAGTGACCCGACAGGCTGGGGAGGGTTGCTATGCAAGGTGTGCCTCAGGGGGTGGAGGGGCCCTGGGAGACCCAGCACAGGTGACATGTGAGTTGGGGGAGCACTGCAGTGTGTAGGGTCTGGGCCTGAAATAGAGTGTCCCCCCGCCCCCCACATGCCCTGTTTTGGGCCTAGTAGGCCTCCCTGCAGCCTCCTGGGACCAAAAATGGGCCGTGGGGGGGCATGTCGCACCCCCACGCCCCATTTTGGGCCTAGTAGGTCTCCCTGCAGCCTCCTGGGACCAAAGACGAGCTGTGGGGGGTGCCGTACTCCCCCACGTCCCACTTTGGGCCTAGTAGGCCTCCCTGCAGCCTCCTGGATCACTTTGTTCCTTGTTCAACGCGCATGTGTGCGTGACCCCCTCCCCCCGCATGCGTGTGCGACCCCCCGCATGCACACGCATCTCCTGCATGCGCCTCGCCCCCCTGTGCATCCAAAAAATCAGCTGGCCGGCAGGAGGTGCGCGCGCATGCGCGGTGGAGCTGAGCTGGGCGACGGCTCGGTGCCCGCAGAGAGGGCTCTGCGTGCCAGTTGTGGCACATGTGCCATACGTTCGCCATCATGGGTATAAGGTAACATGTATCAGAAAGAAAGCTACATTTTCTTGGTCATTTGGATTGTATTTATTGAAACTGATCAGTGAATTCCTTGTGGCAATATAATAGGCGATTGACCTGCATCATTTGTTAAAAAAACTAAGGTACACTTAAGTGAGGTTCAGGCAATGTTATTTTACTTTAAAAATTTTAATGTTATTTAAAGACAATAACATCGTGCTTACCATTAAATAAAAAAACAAAAAGTACTAAAATATGATATAATAATAAATTCTAGGAACCCAACCATACATGGGGTGGAAAATATTATGAAGAAAAAGAAAGCCCTAGAAAAATATTGTGAAAAGAAAATTTGTTCCACATTACTGTTGATGCTGCATGTTGATTGATGGAAGGAGAAAGGAAAATCAATTGAAATGGAGATTATAATGAAATTTTGTGAAAGAGGGCATGGTTGACTGACTGAGAGTGAACAAAATCACACTGCAAGAGGGAAGTTAATGTATAAACTCAGGAACATCTTCCACCACTGTTACCACATGTCTTTGATCACACATTCATGCAGATACTTATTTCTATGACTAGGACATGTTCTTTATTTATTTAAACTTAGAAAGCTGCCCAACTCCCAAATGACTCTGGGCACCTATAAATTTAAAAGCAAGGCAAATAATTACAAAAAAATATGCATCCAGACAAAACACATATTCATTTCTTTCATGAAATGAGTGATCATAGGATTGAATGCATGTCTATTAAAAAATAACTTGGGTGAGGTAAAATGTATATAGAATTACAATGTTAGTCTTTGTCACGCATAATTGCTCCTATGATCTCTGTAGAATATTTTGCATAGATTTTACTTTTGTCCTTTTCCTTTCTGCAAAATTGTATTTGATGATGCATTACATCACAATTTTGAATGGCCAATGTGGACTATTGTCATATATTATAATAAATAAATAAATAAACAAACAAACAAATACATCTACTACAACATAATGGCTAGGCTACATATTGTGCTGAGACATGATGTAGTTTGTTTTCATGCGCGTGTCTGAGGGTGCTTAATACGATGTGTAATCCAGCAATTATAGCTTAGTCCAATATATGCAAACCAGAGTAGAGTGACTTTTTCATACATTAAGTGTATACATCTGCGGTTATATCTGCTTAACCAAGATCCTACATAGGTAGTCCTCAACTTACAACAGTTTGTTTAGTGACTGTTCGAAGTTACAAGGGCACTGAAAAAGTTATTTATGACCATTTTTCACACTTATATTGCAACATCCCCATATAGAATAGAATAGAATAGAATAGAATAGAATAGAATAGAATAGAATAGAATAGAATAGAATAGAATAGAATAGAACAGAACAGAACAACTTTATTACTTTGAATGTACACTAATCGGCATACATTAAAATGAAATTTTGTTGCATACAGCTCTCAAAGGGTCACTACCTCCAATATACACTGCATAAAAATGACTAAGTAAATAAATAAATAAATACAAAATTATGCAAACACCCACATACATTATATGACACAGAGAAACAACACAGTGTAGTTCAGATGTATATGGCAAGAAAAACGAATCTTGTTAGTTTTCCTGATGGATGGCATAGGGAACAAAGCTGTTACAAAATCAGTTAGTCCTGCTAGAATATTTCAAAACCTCGCCCAGAGGAGAGCAATAGAAACAGACCGTAAAGTGTGTGTGTGTCGTCTCTAACAATGCTTCAATTTCTAAGCACATAGCGCTTATCAGCAGTATCCTGAATAACGGGAAGTGAGCTTCCTATAATCTTCTCGGCTGTCCTTACCACTCTCTGTATGGATTTTCTATCTGAGGCACTGCTGCCACCAAACCAAACAGTGATGCAGTTTGTTAAATGTGATTTACATTCAGATGCTTGACAACTGGTTCATATTTATGACCCTACAGTGTCCCAGGGTCATGAGATCACCTTTTGTGACCTTCTGACAAGCCAAGACAAGCAAATTCAATGGGAAAGCCAGATTCACTTAACAACGGTGTTACTAATTTAACAACTGCAGTGATTCACTTAACAAATGTGGCAAGAAAAGTTGTAAAATGGAGCAAAACTCACTTAACAAATTTCTCACTTAGCCACATAAAATTTGGGCTCAATTGTGGTCATAATTTGAGGACTATCTGTACACAATGCTACAGAGTTAAAGATATTTCAGAAACATAACAAGACTTTAACACTTGCCTTTTAAAGAAGTAGCTTAAGATTTGCACAACAGCTGGCTCAGAAGTTACACATGACTTGGCACTATTAGTTTTGTGGCACAGAGAGTTTCTTCCTTCCTTTTTTCTTTTATTTTGAGTTTGGAGTAAGTTAAATTAGCATCCATTTCATCCCTTAAAATCTCCAACAGGTATTGGCCCTCTGTATGTTGCTCAAAACCAGGATGGCTGTCAAGCAGCAAAAGGTCTGCCTTTCTGGCATATGCCAAGGAATCCATTTTTAGACACGGGGCAAGATCTCACTGCTCACCTACTGACATTGTATATTCATGCTTCCCAACAAAGCTGGCCCAACAAAGACTTAGTATCTGTCAGGATGAGAAAGTTGCAATTAGTAGTTGCTGAGCTGTAAATGCAGACAAACGCAGAACAGTGAATGGATGGATGGTTGGCCAGCGGGGACTGTTTCGTGTGAATTTGGCTATTCAGTACTTATCCCCAAGGCGAAGAGGAGGCTCGAAGCAGGATTTGCTTAGGGAGTTCTTGTTACATACAAGCTAGAGATCGTCTTCTGGAGGCTAAAGGGGGAGCTGAGGGCGGCAGAAAGTTAGAAGAGGTTCCAAACTGAGTTGCATAACAAGAGACACCGGCACAATTTGTTTGACAAATAAATAAAATAAATAAATAAACAATGCGAGGGAGGCAAGAGCGCGCAACTTAAGCAAGCTTTAGCAGGGAGCAGCATCCAAACTGCTCCTTCGCCTTAGGGCTGCAAATACTTTCTATCGCCAAACGATCAAGAAAATCAAAACCGTGCATAGATAATAACGATTCCGAAACAACACTGGGAACACTCTCTCTCTCTCTCTCTCTCTCTCTCTCTCTCTCTGGGCAGATCAGCTGGTGGTCCCCGGGAAGGCAGCCCTGATCAACCGACAGAAGAGCAACTGATCGCCTTCCAGGCCAAGGAGTTGCGGCGGGTAGGGCGGGCGGTGCATTGCGCGTGCGTAGAGTGGCCTGGCTCTCTCTCTCTCTCTCTCTCTCTCTCTCTCTCTCTCTCTCTCTCTCTCTCTCTTTTTTCCAGCCCCCGCCCCTCCGGCTTCGCGGCTGCTGCGGCGTCTCCTGCGCGGGCTCCCCCTGCCGGCGGAGGCAATTTGCGGGTCGGCGCGTTCCATGGCCGGCGGCGGGGGATCATGACCGACTACGGAGAGGAACAGCGCAATGAGTTGGAGGCCTTGGAGGCCATCTATCCGGACTCCTTCACAGGTAGGGCAGCAAGTGGAAGTCGGCGCTGGGCGGCGCGTGGGTTCGCGGGGTGACGGTGGCAGCAGCGGCGGCGGCGGCTTGCAAGTTTCCAGCATGCGGCGAGGATTCTTTTGCCCCGGTTCTTCCTGTTAAAAAGAGTTTTTTTCTTTTCTTTCTGGACTGGTCCATCCAGAACTCGATCCAAGCAAGCGTTGCAAACCTAGTGTGTTGTGAGAAGCCCGAGCGGGTTTCACTGGATCGTGTGAATCCAGAAAATCGGATAAAGAATCCAGCTATTTGAAGCTCGTTTTGGATTGCCAGCTTTCCGAAGGATACGCGAGGCGGGCTCTGGTTCTCCTTTGGTACTGCAAGGGGAGGTTTTTGTCTAATCTCATTTCTTTCTTCCGCAATTTATTTGGGGTGTGGGTGTGGGGCGGTGCAAGAATAGGCTTAAGCTTCTCCGATGACTTGGCTTGAACTAGGGGTGCTTGAACAGTAGGTGCTACAACTCCTGCCCTCGGAAGTAGCCTCCTTAAAAAGTCATTCCTGCTTAGGTCCCGATGCCGTCATTCATTCGTTCATACATACTTGATTTCCTGCACTCTTTGAGTGTAAAAGCTGTTTATTAAAACATTTGTGATATAATCATCCCTTGAAATGTTAAAAACAAGTTTGGAATAAAGTTTACAGTAAAGCCATAAGCCAAAGCGCTTTAAAACCCGTAAAACGTAAATGATCTGATAGTGTTTTCTACCCAAGTCATGGTAGCCATGTAGTGGTTAAGGCACTGGCCAGACTTTGATTCAGATCCACTCAGCCACAGAAACTCACTGCATGATTTTGGACCAGATTCTTTTTTTTTTTCCTCAGCCCAGCCTAATGTCACAGGATGGTGTTGTGGGAACTCTATGCACCATCTTGAATTCCTAAAGGAAAACCAGTAGTATATGTAAGATTGCTATCACACCTCCTTCACTCAGTCATCTGGCTAAACATACACGTATCCTTTCACTCATAAGGACCCTTCATCATTTTAATTCAACACTCTAAATGATTTTTGACCAGAGTAGAATAGAGAGGAAAACAGTAATTTCTTATTTGAACTCTGTGTTTAATGAATCCCGAGATGGCATTTGCCATTTTAGCAGTTGCATCACCCTGATGGCTTGTGTTGAACTTGTAGTTGACAAGAATCTCCACATTCTTTTCATATGCGCCAAATCAGCTGTCTTCAATCCTAGGCTTGTATTATATTTCCCCCCCCCCTATCCAGACATAGAACTGTACATTTTATACCTAGTTCATTTCTATCCTGTTCATTTCAGCCCATTACCTGGCTAGATCTTTAAAAAATCTTTGTCTCTTCTAAAGTATAAGATGCCCCTCCCAGTTCTGTGTCATCTGCAGATTTGATAAAGTGTCTCTTCAACTCCTTCATTCTATTCATTGATAAAAATGATGGACCCAGGACAGAATCCTCCATTTGACACTTCTCTCTAAGCTAAAATGGAACCATTAATGCTGCATGCTGTCATTCATCCAATTCTGATTTCATCTAACAGTATTATCTAGCTCATATTTTCTCATTTTATTCGGAGAGTATTGGGAGAGACCTTGGCAGAGGTTTTACTTAGCTCCAGGTGCATTATGACTACCGGTAGTTCTCGGCTTACAACCATTCGTTCAGCAACGATTCAGTTACAGCAGCACTGAAAAAAAAAGTGACTTACAACCTGTCCTCGCATGTACAACCATCACAGCATCTCCATGGTCACATGATCAAAATTTGATTTCTTGGCACCTGGCATATATTTATAATGGTTGCAACATCCCAGAGTCATGTAATTGCCATTTGCAAATTTCTCAGGGAGCTTCCAACAAGCAAAGTCAATGGGGGAAGCTACATTGAGCCGCCCAGAGTCCCTTGGGAGTTGGGCGGCATACAAATTTAATAAATAATAATAATAATAATAATTTGCTCAGTCTGTTTTATTTATTTATTTTAGAAAATGTATATTGCCGCCTGCTTGCACCTGGCGACTCAAGGCGCCTTACATAGATATAAATGTTTTGCTTAACAACTGCTATGATTTATTTAACAATTGTGGCAAAAAAGGTTGTAAAATCAGGCGCCTCTCACTTAGCCATCACCTTGCTTAGCGGTGGAAATTCTGGTCCCAATTGTCATTGATTAAGTTGAGGACTACAGTACTTGTATTGGATTTCCCTTCTCTACTAGGTTAGTAACTCTGACAAAGAAGGAAATAAATTCGGCGTGAACTCTTTGCCATAAACCCCTGGTTGTTCTCGCTGATTGTAGAATGCCTACCCAATATTTATAAATACACTGTTTAATCATCTGTTTACAGTATAGATGTGAAGCTGACAGGCCCATACTTTTTGTATCCTTCTTGTCCACTTAATATTGGAACAATATTTGCTCTCCTCCGATCTTTTGAGGTCTCACCTTCCTCTGGGAGTTTTCAAACATGACTAAAGAACAGTCCTGCAATCATAACTTCTACTTTCTTCAGTGCCCTAGATATAATGAATTCATCTATTTCATGCTCTGTGTTCCAATAGCTTTCTGCTTTATACCTTGACTGAACTAATTAAAAGGAGTGCTGTGATGGTATCATGGTGCGATCATGACACCAAACAAATCCAGCAAAATCTGGATTCAGCATTCAGCCTCTGTGGAGAATGAATCTAGTGTCCATGTTTATCTATGGCTTACCGATCCAGTGGCATCAAACTATGCATATGCCCTCCCATCCAGAGGTTGTCAGGATCTTCATAATCCAATTTGGATGTCTCAGACTCTTAGTTCATTCAGTGAGTGCTGTCTGTTCAGTTAATAGCTCAGTGGTTTTTGCTTGTAAAGCATTTGGTCTATCCCTCAGAGGGTACAGACTGTATAGATTCGACTTCAGGCTACGCTGATTGAAGGCATAAATTATCTTTTTTTAAAAAAAAACATGTAAAAACAGTCAGATTTACATATCAATTTGTTTTAAAGTAAAGAACAGAATTTCAGCAGTTTTTTTTAACCGTTAGTATTAAAGAAATTTACATGCCAAATTTGCAGTGGTATTCTTTAAAAAAAGCCATATGAAAAATATTTTTTCTTATCGGTTCTTTTCTTCCACAGTGTTATCAGAAAACCCTACAAGTTTCACTATCACTGTGACATCTGAAGCGGGAGAAAATGATGAAAGTAAGTTGAATGCTTCTCAACGTTTATGTGGGGGAGAAAAACCTCTCAGAGAAAACAATTTTGTACAAATAATTGAAAGCGAGAGCAGATTATTTCAGTATGGAACAGTGACTGGCTTGGAAATCTGCGATGCTAATATTGGAGTATGTCCGCAGAAAATCCAAGTTTAAATCCTTACTTGGAAATAAGCCACTGGATTGCTTTGGGCAAGTCGCTGCTCTGGAGGGGTTTCAGTGGAGCTTTCCAATAAAGTGAAGTTGATGGTTGACCAAGTTCCATGTTGCCTTCATACTTGAGTCAATTGATCAAGGAACCTGAGATTCATGGTACCAGACATGAGAAATGTTACCTGAATATAATGAAGATAATTTCATAGTATTTTCAAAGTCTGGATTATAAACTTCAAAGCATACTTATAAGTAGAAAACAAACCACTTGTTTGAATGCAAGTGAGTTGTTTATAAATTGAAGCTTACACATATATTTGGAGACCAAAGGATATGGTAGTTCTTGTCCTTCTAGCATGGAAAGAAAAATGTCCTCTGAAGGAGAGATCCAATTTGAAACCCTCCCAATAGGTGGCACCAGGAAATCAGAGTTGGGGAAAGAGGAGGCATGCCTAGGAGTAGATCGATAACCTCTTCTGTTTATCCCACATCTCGATGAATGTTAAAAGTTCATTAAAAGTAATTTTTAAAACCTTGAAAGATGATTTAAAAAAGAAGGTAGAAACTGCTACTTCTTCTCATCTGCTGTCTACCAGCAGGAATGCAAGAGTGTTTTGAGTGAGATGCATTGTTTGTCTTCTGATCTTCCCATAAGCAATGATAATATTCCTAACTAAATAGTCAATATTAATAATTTCAGTTGGACATTTCAACTGTCTTTTTTCTGTTGCACTACAGCTGTTCAGACGACCCTCAAATTCACCTATTCAGAAAAGTATCCAGATGAAGTCCCCTTATATGAATTGCTTGCACATGAGAATCTTGAAAATAATGATATTGCAGACCTATTAAAACTACTGCAGGAACAGGTAAGAAATATTCAGAGCAAATTGTTTTTTCTTGGTGCCAGTAGTTCTTTAGAGGCAGTTCAACTTTTATTCAGTGAGTAAAAATACATGTGGCTTGAAGACCGGAAGATAAACAAGCTTATGACAAAACTGTCATTAGATTTTTCAAATTAAAGGTTAATAGATATTGCAGCTAACACAAATGAATGTAAGTACCGTATTTTTCGCACTATAAGACTCACTGGTGTATAAGACGCACTAAGATTTTGAAGAGGTAAGTAAGCAAAAAAAGTTTTTGTCCTCCCCGGCCCCCAGGAGCACTCTGCAGGCCTCCCAAACCCTCTGCGCCCCCCGTTTTTCGCAAAAACGGGTGAAAACGGGCCCGTTTTTGTGAAAAATGGGCGCAGAGGGTTTGGGAGGCCTGCAGAGTGCTTCTGGGGGCTGGGGGAAGGCAAAAACGTCCCTGTTTTTGCTAAAAACGGCTCATTTTTCACCCGTTTTTTGCAAAAACGGGGGCATTTTTGGCAAAAACGGCATTTTTGCATTCCCCCAGCCCACAGGAGCACTCTGCAGGCCTCACAAACCCTCTGCGTGCCCCATTTTTTGCAAAAATGGGCCCATTTTTCACCTGTTTTTGCAAAAAACGGGGCACGCAGAGGGTTTGGGAGGCCTGCAGAGTGCTCCTGC
>QLTV01003764.1:132387-156339 GCA_003457575.1 Thermophis baileyi | reverse complement strand
AGGCAGGGGGGTAGAAGACACACCAAGATTTCGAAGAGGTAAGTAAGAAAAAAAATGTTTTTGTCCTCCTCGGCCCCCAGGAGCACTCTGCAGGCCTCCCAAACCCTCTGCGTGCCCCATTTTTTGCAAAAATGGGCCCATTTTTCACCTGTTTTTGCAAAAAACGGGGCACGCAGAGGGTTTGGGAGGCCTGCAGAGTGCTCCTGCGGGCTGGGGGAAGGCAAAAATGCCCCCGTTTTTGTGAAAAATGGCCTGTTTTTTGCCCATTTTTTGCAAAATGGGCGTTTTGGCCTTCCCCCAGCTCCCAGGAACACTCTGCAGGCCTCCCAAACCTTCTGTGCACACCGTTTTTGCGAAAAATGGGCGGGGCTTCAGGAGGCCAAAAATGGCTGTATTCGGTGTATAATACACACTAACATTTCCACACTCTTTTAGGGGGGGAAAAGGTGCGTCTTATACTCTGAAAAATACGGTACTTATTTATTTATTTATTTGTGTATTTGTGTATTTGTTTGTTTGTTTGTTTGTTTGTTTGTTGTATTTCTATGCCGCCCAACTCCTGAAGGACTCTGGGTGGCTTACAACCGGGGATAAAAAATACATTTAAAAACATCATAAAATATTTAAAAAAAACAGTTAAAAATCACATACATACATATTCAAGGCCGGACCTTATGAAGTAATTTATAAAATAAATTACTTCATATCGCATGCGCGGGTGACCCCCCCGCCCCCATTTTGGGCCTAGCAGGCCTCCCTGCAGCTTCTTGAGACCAAAAACGGGCCGTGGGGGGGAGCACCGCTCCCCCGCCCCCCCCATTCTACAGAAAGAATCTGGGAGGCTTACAACAGGGTATAGAAAATACATTTAAAAACCCATAAAATATTTAAAAAAAACAGTTAAAAATCACATACATACATATTCAAGGCCGGACCTTATGAAGTAATTTATAAAATAAATTACTTCATAATTTATTTTATAAAACTGGGACTCATTAGGGCAGGCCTCCCTGCAGCCTCCTGGGACCAAAAACGGGCCGTGGGGTGGGCACTGCACCTCCGCGTGCTCCCCCCGCCCCCTCGGATGCGCGCACGACTCCCTGCGCATGCGTGCACATCTCCCGCATGCCCCCCGCGCATCCCAAAAATCAGCTGGCCGGCGGGAGGCGTGCACGCACATGCGCGGTAGAGCTGAGCTGGGCGACGGCTCGCGTGCCTGCAGAGAGTGCTCTGTGTGCCAGCTGTGGCATGCGTGCCATAGGTTCGCCATCACGGCACTAGGTATTAGGTGGGAGAAAAATTAGAATACCTTCTTATAAAAGATACAAGTGTTTATGTCATTTCATAATAACTATATCAACTTTTGATGTTCATAAACTCTGAAATGCATTGTAGGGCTGAAAAAGAAATTCAACGGCAACCCAACGCATTTTTAAAAATTCCTTTTGCAAAATCATTTTTTGCTATGAAAAGCATATGAATGAAAACTGAAAAGTTTTATTGGTGATAGGGTTTGTTATGTTATATGTTTCTACCTATTTTGAATTGTGTTTTAAAGCCGTTCTTACCACACTTCCTACATTTTTTGTGTAACAGAAATTATGATTTTAACTCCAAGTTCTTTGCAAGTAAAGCTATTTTCTCTTTGTATTTCAGTCAGAAGAGAATCTAGGCATGGTAATGATCTTCACACTGGTGTCAGCTGTGCAAGAGAGACTGAATGAAATAGTAGATCTAATAAAAACAAGAAGAGAAGCAGAAAAGAAACAGAAAGAAAAAGAGGCAGAGGAGGCAGAAAAGGTGATAAAATTCATCAACACATTGTTATATGAAAGAAAAAGTAGCATTTGCAGTATTGAGTCTGTAACCTGATATTTTTTTACAGTATCAAACTATCATACAGGGATCACTGGAGAACAACAGGGGTGATATGGATGGATGGATGGATGGATGGATGGATAGATGATAGAGAGATAGATAGATAGATAGATAGATAGATAGATAGATAGATAGATAGATAGATGATAGATNNNNGATAGATAGATTATAATGATGATAGATGATATAAAGATGATAGATAGATAGATGGGATGGATGGACGGATGGACGATAGATAGATAGATAGATAGATAGATAGATAGATAGATAGATAGATAGATAGATAGATAGATAGATAGATAGATGATAGATAGATGATGGATGGATGGATGGATGGATGGACGGACGGACGGACGGACGGATGGACAATAGCCTTCTCATCCAAAATCATGCAAGATTATACAATATAAACCCGTGGATTGTGTTTTGTTGTTCCATGTTAAGAATTCAGAAGCTTAAGGCTCACTTGTCTTTTCTTTTTATGGATCAATATTCTGTTTAATAGAAAGGTATATTTGTATATGTGTGTGTAGATGTGTGTGGTTAAGTACATGTGTGTAGATGTGTGTTTGAATACACACACTTGGTGGTCTCTTTGCAGAAAGCAGGTGGGAAACATGAAGGGATTTAATATGACTACAAATGTTCTTGAAGTAGATAAACGAAATCACCTGAACTCAAGCTGGGTAACATTATGTTGGTTAGAGAAATGTTGGAATGTTGTTTTAGCTTCACCAAGAATCCTATAATTAGGTTGGTCCAGTTTTAGGATGCTTGCCAGCTGTATAAATTTAGTATTTGCTAAAGTATAGTGATTTAAGGCAGTACGCTACAATCCTGGAGACCATATGTTCTAGTCCTGCCTTAGGCATGAAGCCATCTGGGTGATCTTAGCTGATCACTTTCTCTTAACCCAAAGAGGAAACCAATGGAAAACCACTCCCTGAAAACCTTGCCAAAAAAAACCCTGCAAGAACTGGTCTAAACAAAACCCAAGGAGTCAAAACTAATTCAAAGGTGCACATGCACGCATATATATGTAAATGAAAGGAAAATAGGGACAATCAATTAGTTTGCTCTTAGCAGAGGACAGAAAAAAATTATTCTGTTGGTTTATGGTTGCTGAATGATAGTCTTTTTAGCTTTCTCATCTTTTTAAAATTGGCTTATTAATATAGTGTGACAAATAAGGCCTAATATAATCCCACGGTCTGTATGTGAAATCTTGGTTAGTTAGGTAAACTACGGAACCACCAATATGTTTGTATGTGTATCTAATGACTATGAATATATTTTCATAGGATAATGTAATTACATACAGGTAATTCTCAATGTAGGACTGTTATTGAACCTGGAATTATGGTTGTAAGTTGTGCCGATTGTTAAGTGGGCCATCATGTGACTGAGCTGATTTTACAACTTTTTTTTGCAGCTGTTGCAAATAACCAGGGTTGTTAAGCAAATCCCCGGTTGTTAAACAAACACCACACTCCTTAAGTGAACCTATTGTTTGCAATGAGCATTTTTTTTTTGCCAGAAATTGAAAGTAAACACCAATTTCCAGCAAAAAAAAAGAAACCATTGTAAATTGCTGTTATATGACCACTGCAAACGGCCATAAATGCAGACCAGTTGCTGAACACCCAAAATGTGATCACATGATGTGTGTGTGTGTGTGTAGGTGTTGGAACTTTGAATCTGAGTTGTAAATACCTTTTTGGGAGGTCCGTTGTCACTTCAAACTGTGGCTAAGTGACCAGTTGTAAGTCGAGGACTACCTGTAACGTCCTATTTTTATAAAGAGGACTACAGCCTTGTCCTTTGTTGTGTTTGTTTGCTCCTTTGTTGTGCTATTTATTTATTTTATTTTGAATTCTGTAGCCATGATGGTGATGACGATGATGATGATGATGACGACAACAAAGACAATAATGGCTTTTAATCTTTGTATGCCACTTCCCACTTCCCATCAAAGAATCTCAAAGTAATTGTTGTTGGTACTGTCCACAGAACTGTTTCAGAACAGTTCTGGCTGGGAATATAGTTGCCTCTGTTGCCTAGCTGTTTATGTGAGAGTAGGTTTGGTATATCAGAGCTGGAAAGCTGGTGACATTATTAGGCTGGTATTGTCCTTTGTTACATGTTTTGGAACTTTATCTTATTCTTCTCCATTTGTGTAGCAATGTTTTCATGGCACCCCTGTCACTATTGAAAGCTTTCTACGCTGGAAGGCAACATTTGATTTGGAGCTTTTAGAAATTAAAAGAAAAAAGATGAAAGAAGAAGAACAGTGCGGCAAAAATAAATTAACAGGTGGGATATAATAGTCTGTCTTATATAAGCCATGTGCCTGGTCTTGGATTGCTGGAGGATTTTATTTTTTCATTTGACATATGAAATCCACACAAGCCGTATCAAATTGGTTAGTCATGCAACACAGAGTGGTGAAAAATATCAGTGTTTAAGAAAGCAGTCCAAATTATCCACAAAAATACAGAAGTTAAACAGTTGACATTGATAAATGTTTGAACACATATTTTTACTGGAGATGCAAAGAAATACAATGGTACCTCGGTACTCATTGTTAATTGGTTCTGGGAGCACAATGAGTTATGAAAAACGATGAGTCCCAAACAATTTTTTCCTGTAAGGAACAATGTAGTGAGTCACAAGGCAGCCGACATCGATAAGTTCTAGCTTGTGCATCGAGTATCAAACAAACGAGTACTGGGACAAAATTTCCACATCAAAATGTGTTGAGTACCGAATTCTGTGAGTTTCAAAGTAGTTGAGTACCAAAGTACCACTATATATGAAACTGCATGTTTGAGTTGTACATGTTGCTAATATCACATACCCTAGTTCTATAAGAGAGAAAGGTTATCAAACTCAGTAGGGGTCTTCTCTTCTATAGGTGCACTGTAATTTCCAAATTATAACTTTCAAGTAAGCTAGGATTTTTGTCTTAGTTTACGATTGTATTAAACACAGAAAGAAAACCTAATTTTCTCTCATATAGTATGCAGAAAAACATATTAGGGGTAAGGGAATGGAGAAGGCCTATGCAAATAATGGTTGCATGTACAAATCTAGACCAGGCCCATATTGTAACTAAGGGTGAGTTCTTAGGTGTAATATGTTACGTTTGTTTTAAGATAATTCAATTTAATCATGGCACCCCATATTATCTGACAGTGGAAATTATCTAGTCATCACTCTTCAAAGTCAAAAGTACTGTAATTCCTGATATTTGAGCTGCATTTTCATTCTTCTGCTCCATCATAGGTTTATCTCCAAAGTTGTAATCTAAACTCTCTCTCTCTCTCTCTCTCTCTCTCTCTCTCTCTCTCTCTCTCTCTCTGTGTGTGTGTGTGTGTGTGTTCGTTATACCACTATTCAAATCAACTTACTTCTTTTATTTCTTAATAGGAAAGCAGCTATTTGAGACAGATCATAACCTTGATACGTCTGATATTCAGTTCTTAGAAGATGGTAACCTTCCATTATTTCTACTTTAATTTCTATAGAATATGATTTTAATGGTAAAAGCTATTTACTACTCAATATACTGGCACTTAGCACTAAATGAACTGGTATTTTCATATCAATTGGCTAAATTTTGCCTCCAGTACTAATAAAGAGGAATAAGCTACTTATATGCTTTTGGAAATAAGCAATTACTTCTGGTTCAGGGTAATGTAAAATCTAACCAAAATATATTCTTACATCTTTATCTGCCCTCTTAATGTGATAATAGCTTCTAGCAGAAAGGAAAAAGCTAACTGAGCAAGCATGTCTGCTTATGTGGATATAAAATGCTAAGTACCAGCTGAAATCAAATAACTTTGGATCTGGTTTAAACTGAGGATATGTCTGAAAAATGCCAGTTTTAACACCTGAAATATTCCTGGTCCTTTATACGATTCCATTTTGCTGATATCACATGCAGTTTTGCTTAAAAAATGTTTTGCTTCAACCATGAAGGCAAATAACTTACAAAAATCTGGCCAAGAAAACTGCAGGGACTAGTCCAAGCAGTTGACTTGAAGGCATACACACATAAACACCTTTGGCATTATACCATTATCGCCTACATGCCTAGCTGTAGGTGTTTTTCCTCCAACATAAACTTCAAGCTTGATAATATAAGGGACAAAATTAACTCAGCATGTATCATGGAAGACAGAAGGTGTCACTATTGCTCCACTGTTACCTTTTTCTTTCTTGTACAGAGATGTATATCATTGATCCTGAGTGGTTAACTCAGACTCAAACTATACACAGGCAATACATCCACTCCATTTCCCAAAATGCTTTTTTAACTGCAGGAGACTTCAGAGGATCCATAGCATAAGCAGTTGGAAAAACAATTCGAGGAAGACAGTGGAATTTTTCTCTTCCTCTACTGTTTTAACTATTTTTCGCTTGCAGAAAATTATACTCCTTTTTTTTTTAAAGTAATGACTTTTAATTTTTATGTTACTAATTCAAAATGATGAAATGGCAAGTATCAATACATCTCCTTAACCTCAGAGCCATGCTATATGGGCCCTGTACAATATGCCTTCTAAATTTATTACATGTCACATGAAAGAACACTCCCATTTACTTAATTGTGTAGGTACAGATTGTCCGCTCTGGTTTCTGTCTCCTTTGGAAATTATGGGCCCTTTGCATGCTGGGTCATTTTTTTAGCTAAGACTGCTAAATGGTCATTACAAGCACTCAGTTTGGAATTCATCTCTTTTCTCTCTATAATATGTCATCTTTATTTTCCTTTTCTCCCCTATCCCAGGTGGAAACAATGTGGAAGTAGATGAATCGTTGTTCCAGGAAATGGATGACTTGGAGTTGGAAGATGATGAGGACGATCCAGACTATAACCCTGTTCATCTAGATAGTGATTAGATCTGAAATTCCTCTACTAGCTACTTTGATCCGTAGGTTTGGTTGGACATTTATAGCCAGAAAGATGCACATGTGATTTGGATATCTTTTTCTTCAAAGAAAAGGGTGAAGTATTTTAAGATCAAGTGACTTCTTTTCTGGTGGCTTTCAGCCCAGGTAATAAACAGACTTTAACATTTGAGATTTGGGTCTCTTGTGTATTCCTACAGAAAATGGCCTTTCTGGGAAAGCAGAAAATGGTCGTCTCAAATTAACTGCATTGTTCTACTAAGGGTTTGGATAAAGATAGTTGTTTTGAAGGTGATGCTTTCCCCCCCTTCAATTATAAATCACAGTAGTTGATTATAGGAGGAGAGTTCTGAAGAGAAATTGGCTTTCTTCTCTTTTGTTTAGAGCATACCACTCTTGGCATCACCTTGAAGATTACATAATTATGATAGGATGCTTATTTTAGAAGAAGGCTGAGATGTATAACTTCCCCAAAGAATGATAGCTTTTGCCTGGTGCTGTAATCTTAAAGTTTTATCATGATGTCTGTGACAGTCACTGTTGATGTCATTAAACTTAGTTTTCTCCTGAAGCATATCTCTGAAATCTAGGTTTACTGTCAGGAATGTAAAAAGGTGAACTATATAGTGGACTATATATTTCCAGGAGCTGGAAGTAGCCTCTTATTTTTGGAAATATTTTGGATTATATTTCATCTTTCCAAAGTTTCAGCAATCAAATTCTGTTGTGCCCTATAATTGAAACATTAAAGTTCATCTCTGAGCTTATAATCAGAGGTTCAAAAAAAATCAGCTGTCAGTGTGCTATATAAAAATTAATTTTGGGTGATTTGTGTGGCTGATGGGTAAAACCTCTAAAACCCTGAATCAACAATAGATTAATCCATTGTCGCTGAAAAATGTTTTGTACTGTCTCACATGCTAAAATGGAATTCACGGGAAGCATTCTTAGAATCGCCACATCCCAGCCCATCCAAATTTATGACCAATATGTGTTGTTAGGAAACTAAAATATGGATTTGAAAAATAAGTGTTACTGATGTAGCTTCAGAATTGCTGCTTCTCAGAATATCCATAAATCTTTTTTCCAATTAGCTTCTTAAGAGTCACAATAAGCCATCTACTGTGATATCTCAGGACACCCAAATGAGAGGTAAAAAAATCAACATGTCCACCATTTAGCAGTCAATGCTGCTCCCCATGACACATCTAAAAAGGGGGGGGGGCGTTCAAACATATCAGTATGTTAAGAGAGGGAAGGGTGGAGATGTCAGGTGAGAGAGGCAAGAAATTTGGGCTACGTTAGTAGATTGTAGTAAGCTCCAAAGTTTTTTTGGCATCAGTCAAGGACAGGAGTTTGCCAGTTCTATTTAATGTGATGACATTCACAAATAAAGTAACCTTAATAGCATAAAGCCAGGACACCCTTAACTTTTTGGGATTTTTATAGTATCTTTACAAAGTTTCAACATCATATATTAAAATAGAAACCAACATAAAAGAGAAAAGGAATGACAAAACACATTAAAGGTGCCCAAAAGGGAAAAAATACATTTAAAAAATATAACAAAGATGACCTCTTTTAGTTCAGAGATAGTAACAATACAACCTCACTCTTAAGTTTAAGAAATAACACCAATCTATAAACTATCTTAAAACAATAATAGTCAACTTACTCTAAGCTAGTATTCAGAAAATGTTATCTTAATCTCTAAAAGATAATAAGTTATCAAATGAAAATAATCTTATATTTTAAAAGCTACAATCTTTCTCTAGTCAAATTCAAACTAATCTTCAAATCCCAAAGTCAAAAGATGATTCTTCTCTTTATCCTGTAAGAAATCTATCAATGGTCGGCACCCTTAAATTTTTTTGAATGAAAGGAGGGAGCACCAGTTAGAGTGACACAAGAGGTTTTCAAAAATTACATTCAGTGTCTTGGTGAGAGGCACCTCAAGCGACTGCCAAAAATCATCATTAGCAACCTTCCCAGGTGGCTTTTCTTGAGCAAAGTCAATGGGGGAAGCTGGGTTCACTTAACAACCGCAGCAAAAAAGTTTGTAAAATTGGAGGTGACTCATTTAACAACCACTTCGCTTAGCGATGGAAGTTCCGTCCCAATTGTGGTAAGTTGAGAACTACCTGTAGCCATAACTATGTCTATCCTTTCAATTGTAATGACAGGAGCAACCAATCCATGCTAAGATTTCCTTTTTCATAGACAGGTTCTATGAAATCTTTTCTCCTGCCCCATTCTGAAGTTTACATTTTCCCCATGAACATTGTTAAGCTTATCTTTGGCCACTCAGTCTAAATTTGTGTGGAAGTAGAGAGTGATACCCATGTCTTAGTGGAGGCCTGTCAAACTGGTGGCCTATGGGCCGGATGTATCATGCGCAGGCCACGCCCACCCCGACTCAGCAAAGGCAAAAAACATCATGATACATCACATGACATCATCGAGTTTGACACCTGAGTCTTAGTGCAATACTTTTATTGGGCCAACTAATAATGGAATAGTACAAAATGTAATAAGCCATATAGTTCAGGATTAAGATACCAGCACTGTACAGGAATTGTCCTAAATAAGTTTTGTCATTTTTTTCAAGCATGTACAACTCATTGTTCTTTATTTTTTTCATCAAGCTGGAAATGGACTCAGTTCATCATGGATATCACAGCAAAATTTGAAGGGCGGTTTTGCTACTCCTTAAAAAGATTTCACTCAATGCGACCATCAGGGTGCATTTCTCAGTCCCCAGTAGTATTTGTTACAGGGAGCAGAGAGAAAGTGAAGGTAGCAATGAGCAAAAGAACATTTGTTATTTATTTTAGAAAGGACTGGGTTGCAGTTGCATGTGGGATGAAGTGTGCATCATGACATCACAATACAAATTGGGTGATTTAGGCCCTCAGGTTCAGGGGTGGGTTCCAAAAATTTCTACTACCACTCTGTGGGCGTGGCTCGGGTGGGTTCCACTTACCTTCGCCACCGGTGTGCATCACGACGCGCGCGTGCGTTCCCCTGGTGCAATTCTGCTTCTGCGCATGCTCAGTCACAATAATCGGCCCGAAACACAGCTGAGGAGCTGATCAGCTGTGCTTCAGGCGAAGGAATAAAGGTCAGCATTGGGGCGGGCGGGAGGGCGATTTCCGAAGCAGCAGCAGAGCACAAACGGCACAAAACTTCACAAATTCACCAAAAATCCTCAGAAAAAAATGGCAGCGCCCACGGACCGGCACCGACCAAAGCGGGTCAATGATGCCATTGTGACGTCACCAGTGGCTCGCTACTGGTTCGGGCGACCCAGTACGAACCAGGAGGAACCCACCCCTGCTCAGGTTCCAAATGCAAAGTTGTGATGACAGTGTTATCGTCAACGTTACAGGTAGTCCTCGTTTAGCAACTGCAATTGGGACCCACAACTTGATGGTTAAGAGAAGCAGTTGTTAGGTGAAGCATCACAATGTAATTATCTTCAGTTTTCCCTTGCTTTACAAATCTACAAATGTGAGGACTATCTGTAAAAGCAAAGTTACTTTTTCAGCACTGTTGTAACTATCTACGGTCACCACACAAGGCAGTTGCTAAAACAAGGCCTACCTGTAGTACACAAGTGTCCATTTTTTATTAATGGGATAATCTCCAGATAAGATGCTACTTGGTGTCCACTTTGAACAGAGCTGTTTTTCTCATAACAGTCTGATGATTTTCAGGGAATTCAGTAGCAGCATGATGATTATATTGTTTGTAGTCTTTTCAGTAAGCATTTTTTTCACAGATTCAGCCTTTACAGGGTAATTGCTCTTAGCAATGGAATTTTTCAGTGGGTCCTACCATCTTCCATTGCCTAACCTTCTGTTTCTCCACTACTGATAATATTAACTTTGTTCCCAAGACACTTGCAGAAAAATTTTCAAACCATGAAATTATCACTAAGCACAGTAGTAGCATGTTCTGGCAATCTCTTTAGTCTTCTGCGTTCCTTCATCTTATTTTTTCGCTTTCCAATTTTAACATTTACCTTTAACATGGGTTTGGGGCGCCTTGGTTCTCGGAGAATTGCCATTGTTGGTGATGGATGGGGTTGCACTGTGCCAGACAAACTCAGTGTGTGATCTGGGGGTTCTTCTGGATTTGCAACTCCTGCTCAAGGAGCAGGTGGTGATCATGGCCAGGGGGTCTGTCTGCAATTACGAGTTGTGCACCAGTTGTACTCTTTCCTGGACCAACCTCCCCTCTTCATGGTCCCCGTGCTCTTAGATATCTCCTGTTTGGAGTACTGTGATGCACTGTACATAGGGCTTCTGGAATCTTATCCAGAAGTTTCAATCAGCTCAAAATTTCTGCACAACTTGAAATTTGTGCATGTGTCACCTCTTGTGATTGAAGGCAAAAGGAGAAGGGGACAGCAGGGGATAAGATGGTTAGATAGTGTCATCAATGAATTTGGGCAGACTCAGGGAGACAGTGGATGACAGGAAGCCTGGCACGCTATGATCCATGGGTCACGAAGAGTCAGACATGACTTAGCAACCGAAGAACAACACCTCTTGTGGGAGCTGCATTGATTACTGATATGCTTCTGGAGGCAGTTCAAGATGCTGCCTCCAGAAGCATATCAATATCAGCTTATCATCTTTAAACCTCTATGTGGCTTGGAGCCAGGATGTTTGAAAGACTGCCTGCCCTTTGTTACCCTAGCCCACCAGAGTGGGAAGACAAGGTAGGTTGCAGGTCTCATCTATTAGGGAGATGCATCTTGTGGGACTGAGGAAAAGGGCCTTCTCTGTGGTGACTTTCTCCCTGTGGAATATTATACCCTGAAGATAAGATTAGCCCTGCCTCATTACTTTTCTGGAAGGTTCTGAAGACATGATTTTGTCAGTGAGCCTGGGGATCCCCTAACTGATAAGGAGCCAATCATGGTGTAATTGTGTGGTCACTGTTGCTGGGGTCGGTGGAGGAAATATGGGGTTTATACTGTTTTAATGTTGGAAGCCACCTGGAGGCACCAAATATGAGCTGGGTGGCTATATGAACTTGTTTAAATAATAAATAATATAACCTGATGAGACCTAGATTATATGCCTTTTTTGTTTCAGTCTCTTCCCCACCCATCCATGGGGTGGCAAGATTTGTAGTACCCTGAGTATGTTAGCCTTCAAAAAAAAACAACCTTTAAATACTTGATTTTTCCTTCAGGAGTTGGGCTAAGATGATATATCAAGCAATATATATCTTCAGGGAGGCAGAAAATATAAGAAACAGGTCTAGCTGTTGCGAATATGTTGGTTTCTTGTCATCATTTTTAATTTGCTATGTTGTCTTTGTGGGTCTTTATTTCATGTATAATACCCAGAGTCAGGTAGCTATGGAAATCTAAATCAATAAACAAATGCCATACAATATTTAATAATAACGCAGAATTTAATGTTGCTCTGTTCTATGATCCCTGCAGAGTTGAGAATTAAACATTACAAGGTGATATAAAGATTCTTCTTAGAAGATCATTTCTGATTCAAAAGATCTGTATCACACATTATTTCTCCCTGCTGAGCTGGAAATAGGCTCAGGATCCTCCAGAATATCCCAGCGGAACCTGAAGGGCAGCTTTTCCATCCTCTCCTTAAAGACTCGGTCAAACCTTTCACTCTGGGCAACAGTCATGGTGTTCTTCCAGTCCCCAATAGTGCCTGGGAAACAATGGTTAAAAATATGTCAACAGTTTTTATATTCAATTAAACTAGAGGCTATTTATGTCATCCTGTCACCAAAATGTTCTTTCTTACACATATTTCTGTGACTAAGTTTGTGTATGAATGTATATACAGTCATGTAAACAGGAAGTATACTCTGTTTCAGTTCTATGGTTTTATGTATGACAACATACTGAAAATTTGGTCTTAGCAGTTCTTAAAAGTAAGTAAATACAACCTCAGATGAACAACATGACATTACACCATGTCATGATTTAGTTTATAAAAAGAAAGCCAAAATGGAGAAGCTCTCTGTGTAAAACTTAAGATTCAATAGTTTTGGGAGGATTTTGATTCAATTTTGGAAGAATTTTGGCCCACTATTCTTTACAACATTGCTTCAGTTAATTGAAGTTTGTGAGCATTTGTTTATGTACAGTTCACTTGAGGTCCCACCACAGTATTTCAATTGGGTTGAGGTCTGGACTTTGACTGGGCCATTGATTCTTTTCTTTTTCAGCCATTCTGTGGTAGTTTTGCTGGTGTGCTTGGGGTCATTGTCCTCTGTTGCATGACCCAATGTTGGCCAATCTTTAGCTGTCAGACAGATGGCTTCACATGTGACTCTAGAATACTTTGGTATATAGAGGAATTCATGGTCAACTCAGTGACTGCAAGGTGTCCAGGTCCTGTGACTGCAAAACAAGCCCAAATCATCCCCCCTCCACCACCATGCATGACGGTTGGTATGAGATGTTTGTGCTGATTTGCAGTGTTTGGTTTTCGCCAAATGTGGCACTGTGTATTGTGGCCAAACATCTCCACTTTGGTCTCATCTGTCCAAAGGACAGTGTTCCAGAAGTCTTGTGATATGTTCAGATGCAACTTTGGAAACCAAAGCTGTGCTGCAATGCTCTTTTTAGATAGAAGAGGCCTTCTCCTGGCAACCTTTCCAAACAAACCATACTTGTTCAGTCTTTTTCCAATTGTACTGTCATGAACTTTAACATACTAGCTGAGGCCTATAGGGTCTGCGATGTAACTCTTGGATTTTTTGCAATTTCTCTGAGCATTGCATGGTCTGACCTTGGGGTGAATTTGCTGGAACATCCACTCTTAGGAAGATTGGCAACTGTCATGAATGTTTTCCATTTGGGAGTAATCTTCCTCACCATAGAATGATGTGTTTCAATTGTTTGGAAATGACCTAATAATCCTTCCCAGACTGATAGTCAGCAACAATTGGTTCTCTAAGATTATTACTGATGTCCTTCCACTTTGGCATTGTGTTAAGACACACCTTAATGCTGGAGATTAGCAAACTCCTAAAACGTCAGGTTTTATGGAGGTAGTTACACTTGCTGATGATCAATTGATTAAGGGCACTTGATTAGCAGCACTTGGCTGTTACTGTAGCCTCTTCATATCTATGGAAGCAGTAAGGATGTTCTTAATTTTTCACACATGGCTTCTCCGTTTTGGCTTTCTTTTTGTAAAATAAATGATGACATGGTGTGATACGTCATGTGTTGTTGTTCAACTGAGGATGCATTTACATACTTTTAAGAATTGCTAAGGACCAGATGATTTTTACTATGTCTTGATACATAAAACCATAGAACTCAAAGAGAGTGTACTTTCTTTTTCACATTATTGTATATGAAACATTTCAGGACTTCAGATGGAGACTGTAGGGATGAAGATCAAAAGTCTTCCAGTGGTGGTTTTCACTCTCCAGTTACCTTGCCTACTATGAGCTTCTCTGAGTCTGAGAAAGAGGGTAATAGTTTGGAAAACCCGACTAACTTGGAACATTGCACATTCCTCAATTATCAAAGGAATGCTTAGCCACCTCCCTGTCCATCAAACTGTTCTTAGAAATCTGTATTTATAGTTTTTGGGCAGGAAACTGTTTCTTACTATTTTAACTAGAGCTGGATTACAGAAGGAAGACTTGATAGAAGGGCAAAGTTCTCTCTATCTAGAAGGTATTGAGTGATTCCCCTGCCATAAGTATCTCTTACTGGGAAGTCATGGAACCAATGGTCTCCCAGTGAGGTTCTAAATCAGGAGTATCAAACTGGTGGCCTGCGGGCCGGATGAGTCATGCACAGGCCACGCTCACCCCAGCTCCGCTAAGGGAAAAACATCGTGAAACGTCACGTGACACCAATGTTACACGGCAAGTTTCTAAATGTTCTAAATGTTCTAAATGATCTTGAGTTCACCCAGTTGGCCCAATGCTTAAGAGAAATGATTGATGGCTTATTGATCATTGGATATGTCCCTGCAGGTTTAGAGGAGGCAGTTCTAAGACTGGAGGACAGTGCCCTCCGATGTCGGAGACACCTTTTTTTCAGGTTGAAAATAAGTTGATTTTCCAGGTTGAAAGGATTAACCAGTGACATCACTGTTGCCAGGGAGATGCCCGGGGAGTGGTGCTCCTTTCAAGTTCCCAACAAGGTGCTAGAGAGAATGACAGGTGGTCACCCCACCATGCAGCAGCACTCGGATTTCAAACATGGGCTTGCTAACTTTCAACCCAGCGTCCTAACCATGTGACCCACTGCACTCCTGGTGGAGGAGAGTACCCAAGGTAGAGAGTGAAGAGGTTGTGTCTCCACCATCCTAAAGTGGTCAGTATGAGCTAAAACAATCCCACTCCCAAAGGATCATTAGACTGTGCAACCAACAGAATGATCATTGAAACAGGTCCACGCCTGAAATTTGTTAGGGTGAAAAGGAGAACACCACTTCAACATTGCCACAACTAAGAAAGGCTTACGGTTGTCTCAAATGTAGACTGCTCATGAGACAAACACAACATCATGGATAGACAGCAGAAAGAGAGGCTGTTGGGACATGTCCATACCACTTTAGAAAGTGCCTTTCAGATGTAGATGGTAACCCTGGTTTCAGATGAAGCCTGGCACATTCCAAAAGCATAGCCCCAGAGTATGAATTATTACTCATCTACCTTTGCGAAGAAAGTTTCCTTTGCTGAAATCTAGGACATCAGGAGGCATGAATGTGTAGTTTGCTCTAGAATCCATTTTCATGTTATCAAATGTAGCTTTATCCACCACATCATCCACCTCCTTTTCACTTAGTTCTTTTCCTAGGAAGTTGCATATTTTCAGTACAGAACTTCTCAGATCCTGCAATTTGATACAGCTTTATATTAGTTCATCCATAACAATGGAGAAAAGACGGAAATTTTTGTTGATATACTTGGGGAATTCTCAAGATTATTGCTTCATTATACATATCTTGGATATTAAACTTTAATTCTTTTCCTACTGAAAAAAATTACCTTGAGATAAAGTAATTTTTTTGAATGAAAACTGTACATAGAAGCAATATCATTGAATTAATCAAAGAAATGCTGCTTTAGGACTTCTGGTAAATGTTTACAAGAGGTAGGTTGTTGAGAAACATTTTTAGTTCACAATATATTTATGTGCCACAGATTCAGACGCTTATATTCTTAGCAATCTTGGCTGCATCAAAGGCTGGTCAATCCCCAAGCCAGGCTAAAAAAATGTCTTGGCCTCTCTTAAAAATGCAGTCGAGTCGAGTCAATCTCTTCTGAGCCCAAACAGGAAAATAATATAAGAGACTGGCTAAGATTTAACTAATTACAGGTACTTTGTGCTAATTGGATTTCCCTTATCTATTAAGTAAATCTGTTAAAAATTAAATCAATTTTGTTTTGCCGAACCTGTTTACAAGACATGCATCCTGTGAATTCTAGCATGACAAGCCAAGTGCTCACAAACACGCCTTTTATTAATTTAAAAAAAAAAATTATTCATTTCATATTAAAATATTGGACACAGTGCGACCATCCTGGCGTTATCTCCACCATACACACTAACATAAAAAACATATATCAAATATACTCATCATACATTACTAATTATATACAATTATTCTGCCCAATAGTTTCCCGGATCCTCCTCCTTCCTTTTGAAGAGACAGAAACTTATTTTTCTTCAGAGATCTTACCAGTCCTCCAAGAGTTTACAGGAATAACCAAGAATGGCTCTGTGGCCACCTCTGCTACTCCCTATTGGAATAAGTTATTTACACATCCCATTGTTTCTAAAGCTTTCTGTGCTTGATGGTTGTTCATATTGCACTACACAACACAGACACATCTTACCTTTTTCATTTCTTCATAAGACAGGAAGAGAATATTGAAATCACCCTTATGAGCGTACCAGCCTTCTACATGGTCTAGCCACGAACTACAAAACACTGATAGGAGGGAAATGAGTTTAGCATAAACATGAGGATTAATGCTTGAGTTTCCTCCACTTATCTTTATGATCCTGGTGGGCCTAAAGATCAAAGCATGATAGCTCAACTAGCGGCTACCCTAATATCTACATGGTCTAGCCACGAAATACAAAACACCACCAACAAAACACTAATAGGAAAGAAATGAGTTTAGCATAAACATGACAGCAGTCTTCAAAGTCACTGAGTTCAGTTGTTCGTCTCGGTGCTGCAATGATCCAGCTGACCATCTGTCTCAGGGATAGCAATAGCAATAGCACTTAGACTTATATACCGCTTCACGGTGCTTTACAGCCCTCTCTAAGCGGTTTACAGAGTCAGCCTATTGCCCCCAACAATCTGGGTCCTCATTTTACCCACCTCGGAAGGATGGAAAGCTGAGTCAACCTTGATCCTGGTGAGATTCGAACTGCCAAATTGCAGGCAGCCGGCAGTCAACAGAAGCAGCCTGCAGTACTGCATTCTAACTACTGCGCCACCTCGGCTCTTTCTACATTGTTAATGCTTGAGTTTACTCCATTATGATCCTGGTGAGTTTCCTCCATTATGGGCCTGGTGGGCCTAAAGATCAAAGCATGAGAGCACAACTGAGGGGCTGCCCTAACGTCGCTGAATGTGGAGAGGACAGAGAAGGAATGAGAGTTGTAACTAATGTGGTTGCATACTCCAACTTGTTAAGTGGGGTGCGGTTTGTCAAGATACTGTTATATTGTTTCATTTCTTTGCTTTTCTTATTTGGAACTTTGGGGCAATCTGGTTTAATTGGACTGTTTGCTCTTGGTGGGAAGCAGATTGAAATATATTCATAATCTCTTATCCAAAACAAAAAGTGACAAAAGATTGTCATGATCAAATTCTTCTTACCTTTCCCAGCCAAAAACCTCTCAAAGAATATATTAAAGTCTTTTGGGGTTTCTATTTTGACTGATAGATTGTGAAAATGATAGTTAGAAACCAAGACATCCTTTGGATTTCTAAGCACATAAATAATCTGTAAGAGAAAGATGATAATACCTAGTCAAAGAAACCAAGACAAAAACAAGAAAAAAGACAGATGGACAGCAAAGCATACAGAGAGGGCAACTGGATTGGAGCCAACCTTGACTTGGGGGAATGATTTTCCATATGGCAGAGACCACAGAAAGGCTTTCCTCCTGGGTCCTGCCTGGCAAATCTCCTTAGCTGATGGGACCCCAACATGCCTTCCTCCTGGACTTGATGCAATGCATAGCTTCAACTGGGGAGGGGAGGTCCTTCAAATACCATGTTCCCAACTCATGAAGGGGTTTAAACGTCAATACCAGCACCATGAATTGGATCTAGAAGCAAACTAATAGCCAATGCAGTTTCCAAAGCAGAGGTGTAATGTATGCAGTTCTAGAGAATACACAAATGTCCGTTGCTGCTGCATTTTGCACCAGTGAAGTTTCCCTGTAACTAGAGCATGCGTGACTGAGAGTAGAAATTGTGGGAAGGGATTTTGAGGGCTAAAGATAGCATCCCTCAATTTGATATCCTCCAGATATGTTAAGATAGCAACTGGCCATGCAACACAAAGTGTTATGATCTATCTAGGAATGCCACCTTGGGAAAAATAAATGTAATATTTGTTTGTGTACCGTTGCCTATTTGTTAATAAAACATTCAGATACAGAGATAAAAGAAAAGAACACATACAGCACCCCACTCCACCTGACAAGTTAACAAAATATGTCCTACTTTTGCTCTTCTATTTTGTAATCCTTTAGGTACCAAATAGTAGGGCAGATGGGAACAAATGACACGAGGTGATGGGCGATTGGGTAAATCTACATGGAAAATATTATACTCCAGCCATGGTGCCCTGTCAATCAGGGTAATATTTTCAGTTCCATCTCGATGACCTTCATAAACAATCAAGCTGACAATATTCTGAGTCCATATTGTGCCTGCAAATAAGAAATAATTAAATTAATTCACCCATTATTATTTGGAAAATGTTGAACTTATGCAAAGCCAACCTTCCTATCAGGGAGAATAGCAAACATTTCAGAGATGCATAAAGACAATTAACTCTACTAAAATTGATAGATTAAGCTGATGGATGGATGAGAAAGGAACAGCTATTTATTTGCACATGTATTTCTATCCTGCCTTTATTAGTTTTAGAACTAACTCAAGGTGGCAAACATACCTAATAGTTCTTCCTCCTCCTATTTTCCTCACAACAACCCTGTGAGGTAGATTGGGCTGAGGGAGAGTGACTAGCCAAGGTCACCCATCCAGCAATATAGAGTAAAATATAAATGTTGAAAGTAGAGGTTTAGGTGCTTTACTTTCCCTACATTTCCAGCTTCTTATAAAATGCTAAATGTTAAAATCTGGAGATAGCACAACAGTGTTTCAGCAACCAAAATACTGAGGAACTGAATAACAGCATTGGACACCAGATTAACTCTTTCTTGGAAGACATCTTTGAACTTACCAGATTTAGGATATGTGATTATGAATATATCATCATCTCGGATTTCAAAACTGTCCAGTGAATCTAAATTTTCAGGTGAGGACAAGTCAGTTATGAAATAGAGTCCTTTGTATTTATACAGGGACTCATCCTCTGGCTCCATTGCTTCAGCTGTTGATGTAATAATAGAGCAATTATCAATACTTCCTACATTTATGGTCAATATTGTATTAATTCAGTTCTTTAAAAATCATGACTCCTGCTAACATAAAGAAAAATGATGTATATGTTATTAGATTAGTTTCCCTAATTAATTCATTAGTTCCATGAACTCAATTTTCATCCATACAAGTTTCCATTGCAAAAAGTAAATTTACTGTTCTTCTTGGAATCTAAATGTTCTGTGTAGAAGAGAAAGTTTTAATTACAATGTTAAGAACATACTAATTGCAATTCTTTTCTTACCTTATCTATATATTCTCTGACAGTCACTCATGTCATGTCCTTAAACCAGCTTATTTGCAATGGTTTGTCAATGTACTTATACTCCAGTAGAGTGTTCAAATATTGAAGAAGGCTGATCTTTAGTTAATCATTGTGTCAGCAGTACTTCTGTATTCCAAAATTGAGCAAGAGAGGACATCGAACACGATTGAGTAATAACCTAATTTGGAAATGTAAAACGGGTCAAGGGGGACTTTCTTAGCTGATGTAGACTTGTATCACACTTGTCTCACTGTATCCATAAATTTATTGAAGTGTTGCTATAAAAATCAGTATGTTTTAAAAAAACAAAGGCACTTCTGAATTACATGCCAAGTACTTGGAATGTATCATTATATGAAGAATTATGGATTTACCAATAGGAGATGTGGCCAGAACAATGTTATTGCATTGCTATTGTTCAAACCTGAATCCCAATCCCAATTTCCATATATAAATTTATATAACAGTTGTTATATTATTGTCCCCCTCCAAAGGGAACAGTACCTCATTATGGGGGAAACCTCTGCATGCTCTATCTAAGAGCTATGCTGAATAGGTGCAATCATACCAGAAAAATCTTAGCTGAAAAGTCACCTAAATCTGTTCTATGAAAATCTATTCAATATGGTGAGAGTACATAATTAGAATTTCACACTGGATCAACTGTCGGCCGTATTAACAAGAGTTGCATTGCATGCTGTGCAGGGGTGGGTTCTAACTTACCTTGCTGCTGGTTTGCTTCCTCCCACGCCGCGTGGCCGCACCTCTTGGGCAGGCGCAGTGCCAAAAAATAAAAAAAAATTCCAAAAAAACGCCAACCGAAAACAAGATGGTGATGCATGCGCAGTGCCGAAAACTTGGCTTCTGCGCATGCGCAGAAGAAGAAACCCCCCCCCAAAAAAATTTTCAAAAAGAAAAAACAATCCAAAAAAAAGATGGTGACATCCACGGACCGGCACTGACCGAACCGGCTCTGTGACGTCACCGTGACGTCACCAGTGGGTTGCTACCGGTTTGGGCGAACCGGTCTGAACCGGGAGGAACCCACCTCTGATGCTGTGGCTTCTGAGCATTCACTGAAAAATGTGCGATAGAGTTATAGAGCTCAGCTCCCTTTGCTAGGCTACCTGGGCATGGAGCTACTGGAAGGCAACTGAAACAAAATAATTTGGCCAAAGGAAGAAAGGAGAATTTTATATACTGTATGCATAGAAAATGAAAGCTGTAGAGTTTTGAGGGGCCTAGTGTGTTTATTGTGTAATCTGTACAGGAAAATATGTGTTTCAGGCTATGTAAGGAATAATTTTATTGTGCAATGTTGCAATCTTTAATTGAACTACATGATCTTGATTTGTGTGGACACTGATAACAGCTTGTTTTCTGTAAATGCAATCAAGTTCAATACATTGGGTTAATAATTATAACAATGTTGTATATCCTAATTTTGTGCTGATTTATTCAAATCGATGCTGGCAAACTTTTAGCTGGCACTTTAAACTTTATCAGTTCAGATAAAACGGTTGCACAAACATTCTGACCAACATAGTTAATAAGGGATCAGAAGGTCATGACAAATCACTTCTATATTATTGTCAGCTTCATGGATATTTCCATGGAGAAACTTGAGGGGCTCTACACCATTGTGTGTGAGTGTGTCGGTGGTTTGGGTGGATTGGTATATGTGTTTTCAGTATCAGAGGTTTTATCAAAAGCTCTCATCCAGGGGATGTCATATTATGCTTTTCCGAAAGCATTTTACAGCATTAAGAGTCAGGGTCAGTAATGGGTTTCACTTACCTTTGCTACCGGTTCAGAGATGTGCACGTGCATCTCCGTGATGACGTCTGGGCGGGTGGGCGGAGCCTCCCACCACCGCCGCTACTGGTTCGCCCGAACCGGGGCGAACTGGTAGCAACCCACCTCTGGTCAGGGTGGTGCAGTGGTTAGACTGCAGTATTGCAGGCTAATTCTTCCAACTGCCATCAGTTTGATTCTCACTGGCTCAAGGTTGACTCAGCCTTCCATCCTTCCGAGGTCGGTAAAATGAGAACCCAGATATGCTGACTCTGTAAACCCCTTAGAGAGGACTGTAAAGCACTATGAAGCTGTATATAAGTCTAAGTGCTGTTGCTATTGCTACTACCCACAAAGAGCAGATGAGGACATCCCTGGAAAGCATTTGAGAACTACTGTCCTATTGCACATACACCCTTCCTGATCAAGATACTTGAAAAGGTTGTAGTACACTGTTTCTCATCCCTAGCAACTTTAAGACTTGTGGAATTAGCTGTCTCAGATATATTTTGGGGACAAGAAGAGGATAATAGGCTTAATCAGTGACATCAAAGTAAGCAATAAAAATCCATGCAGTGAAGTGGTTAATGAGGCCCTCCTTCCATGGCTTGTGTCTTGGTCACTTGGTCAGTCAAACAGAGATGGTCAGGCCTTGTGATAAACATGTAACACCACTGTTTCATCAGCTGCACTGGTTATTAGTAAGTTCCCCAAGCTACAGGTATTACCTACAGAACCCTACATGGCACAGGTATTTGAGAGACAGTCTGTCTCTTCTAGTTCTGCCTATCTTGTGTGATCAGACAGAGTTGGCACTTTGAGACTTGCTGATCAAGCAATATCATTTAGCAGGACCCGGGAAAATGGCCTTATTATCACAGTACCTGCTCCCTGAACCAGCACCCTTTTGGAGATTCAGAAGGACGTTCAGTTCTTCTGCCTTCAAGCAAACTCTAAAATTGTGGCTCTTTTTCTAGGCCCTTGGCGAATATGCATTCTGCTTTAGGTGGGCGGGGTGTGTGTGTATGATATAGAAAAGTTGTGGTAAACTGTTGCACAAGTTGTAGAGAAAAAGCATATGAGCAAAAGAAAATGCCCATTGGATCTCATGAACACAGAACTGATTAGAACCTTATATTTTCTCTTTCTATTAAGAAAAGTAGGAAAGGGTTATGACATTGAAAAAGAAGTCTTGAACTCATAGCCAACTCCAAATGATGGGAAAGAAGCTAGTTTATGTCGACTGAGAGTAGAATACTGTTACTTACAACCCTCCTTCCAAAAATAAACAACTAACGTGTAAACAGGGAGTCTACAGTATTCTTTAAGACCCTGATCTTGCAAGTTTTGAACTCTGGCAAGAAGTGTGCTCATCGAATTTTGAACTGATCAGGATTTGAACAAACATTTAAACTGAAGTTGCATTCCCTTGTTTTTCACATAATGTGGGTAATTAGGCACCCATTTATTCCAGGAATTCCTTCTAATTACAAAGATGATTCTGCATTTCCTAACATCGATGGCTTGACATAAATCTGTCCTTCTTGCATTTGAAAAGAATGATTCTGCTCTCATAAGATGTAAAAATTCAGCTTCCTGCTCACATTGGAAGTTTGGAGGTAAGGACAATGTATTATTCTTCAGACCTTACTATTAACTATTATTAATTTGTTTGATATTGTTCTCCTGTTTCTCAGTGCTAAAGCACAATGAAAAAAAATCTCTGGATGTTGTTAAAATCAAAATACAAGTAGATCTTGTTTAGTTTGGACAATAAATCCCATGAAGTGGTTGCATTATTTGAATTTGCATTATTTGAAATTACACATATGCGTAAAACATGGCAGTTGATTCTATCTATATGGCAATATACAATAAAACATCTTAAATATAGTTTGTTATATGTTTATTAATTAAATATTATTGTAAAGGATAAATGGAATGTACTTATAATTCAGTTACTAATAATAAAATCACAGAGTAATTATAGAATTCAAAATAAAATTAAAAAATGTAGCATAGATTCAGGAATTCTGACATCTCACCATAGTTTAGAGTTGCTGTGACCACATCTATGCTGCTCAGTTATATCAACTTTTTGCTCTCATGTAATAATGATCCTCTTTTTTCTTTTTTTTGCACTTGTAGTATTTTTAGATATTATTCTTTCTCTAATCAAAGAGGCCAGTTTATCCTTCTCAGCAAGTTCTTTCAATTTCACTAACCCTTCCTCCATGGTGAGTAATGCTGATTTTTTTCCATCTTTGTGCATATGGTAGTGTTGGAAGAAATATCCATCTGGTTCAGTTCCAATCCGGGAAAAGACACTGGAAACATGGAGGCTGATTGGAAAGAGGGTTTAATGGTGAACAGAACCACCAAGCACATGTCCTGGTGCAGCTGACCACATGGAGTTGAGAGTGGCGGGGGGGG
>QLTV01003764.1:113625-128727 GCA_003457575.1 Thermophis baileyi | reverse complement strand
AATTATTTAATCTCCATGTGTGTGTGTGTGTGTGTGTGTGTGTGTATACATCTACATATACATATACATATACACACACACACACACACACACACACACACACACACACCCCCCCACACACACACACACACACATATATATACACATACACATACACATACACATACACATATACACATACACATACACATACACATACACATACACATACATATACATATACATATATATGTGTGATGCCCCAGCCACTGAAGAAATTGCTTGCTTGACTGTTGACTCTGGGATGACCACTCTAAGGATTCATAGCAGACACTGTAATGCAACATCTAGCAACTATAGCATTCCCACACAAACAAGCAAAAGTATGAATCTGATGTGTAGATGATACCTTTATTATACTAAAAAATGGCACAACAAGTGAAGACAGATGACACAATCAACAACATCCTGAAAGAATAATATTCAGAAGTCAAAAAGAGAAAAAAAACATACTCTCCTTCCTGGATATCTTCATCATCAGAGTAAATGACAGCAAATTAGAAATGCACGTCTATCGAACAATAAACAACATTCACTAAATGTTCCATTTACAAAGTAACAACTCAACCACCCACAAGATAGGCTGTATACGAATATAATTTGGATGAGTACAAACTCTAGTACATTTGGCCTTATTTGTGGAATCAAAATACAAAGGATAGTAAGAAGGAAGTACTATTAACTGTTTTCTGCAGTTTCTATTATATTTCATAATAGCACAGAATTTAATGTTGCATTGTATATGATTTCTGCAAAGTTGAGAATTAAACATTACAAGGTTACATAAAGACCATTCTTGGAAAGTCAACTCTGATTCAAGCCATTTGAAGGTACGTATCCCACATTATTTTCCTCCACTGAGCTGGAAATAGGCTCTGGATCCTCCTGAATATCCCAGCAGAACTTGAAGGGCAGCTTTTCCATCCTCTCCTTAAAGACACGGTCAAACTTTTCACTCTGGGCAACAGTCATGGTGTTCTTCCAGTCCCCAATAGTGCCTGGTAAGCAGTAGTTAAAAAATGTCAACAGTTTTAAACTAGAGGCTATAGTATTTAAGTCATCCTGTAACCAAAATGTTCATAACTTGGAACACTGCACATTTCTCCATTATCAGAGGAATGCTTAGCTACCTCCTTGTCCATCAAACAGTTCTTACAAACCTGTATTGATAGCTTGCGGACAGGAAGCTGGTTGTCTACTATTTTAACTAGAGCTGGATTACATAGTAAAGACTTGATAGAAGGGCAAAGATCTCTTTAACTAGAAGGGGTCAAGTTATTTCCCTGCCGTAAGTATCTCTTACTTGGAAATCATATAATCAATGGTCTGCCAGTGGGGTTCAAATGATCTTAAATTCTCCCTTTTGAAATTGGCCCCATGACTATGTGAAATGATTGGTGGTTCTTTAAGCATTGGTTATGTCCCTACAGGCTTAAAGGAGACAGTTTCAAGACTGGAGGACAGTGCCCGGGGTAGAGAGTGAAGAGGCTGTGTCTTCACCACCTTAAAGTGGCCAGTGTGAGCTAGAACAACCCCCCTCCCAACCAACAGACTGTGCAACTAACAGAGTGATCATTGAAACAAGTTAGATTATATCCATGCCCAAACTTTTTCAGGGTGAAAAGGAGAACACCACTTCAATGTTGTCACAGCTAAGAAAAGCTCATGGCTGCCTCAAATGCAGGCAGTTGATCAGGGAAACACAACATCATGGAGAAAAAGCAGAAAGAGAGGTTGTTAGGACATGTCCATACCACTTTAGGAAATGCCTTTCAGATGAAGGCAGTAATTCTGGTTTCAGAGGAAGCTGAAACCAAAAACATAACACCAGAGTATGAATTATTACTGATTTACCTTTGCGAAGAAAGTCCCTTTTGTTGAAACCTATATGATCAGAAGACATGAAACTATAGTTTGCTCTAGAATCCACTTTCATGTTATCAAATGTAGCTTTATCCACCACATCATCCACCTCCTTTTCACTTAGTTTTTTTCCTAGGAAGTTGCATATTTTCAGTACAGAACTTCTCAGATCCTGCAATTTGATACAGCTTTATATTAGTTCATCCATAACAATGGAGAAAAGATGGAAAATTTGGTTGATATATTTATGATATTCTCAAGATTATTGCTTCCTTGTACATATCTTGCATATTAAACTTTAATTCTTTCTTTTTCTGATATATAAATACCCTGATAAAAAATACCCTGATATTTAGTAATTGTTATTTTTTAAACAAAAGTCAGACATGGACATAAGAAGCAATATCAACGAATTAAAGAAATACTGCCTTACGTTTCCTGCTAAATGCTTTCAAGAGGCAGGTTGTTGAGAAACCTTTTTAGTTTAACATATATTTAGTTTACAATATATTTATGTGCCAGAATTTCCCTAAGATTCAAACTCTTACATTGTTAGTACTTTTGACTGCATTAGAAGCTGTCCAGTTCCCAAGCCAGGCTCAATAAATGCTTTGGCCTCTCTTGAAAATGCAGTTGAGTTGAATGAATCTCTTCTGAGCCAATACAGGAGACTATTATGAAAAACTTTGGCTAAGATTTTGCTGATTAAGGTGCATTGTGCTTATTGGATTTCCCTTATCTACCAAGTCTATCAAAAATTAGATGAACTTTGTTTTGCTGAACTTGTTTACAAGACTTGCATCCTGTGAATTCTAGCATGACAAGCCAAGTGATCACAAACACACCTTTTATTAATCTTTTTAATATTAAAGTGATAGCATTCTAGTTTCCTGGATCCTCATCCTTCCTTTTGAAGAGACAGAAACTTATTTTTCTTCAGAGATCTCACCAGTCCTCCAGGAATTTACAGAAATAACCAAGAATGGTTCTGTGGTCACCTCTGCACCTTCTGGAATAAGTATTTCTACACATCCTATCACCAACCAAAAGCCAACATGGGTTTATCAAAAACAGATCATGCCAGACAAATCTTGTTGCATTCTTTGACAAAGTGACATTAGTGGACCAGAGAAATGCTGTGTATATAATTTACTTGGACTTCAGTGAGGCATTTGATAAAGTTGACCACAACCTACTACTTGATAAGATAGAAAAATGTGGGTTAGACAGCATCACCACCACATGAATTCGTAACTGGTTGACCAACCATACTCAACATGTAGTCCTCAATGGAACTGCTTCTACATGGAGAGAAGTATGCAGTGGGGTACCCCAAGGCTCTGTCTTAGGCCCAGTATTCTTCAGTATCTTCATCAATGATTTAGATGAGGAAATACTGTAGATGGGGAACTCATCAAATCTGAAGATGACACCGAGCTGGTAGGAGTAGCCAACATTCCAGAAGGTAGGTTTAAGATACAGAAGGATCTTGACAGACTTGAACTATTTATTGACCTTCTATTCCAATTCAACAACCTCAACCACAACCACAACAACAACCACAACCACAACCAGCCACTTACCCAACAAATAACATCTCCTTACTCATCAAAGATGCCATTGAACGAGAACTAAAACGTTCCAATGCTATCTTATTTGGTCTTGAGGACACAAATGAATCTAATGATATTACAAAAGTATGTGACATCATCAGCAAATGTCGCACATCAACCATCTTCGCAGAAGAAATCATCGATGTTTCCCATGATGGCCCTGGGTTCAAATACGGTGACGCTTCAGTGGCTCCACGTTTCTGCAGAGTTGTTTGCATGAATGAGACCAGCAAAAGGAAATTCATACATACCATCAACTCAATTGCAAGAAGCAACTCAAACTATAACAAACTTCTCTCAAGGCCTGACCTATCCACACTTCAAAGAATCTGCTCCCGTCAACTACGCACTGAAGTCAAAACATGCCAAAACCAGGGAGAAACGGACTTATACATTGACTACCTATAGACAACTTAGAACTTTGCCATCTTCGGTCTGACCTAAGTGTAGTACATAAAATCATCTGCTACAATGTCCTTCCTATCAATGAATACTTCAGCTTCAACCACAACAATACAAGAGCACACAATAGATACAAACTTATGGTAAACCGCTCCAAACTTGATTGCAGAAAATACGACTTCAGTAACAGAGTTATCAATGCCTGGAATGCACTACCTGACGCTGTAGTTTCTTCCCCAACCCCCCAAAACTTTAACCTTAGACTGTCTACTGTAGACCTCACCCCATTCCTAAGAGGTCTTTAAGGGGCGTGCATAAGCGCACCAGCGTGCCTACCGTCCCTGTCCTAATGTTCCCTTTTATTTGTATCCATTTCATGCATTCATAATCATGTTTATACTTGTATCTGTTTTCTAATACATGCTTAATGAAAATAAATAAATAAAATAAAATAAAAAACATTGGCCACTATCTAACAAAATTAAATTCAGTGGTGAAAAAAAAATATGATCCTACATTTAGTCAAGATAAACCAAATGCACAGATACAGTATAGGTGGTACCTGGCTCGATAGTACTAATTGTGAGAGGGATCTCTCACAATTAGGGCAGTCACTTAAATATGAGCCAACTGTGCTGCAGCTGCCAAAAAAGCCAACCCGGTCCTAGGCTATATTAACAGATAGAATCAAGATCACACAAAATGTTAATACCACTTTATAATGCCTTGGTAAGATCACACTTAGAATACTGCATCTAGTTTTGGTCGCCATAATGTAAAAAAGGTATTGAGACTCTAGTCTAGAAAGAGTGCAGAGAAGAGCAACAAAGAGGATTAGGGGATTGGAGGCTAAAACATAAAGAACGGTTGCTGGAATTGGGTATGTAGTATAATGAAAAGAAGGACTAGGGGTAACATCATAAGAGTGTTCCAATATTTAAGGGGTTGCTACAAAGAAGAGGAGGGGTCAATCTATTCTGCAAAGCACCTGAAGGCAGGACAAGAAACAATGGATGGAAACTAATCAAGAAGAGAAGCCACCTAGAATTAAGGAGAAATTCCCTGGCAGTTAGAACAATTAATCAGTGGAACAACTTGCCTCCAGAAGTTGTAGGTGCTCCATCACTGGAAGTTTTAAAGAAGAGATTGGACAATCATTTTCTGAAATTGTATAGGGTTTCCTGCCTGAGCAGGGGGTTGGACTAGAAGATCTCCAAAGTCCCTTCCAGCTCTGTTATTATGTTATTTCTAAAGCTTTCTGTGCTTGATGGTTGTTCATATTGCACTACACAACACAGACACATCTTACCTTTTTCATTTCTTCATAAGACAGGAAGAGAATATTGAAATCACCCTTATGAGCGTACCAGCCTTCTACATGGTCTAGCCACGAACTACAGAACACTGATAGGAGAGAAATGAGTTTAACATAAACATGAGAATTAATGCTTGAATGTCCTCCACTTATCTTTAAGAACCTGGTGGGCCTAAAGATCAAAGCATGATAACTCAACTGACGGGCTGCCCTAATATCATTGAACATGGAGAGGAGAGAGAAGGAACCAGAGCCATAACTAATGTGGTTGCATACTCCAACTTGTTAAGGGAGTATTTTTGTCAAGATGCTGCTATATTGTTTCATTTCTTTGCTTTTTCTTAACTGGATGTTTGGGGAAATCTGGTTTGATTTTTTTAATATTTCTGCAAATATCAGACTTACTCCAGTTTTCTCTTTTTCAATTTCCAACCTTTAAATGCTCCCTGTGTGATTTTATTTTACGAAGATTTGGTTCGTCAGCCACTTTTCTTAAAAAAAACAACACAGAGTTACTATCTGGCTTTCAAATGAATATTGATATTTATCCATAATTTTAGATTCTGTCCATCCATTCCCAATCATATCTTGATTTTAAACTAAACTATATCAGTTTGATATAAGCTTTACTAATGGAAAGTCAAATGGGTCGCTGAATGTCCAGACATAGGAAGACACATAAATGACCCCACAAAAAGGGTGCCAGGCTTTCAACTACCACACCAGCAATCGATAATCCTGAATAGGAGTCACACCTCACACGATGTCTGCCGGGACACACTCTATAAATGAGTCATAGTACCCTCCCCTCAATGTGACTGCAGGGCCTATATCAAACTGTAAATCACATTGTGTCCGGCTGTAAGCTGAGGGCATATACTGGTGCAGTATCTGATTTTTTTTTCATATAAACAATGCTGCACTTCAGTAGTTAGGTGTTCTAGACAATGCTATTTGAATATAGATCTTTTTAATATTTATATTTTATTATGTTTTAATAATCTAGGTGAAATGTTAATATATATTGCAAGTCTATGTATGATATGCCATACACTAACTAAATAAATTGATATAAGCTATTTTCTCTTGCCTCTCATCCACTTTTACATTATCCATGGTTCTAGGAGTTCTTCATTCTACTCTACCATCTATCCATTTTATATTGTGTAAAGTTTACATGAACTACTGCAAATGTATTTTAAAAAAGAATTATTTTTAACTTATTTTTGGAGAGAGGGTGGATTGTTTGTTCTTTGTGGGAAGTGGATTGAAATATATTCATCATTTCTTATCCAAGACAAAAACTGACAAAAAAATGTCATCGTCAAGGTCTTCTTACCTTTGCCAGCCAAAAACCTCTCCAAGAATGTATCAAAGTCTTTTATGGGTTGTATTCTGATTGGCATTTGGAAAAAATGATAGCTGGAAACAAAGACATCCTTTGGATTTCTAAGCACATAAATAATCTGTAGGAGAAAGATGATAATACCTAGTCAAAAACACCAAGACAAAACAAGAAAAAAGACAGAGTGGCAGCAAAGCATACAGAAAGGGCACCAAGTAACTCTCACACATTCATCCAACAGGCTCTATTATATCATGGGATCTCAAAGCTCATTGGCAAAACCATGTTTGAGAACCTTCCAGCAGGCCAACAGGATTGGGGCCAGCCTCATCTTTTGGGGAACGATTTTCCATATGGCTGGGGTCACAGCAGCAAAGCCTTTCATCCTAGGGGCCCGCTGACAAATCTCCCTAGCTGATGGGACCCCAACATGCCTATTTTGCTGGACTTGATGGGACGGGTAGATGTAACTGGGGAGGGGAGGTCATTTTAAATAACCTGTTTCCAACACATGAAGAAGTTTAAAGGTCAAAACCAGCATCTTGAATTGGATCCTGAACCAAGCTGGTAGCCAATGCAGTTTCCAAAGCAGAGGTGTAATGTATGCAGTTCTTGGAGATCACACAAGTGCTCATGCTGCTGCATTTTGCAGCAGCCGAAGCTTCTGGTGACTAGGGCATGAGTGACTGAGAGTAGAAATTGTGGGAAGGGATTGGAGGACTAAAAATAGCATCCCTCAAATTAACAACCTCTCGATATTTTAAGATAGCAACCAGCCATGCAACAGCCGTACAATCCATCAGAAAGTGTCATTTTGGGAAAAGTAAGATTAAGGATTAAAGCTCTCTATATATGGCTCTTTAGCCTATTTCTGCTGGGCATGACATTCTGGTTTTAACACTGTTTTGTTTGTGTGGTTTTTTTCCCCTCAAACTTCAAATTTTCAAACTTCAAACTTCAAAAATATGTCCTACTTTTGCTCTTCTGTTTTGTAATCCTTTGGGTACCAAATAGTAAGGCAGATGGGAAGTAAAGACACGAGGCGATGGGCGATTGGGATAATCTGCATGGAAAATATTATACTCCAGCCATGGAGCTCTGTCAATCAGGACAACATTTTCAGTTCCATCTCGATGACCTTCATGAAGAATCAAGTTGACAATATTCTGAGTCCATATTGTGCCTGTAAATAAGGAATAATTAAATTAATTCACCCAGAGCCATTATTATTTGGAGAATGTTGAACTTATGCAAGGCCAATCTTTCTGTCAGGAAGAATAGTAAACATTTCAGAGATGTGTAAACACAATTAAGTCTTCTACAATTGATAGATTAAGCTGACGGATGGATGAGAAAAAAAAGGTATTTATTTATGCAATTATTTATATCCTGCCTTTACACCTTTAGAGCTAACTCAAGGTGGCAAACATACCAATATTCCTTCTTCCTCCTATTTTCTTTACAACAACCCTGTGAGATAGATTGGGCTGAGGCAGCGTGACTGGCCAAGGTCACCCATCCAGCAATGTAAATAAAATATAAATGATGAAAATACAGATTTAGCTGCTTTATTTTCCCTACATTTCCAGCTTCTTTTAAAATGTAAATATTAAAATCTGGTTATAGCACAACAGAGTTACAGCAACCAATAACAGTATTGGATAAAAGATTAACTCTTTCTTGGAAGACCTCTTTGAACTTACCAGATTTAGGATATGTGATTATGAATATATCATCATCTCGGATATCAAAACTGTCCAGTGAATCTATACTTTTCGGTGAAGATGTCTCAGTTATGAAATAGATTCCTTTGTATTTATACAGGAACTCTTCCTCTGGCTCCATTGCTTCAGCTGTTGATGTAATAATAGAGCAATTAAGAATACTTCCTACATTATGGTCAATATTGCATTAATTCAGTTCTTTAAAAAATAGATTCCTTTGTCTTTATACAGGAACTCATCCTCTGACTCCATTTTAGTTTCCCTAATTAATTCATTAGTTCCATGAACTCAATTTTCATCCACAAAAGTTTCCATTGCAAAGAATAAATTTGCAGTTCTTCTTGGAATCTAAAAATTCTATGTAGAAGAGAAAGTTTTAATTACAACGTTAAGAACCTACTAGTTGCAATTCTTTTCTTACCTTTCCTTACCTTGCCTCATCTTATCTTATATAGTCTCTGACAGTCAGTGATGTCATGTCCTGAAGCCACCTTATTACAGTGCTTTTTCAATGTTCTTGTATTCCTGTAGAATGCTGAAATATTTAAGAAGGCTGATTTTTAGTCAATCATTGTGTCAATGGTACTTCTGTGTTCCAAAAAAGACCTAATGGGAGGGAGAGCATGATTGAATAATAACCTAATTAACAAGACAAAGAGAATCTTCTCCCAGGCAACTTTATCAAAATATGTCCAACCACTTCAATCCAATATTGCCAACATAAGTTGTGAGAAGGATAGCATTACCATACGTCAAAGACATTTCAGAAATCACCAGATTATTACAAACACACAGGATCACTGTACCACAAAAACCAACTAAAGCCCTCCAAAATATCCTAAGTAAGCCAAAATACCCAGCAGTGCCAGAAGAAAAAACAGAAGTCATAACAAAGAGAATTCCTGGAACCTGGCATTAGACAAATGAGCTGTCAACAGGCACATAGAGATAAACAACATTCGTATGCCATTCAAAAGAGACAACCAAAAAGCCAAAAAGGAAACAAAAAGACCATATATTCCAAGCCTGGTGTACACATGATACACATGATGTAATCTAGCAGGACCAGGGAAGCTGGCCTTCTTTATCACAGTATCCGCTCCCTGAGCAAGCATCCTCTCAGAGATTCAGAAGGACTTTCCGCTCTTCTGCCCTCAGCTGAGCTCTAAAAACTTGGCTCTTTTCCCAGGCCTTGGACTAAGCATTCCTCTTTATGGGGAGAGCAATGTGGAAAAGTGTTGTGGTAAACTGTTTACACAACTTGTACAGGGGAAGGGACCACGGAGATCAATTATAAATCATTGTTGACCGCAAGGAAATACTCATCATCTATCTGTCAGCTAACAGAGCATGGAGACACTCAACAGTGTGTCTTTTGGGGCAGCAGTTAATTTATTGACTTTTTTTAAAATGCCAGTGGGCAGCAAAGGTTGCTTGGCAGGGTGTATCATGTGTAACACCTGGTTCGGAGATTAGCAAGTCCCAACATTAGCCAACCCTGTCTGATCACACTAGATAGGTAGAACTACAAGAGACCGATGGTCTCTCAAATACTTGTGCCATGTAGAGTGCTGTAGGTAATATCTTGTAGCCTAAATTGCATTTGGGAACTTACTAGTACTAGTACAAGGTGACCAAGGTATGAGTGATGGGAGAAGGGCCTCGGTAAAACCTGTACTACATGGATTTTGTTTCCTTATTTTGATGATGTCACTGAATAATCTTATTGATATGTTCCTCTTATAAGTTATTATATGCGATAACTAATCAACTAATCAACCAAGGCTTTTATGACACTTAAGCCTTCCACCCTTATAATCCATGGTCTCAGGCAGATTATAGGAATTTCAATTCTTCACTCCAAAATTCTTGCAGACAACTAATGTTGGTTTGGGGACACAGATTAATTCTCTATAAAACAATAATATAAATTTAAAATAATCTAAACATATCAGTTTTTATAATTACTAGTGAGTTTTAGATGATGCTACTGCATCTGTCCACACTAAATATAGTATGTGATTTTTTTAGTAGTCCAGATTCTTCTGATTGTTTCTTAATATAAACTCTTAAACTTAATTAAACATTAAACTTCTTTTATCAGCATTATTTGTATAATGTTATGTCGGAATGACCTTGGGAGATAGAAGAACACATATACTCTAAGGTGTGCACATGATGTACCTTTCCAAGCAGTCTTTGTTGCCTCTGGCATTTTTTAGAAAGTTAATAAATTCACTGCTGCCACAAGAGACACACTGTTGAGTGTCACCATGCTCTGTTAGCTGACACCTAGATGGATGAGTATTCCTTTGCGGTCAAGAATGATTCATAATTGATCCCCGTGGTCCTTTCCCCTCTACAAGTTGTGCAACAGTTTACCATAACACTTTTCCACATTGCTCTCCACATAAAGAGGAATGCCTAGTCCAAGGCCTGGGAAAAGAGCCAAGTTTTTAGAGCTCAGCTGAGGGCAGAAGAGCAGAAAGTCCTTCTGACTCTCCAAGAGGATGCTGGTTCAGGGAGCGGATACTATGATAAAGAAGGCCAACTTCCCTGGTCCTGCTAGATGACATTGCTTGATCAGCAAGTCCCAACATTAGCCAACCCTGTCTGATCACACAAGATAGGCAGAACTACAAGAGACAGATGGTATCTCAAATACTTGTGCCATGTAGGGTTCTGTAGGTAATAACCTGTAGCCTAAATTGCATTTGGGAACTTACTGGTAACCAGTGCAGCTGATGAGACAGCCTGCCCATCACTTCTAGCCCTTTCTAGAATATGTTGCAACCTACAAGATGGCCAAGGTATGAGTGATGGGAGAAGGGCCTCAGTAAAACCTGTACTACATGGATTTTGTTTCTCTATTTTGATGATGTCACTGATCCTTACTGATGTGTTCCTGTTATAAGTTAGTTATGTGATAACTAACCAACCAACCAACCAACCAACCGTCGCTGAATAATCTTATTGATATGCTCCTGTTATAGGTTAGTATATGTGATAACTAACCAGCTAACCAACCAAGGCTTTTGTGACAGAACCCTTGAGCCTTCCACCCTTATACTCCATGGTCTCAGGCAGATTATAGGAATTTCAATTCTTTACTCCAAAGTTCTTGCAGATAACTAATGTTGGTTTGGGAACACACATTAATTTTCTGTAGAACAATAATATAGGTTTAAAATAATCTAAACACATCAGTTTTGATAACTAAGTGGGAGTTTTAGATGTTGTTACTGTTCCTGGCCACATTAAATATAGCATTTTTTTGAGCAGTTCAAATTCTTATTGTATCATAATGTAAATGCTGAAACTTCAAGGAACTGTCACCTTAGACAAAGAAGCTAACAAGTAAACAAGAACCAAATCAAGGAACCACCAAGACCACTCCCACAACACTGACAGGGCAATCCATCATCATCATCATCATCATCATCATCATCATCATCATCATCATCATCATCATCATCATCATCATCATCATCATCATCATCATCATCATCATCATCATGATGTCCGGTACAGAGCACATTGGGAAGCAAGTGTTTTCCAGCAGTTTTGATCATTCGCGGCATCTCTCAGCATTGTCCCAAGGGACATTAATAATATTCAGATCTTCCTTAAGTGTTTGGTGCCAATATTTCCAAGGCCAGCCTCTTTTCCTCTTTCCTCCAGCATGTATCCAACATAATGCAATTTTTGGATGGTGGATTTTAGGCATATGTAAGATATGGCCAACAAGGCACATTCAATGTTAATTCACAGTTCTCAATAGGTGTTCTAAACAGGTACACTAGTTTAGAACACTAGTACATAAAATGAGAGCAAACCTCAGTCCCTTCTAACACTGATTATGTTACCTAATTTGGTAGTGAAACGTCTACAAGAAAATAACCAAGCTTAGAGAGCACCAAGATCCCCACATAACCTTCTCTATTGTAGTAAAAAAAAAAAAAAAGAGGGAGTCAACCTATACACCAAAGAACCTGAAGCAGGAGAAGAAGCAATGGATGGAAACTAATCAAGGAGAGAAGCAACCTAGAACTAAGGAGAAATTTCCTGACAGAACAATTAATCAGTGGAACTGATTACCTCGAGAAGTTGTGAATGCTCCAACACTGGTAGTTTTTAAAAAGAGATTGGACAACCATTCGTCTGAAATGGTATAAGCTTTCATGCCTGAGCTGGGGATTGGACTACAAGACCTCCAAAGTGCCTCCCAACTCTGTTATTATGTTAATTCATTACTTGAAAGTCATGCAGTGATCAGACAGAGTTGGCTAATGTTGGGACTTGCTGATCAAGCAATGTCATGTAGTAGGACCAGGAAAGCTGGCCTTCTTTATCAAGGTTATCTGTTCCCTGAATCAGCATCCTTTTGGAGATTCAAAAGGACATTCCGCTCTTCTGCCCTCAGCTGAGCTCTAAAAGCTTGGTGTTTTTTCTAGGCCTTGGACTAGGCAGTTCGTTTTATGTGGGGAGGGATGTGGAAAAGTGTTGTGGTAAACTGTTGCACAATTTTCAGATCAACTATAACAACGTGAATCAATTATCAATCATTGTTGACTGGAAAGGAACACTCATCAGCTATTTGTCAGGTAGTAGAGCATGGAGACACTCAATAGGGCAGGGGTCTCCAACCTTGGCAACTTTAAGACTTGTGGACTTCAACTCCCAGAATTCCTCAGCCAGCAAGGCTGCAATAGGGTGTCTCTTGGGGCAGCAATGAATTTATTGACTTTTTAAAAAAAATGCCAGCAGGAAGCAAAGGCTGTTTGGCAGGTGCTATGTTCTGCACATCTGCCTTAGGGTATATCTGTTCCTTTCTTATATAAAATTATTTGGTTTTATTTATTTATTGCTTTTTAACTTTGTGAATCTACTGTGAGTCCACCCCCCCACACAGCTGATTTTAAAACTCAACACACACAAAAATCTATATTAGATTTTTATTTATTTCAAAAGCAGTCAAAAGCAGGTTCAATACTGTCATGCAGTGGTGGGATTCAAATTTTTTTACTACCGGTTCTGTGGGCGTGGCTTGGTGGGCATGGTGTGGCTTGGTGGGCGTGGCAGGGGAAGGATACTGTAAAATCTCCATTCCCACCCCACTCCAGGGGAAGGTTACTGCAAAATCCCCATTTCCTCCCGATCAGCTGGGACTCGGGAGGCAGAGAATAGATGGGGGCGGGGCCAGTCAGAGGTGGTATTTGCCGGTTCTCCGAACTACTCAAAATTTCCACTACCAGTTCTCCAGAACTGGTCAGAACCTGCTGAAACCCACCTGTGGTCATGCCCTAGGATTACCCCAGATCAATGCAATCATGTGGAGGTTTACAATAATTGTTCACTTTAGGGGTGGCTACCAGCCTTTCCTAATGGATTAGGTAACCTATCATGTCTGGTAGGGTGACCTCTGTACTATCCTGGATTTTGTCTGTTTACCTCAATGATGTCTACTGATTAAACTACTGATAATTTTCCATTAATTTAGTATACATTATAAATCTTCACAAAATTCCTTAAATATATTTTCTACAAATATATTAAACAGCCCAAAGGGATGTTGCTTTGTCTTACTCCTTGCTCAACCTTGCACCATTCCCTTAGCACTCTTAAGAAAAAGTAACCTTTTCACCTACACACTTGGGTAAAAAATACATAATTAAATGCTATACATTGTATTTATATATGTTTTAAATCATCAAATGCATTGATTTACCCCTATCCCTCTAATAGCAATGCCACAGTCAAAGGTTGCTTGGCAGGTTGTATCATGTGTACATCTGGCTTGGAGTATATGTGTTCCCTTGTCTCTCAAGGTCATTCCCATATGCCATTACACCATGGGTCCCAGGATTGGGTTCTAACTTACCTCGCTGCCGGTTCGCTTCCTCCCGCGCTGTGTGGGCGTGCCACGTGGGCGTGCCGTGTGGGCATGCCGTGTGGCCGTGCTTCACATGCACGCGCATGCGAAGTAAAAAAAAAATCAAAAAAACCCCCCCCCCCAAAAAAGCCAAAAACAAGATGGCGATGCATGCACAGTGCCGGAAACTCGGCTTCTGCGCATGTGCAGAAGAAAAAAAAAACCCGGAAAAAAATTCAAAAAAAAAATAATATGGTGGTGCCCACGGACCAGCACCGACCAAACCGGATCCGTGACGTCACTGTGACATCACCAGTGGGTCGCTACTGGTTCAGGCGATCCAGTCCGAACCAGGAGGAACCCACCTCTGATGGATCCTCAAACTACGGCCCACGGGCCGCCTGCCATTAATCCGGCCCGCGGAGGACCACGAGGCTGCCCCGCCCACATCACCCTGCCCACCCTTCGGCCGAGCACAGGACTTACCTTCATGAGCCCCGGGGCTGAAACTGAAAGGTAAGGCCAACAATTTTGGCCTGCAGAGACATTTTGGAGGTGGGAGAGGTGAAAAATGGCGCACAGGGGCCCCAGGAGGCCAAAAAATGGGCAAAAACGGCCCATTTTTGGCCAAAAAATGGGCCGTTTTTGCCTGTTTTTTGGCCTGCAGAATGCTGCTGGAGGCGGGGGAGGTGAAAAATGGGACACACAGATGCCCAAGGAGGCCAAAAAAAACCCCAGGCAAAACCGGCCTGTTTTTCACCTCCCCCACCCCCAGAAGATATATATATAGAGAGAGAGAGGGGGGGAGGGAGGGAGGGGGAGAGGGAGAGGGAGAGAGAGAGAGAGAGAGAGAGAAAGAAAGAGAGAGAAAGAGAAAGAGAAAGAGAAAGAGAAATTAAGAACTTCATCATCATTTCTCTTGTCCTAAG
>QLTV01003764.1:82179-95926 GCA_003457575.1 Thermophis baileyi | reverse complement strand
TTAACTTAAGTGCAGCGATTCTCTTAATAACTGTGGCGAGAAAGGTCATAAAATGGGGCAAAACTCACTTAACAACTGTCTCGCTTAGCAAGAGAAATTTTGGGCTCAATTGTGGCTGTAAGTCAAGGACTATATATATATATATATATATATATACACACACATATACATACATACATATATATACATATGCATACATACATACATACAGACGCCCCTCTTGCCTCGCTCTACCAGCCGCGCGGGTCCCCTGGGCTGTGGCCGTCACTGCCTGTCTCCGGCGTTCCTCCTGCACAGCCCCACCGCTCCAGAAGAGCAGCAGCAGCAGCAGCTGAAGGGAGAAGGGCAAGAGTGACCAGCCAGCTCAGGCGCACGGGGCAGCATTTGCTGGCTGGGCGGCCGGTGGGGCTGCGCAGGAGGAACGCCGGAGACAGCACAGCGATGGGGACCCATGCGGAAAAGGAGCAGAGCTGCCAGCCAGGCCGGGACTTCCCTATCTCCCCGCCCGAGAGGGCTTCTGCTGCGGCCCCAAGCCTCTGGCAGGGAGGAAAGGAAACCCCAGCCCACTGTTCCTGCTGCCCCCACCCCCTCACGCCTGGCGGCAGTGGTTCTCACACAGCCGTTTCCCCGGCAGCTGCAGGAACAGCAGGCTGGGGTTTCCCTCCCTCCCCGCCGGAGGCTTCTCCTTCTCCTGGCTGCGAGGGGCAACGGGGCATGCCAGAACCCAGAAGAGGAAAAGGAGCAGAGCTGCCGGCTAGGCTGGGACTTCCCTGTCTCCCCACCCGAGAGGGCTTCTGCTGCGGCCCCAAGCCTCTGGCAGGGAGGGAGGGAAGCCCCAGCCCACTGTTCCTGCCGCCCCCACCCCCTCGCGCCTGGCAGCGGTGGTTCTCACACTGCCGTTTCCCTGATGGCTGCAGGAACAGCCAGCAGGGCAGAGAGGGCGGCGGCAGGCTGCAGAAGCAGGCCCTTTGTGCTGGGTAAGAGGCAGTGGCGGCTCCTCATCCTCCTGCTAGCGTCGCCCTCTGGGCAGCGTCCAGGCAGCCATGCCTGGCCTCCCACTGCAGCAGCCCACGTGGATCATGGGCAGCGCAGCTTCAGGGCCTTTCCTCGCGGTGGCGCTGACAAGGCAGGCAGGCGGGCGCAGGGGAGCGACTGGTGGCAGCACTCCTGGCTGGCAAGTGGGTGGATGTCCCGGGGCACGCATGCACACCGGCCAGCTAGTCTTCTGGTTACTGGCACACATGCGTGCGTGACGATCAGCTGGCCGGCTGATCTTCTGGTTTCTGGCACTGCCGCTCGCGTGAAGGCCAGTTGATCATCGCGCGCGCATGCGCATGCGCACCAGTAACCAGAAGACTAGCTGGCCGGTGCACATGTGTGCACCGGAAACCCGGAAGAGGAATGGGCAACGCTGTGCATGCCAGGCGACATTGCTCTGCGTGCCACTTCGGCCACGCGTGCCATAGGTTCGCCATCATGGTTATATATTATATTGAGTCTGTCATCTGCACCTCTATAACTGTCTGGTTTGGTTCTGCAACCTTAGAACTGCAGAAAAAACAATTGCTACCAACCTGCCTTCCATTGAGGACCTGTATACTGCACGAGTCAAAAAGAGGGCTGTGAAAATATTTACAGACCCCTCGCATCTTGGACATAAATTGTTTCAACTCCTACCCTCAAAACGACGCTATAGAGCACTGCACACCGAAATGAACGTTGGTTCCTACCTGATACGTTCCTTTTTGGTCCTTGGTAGGAGTAGTCACGTGTGGGTCAATCTTCCATCTGCCTGGAGACTGAGATTGTTTCAATTTTGGCTGGCCACTCCCCTTCGCTCGCCTGGGAAGTCCAGTTTTTGCAACGAAGAAGGCCAAGGAAGGTACCTGAAAAAGAGAAGTCACCACCCCGGGACCGGGCCCAGACCTGTACAACGGGCGGGAGTGACTACTCCTACCAAGGACCGAAAAGGAACGTATCAGGTAGGAACCAACGTTCATTTTCCGGTCCACATGGTAGGAGTAGTCACGTGTGGGACATACCCAAGCTAGGTCCCCAGGGGGTGGGGAACTGAAGGGCCCATAGTGGCAGGGGTGGCAACTACACTTTGCAGGACCCTCCGTCCGAAGGACGCTTCAGCGGAAGCATACTGATCAATCTTATAGTGGCGAACGAAGGGCGAAGGAGAAGACCAGGTGGCAGCCCTACAAATGTCCAGAATCGCGGCCTGGGTGGACCAGGCCGCCGAGGTGGCAGCGCTCCTAGTGGAATGGGCTGTAACATGACCCGGAACCGGAACAACTCGCAGATTATAAGCGGTCGCAATGCAAGCCTTTAGCCAGCGTCCTATGGTAGCGGACGATGCCTTCCTCTCCAAGGTGGACGGCAGGAAGGAAAGAAAAAGCGCCTCCGACCGCCGGAAAGGTTTGGTGCGTTTGATGTACCTGCGGAGGGCCCTCCTAACGTCCAAGGTATGCCAACGTCTCTCCCGGGGGTGCGAAGCCCCGGGACAGGTCCGGCAAAATAACCTCCTGGGCCCGGTGGAACCAGGAGTTGACCTTGGGCAGAAAGGATGGGTCCAACCGCAGGACGACCCTGTCCTGATGAAAGATGCAAAGGTCTTCCCGCACAGACAGGGTAGCCAATTCCGAAATACGTCTGGCGGAGGTTATAGCCACCAGAAAGAGAACCTTGAGGGTAAGGAGGCAGAGGCTAATAGACCTGAGGGGCTCGAAGGGGTCAGCTGTGAGCACCTGCAGGACCAAGGGGAGATCCCACGATGGGTAGCGGTGCACGACAGGAGGACAGAGGTTATCCGCTCCCCGTAAGAAACCCCTGACTCTGGGATGGTGACTGAGAGGTAGACCTCCCTCCCCAGGTAAAACAGTAGACAGGGCCACAACCTGCCTATGGAGAGTGTTGGGGGACAACCCCTTTTTAAGGCTCTCCTGCAAGAATTCCAAAACCGGTTGGAAGGAAGCCTGAGTGGGATCTATGGCCCTTCCCTCACACCAGCGGGAGAAGGCCGTCCACGTGGAGTCATAAATCCGCGTGGTGGACGCCCGTCTGGAGGCTTGGATCGTATTTATTACCTCAGATGACAGACGGTCCCTCCTCAGGATCTCCCGCTCAACCTCCAGGCGGCCAAATGCAGCCATTGTGGCTCTGGGTGCAGAATGGCCCCCTGAGTGAGCGAGACCCGATCCTCCGGGATCCTCCAAGGTGCCATCTTCGAGAGGTCCACCAGGTCCGCGAACCAGGGACGTCGAGGCCAATGCAGGGCGATCACGATGACTTCCGCCCGTTCCTCCAGCACCTTCCGAATCACCCTGTGGATGAGAGGGAGGGGAGGGAAGGCGTAGAGGAGCGGCTGTGGCCAGGGGCTGCGGAGGGCATCGACCCGTTCCGCCCCTGGTTCTGGGAACCTGGAAAAGAACCTGCGGACCTGAGCGTTGGTCCAGCGGGCAAAAAGGTCCACAAGCGGAGTGCCAAATCTGGCGCACACTTCCAGGAACAAGTCCGGGTGCAGACGCCACTCGGACTGGTCGAGGGTCGCCCTGCTCAACCAGTCCGCCTGCATGTTGGCAGAGCCAGATATATGTTCCGCTCTCAGGGATAGGACATTGGTCTCCACCCAACTGCCCAGGAGCCCTGACTCCGCCATGAGGGGGCGAGAGTGAGTGCCACCCTCCCGGTTCACATGAGCCTTTGCGGTTATATTGTCTGTCAAGATTAGCATGTGTGATTGTCTGATCTGTGGTTGAAAGTGTCTTAACGCCAACCGAATGGCCCGCAACTCTAACAGGTTGATGGGCAGAAGGGATTCCGTCCGTGACCACCGACCCTGAGCAACCTGATCCTGGAGGAGGGCTCCCCAGCCAAATGGGCTGGCGTCTGTGGTGATCGTAGTGAGAGGAGGATCTTTGAATCCACAGCCCACCGAGGTGGCTGCTGACAACCACCAGGTTAGGGAGCAGCGCACGTCCGGAGGAATCCTCACCCGGCGCTTGGAGGTGCTCCTCCCGGCCCGTTGATGGGGAAGGAGGAACCATTGTAACGGCCTGGCATGAAGGCGCGCCCAGGGCACGATGGCAATGCATGACAGCATCTTCCCTAACAGGCACGACAACGTGGCCAGTGGCACCACTGCAAGTGCCAGAACCTGGGCCGTGAGGACCTGAAGGCTCGCCCGACGATCTGGTGATAGGTAGACCCGGCACTCCCTGGAGTCTAGCACTGTCCCCAGGTGGAGAATCTGTGGAGAGGGAGTGAGATGACTCTTTGCCATGTTGATGGTAAAGCCGTGAGATTCCAGCGCGTTGATGACATTTCGCAGGTCCACCGTCCCTTGCAGGGGGGATGACGACAGGATCAGGATGTCATCCAAATAGCAGTGCAACCTGATGGGCATTGCTGAAAGGGACGCTGCCAGCGCTGCGAGAATCTTTGTGAATGCCCTTGGAGCCGAAGAGAGGCCGAAGGGCATAGCGCAGTACTGGAAATGTCCCCCGGAAAACAGGAACCGTAGGTAGTGTCTGTGGCCGGGAAGAATGGGAATGTGGAGGTAGGCCTCCTTTAGGTCCACGGACGTAAAAAAATCTCCTGTCCGGATGCAGCCCAGGATGGTCTTGAGGGACTGCATCTTGAACTTTCGATATGTGATGTAACGGTTGAGCCTTTTCAGGTCGAGAATTCCTCTCCAACCCCCTGAGCTCTTGGGAACCAGGAAGAGGATAGAATAAAACCCTGTTCCCTCCTGGCCCTGGGGTACCCGCTCTATGGCCTGGATATCCAGCAGATGCTGGATTTCCTGTTCCATGAGATGTTTCTTGTGATGGTCCCTGGGTACCGGGCATTGAAGGAAGCGACAGGGGGGAGGGGAGAGGAATTCCAACCTGAGGCCGAACCGGACGGTCTGCAAGACCCAAGCGTCGGAGGTAATCTTTGCCCATTGGCTGGCGAAGCCCTGCAGGCGGCCGCCGATGGGCGAAGGGGTAAGGGAGTCATTTGCCCCTGCGGCCGGATCTGCCGAAGGTCCCACGAAAGGGCCGCCTAGTATTTGATGGACACCGACCCCTGTCTCGGGCTGAGGGCCCATCTCTCTGGCGGTCGGCAGCCGAGGGAAAATACCAATTATACTGAGCGGAAAAGGCTCCTGACTCTTGAGTGCGAAAGGACTGACGAGGGAGATAAGGAGCAGGTCTGCGATCTGATCTACGATATTGCGAAGGTAAAATCCTACGTTTGTCCCTTGTTTCCGTAAGAAATGGCTCCAACGCCTCTCCAAAGAGGTTGGGACCTCTATAGGGGGCAGAGGCCAAACGCCATTTGGAACGGAGGTCCGCATGCCAAGATCTGAGCCACAGTAGGTGACGGGAAGTGACGTTGGCCGCCAGGGCCCTGGAGGCAAATTTGGCGGCATTCAGCGTGGCGTCCGCTGAATATTCAGTGGCCGCTATGATCTTGTTAAGATCATGCTGAAGTCTACTATCCTCAGCCGGCAACCTAGCCTGTAACTGGCGTAGCCACAAAAGGTTAGATCTGTTAAAGAATGAGGCTGCCGTGGCCGCTTTAATGGCCCAGGCGGCTGAGAAGTGCGCCTTGCGGCACGCCAACTCTGCTTTCTTCTCTTCCACCTTCAAGGCCTCAGAAGAGTCCGCTGGGAGGAAGGCCGGAGAGGAAATTGACACAACAGGACCATCTACCTGGGGCAGTTGGAGGAGAGCCTCCATCTCACTCCCTGCACAATATAGTTTTTTGTCAACACTGGTGGGGGTAGCCAGGGAACCTGGGCTGGCCCATTGCCGCTGTATGACATTCAAAAATAACTGGGTAGATGGCAAGGTTAATTCGGCAAATGATGACTCGGAAAAGAGAGCCTCGGGCGTGCCCTGTTGAGGTATAGATTCCGTAGGCTCAGGAGGAGGCCCCATATTAGCCGCGGCTCTAGCCTTGTAGAGGAGTGGCTTAAAAAGGGGGAGGCGAAAAAGGCCAGTAAAGGCCGGCTTGTCTTGGGTGACACCCTCATCGTCAGAAAACTCTCGCTCGTCAGCCTCTCCTTCTTCCTCCTCCTCCCCTCGCACAGATCCCTCACTCTGAGATGAGCGATGAGAGGAAGGCGTGGCGCCTGTCTGAACTAGACGTTTAGACCCCGGGGAGGATCCTTGATGAGGCTGGGATTGAAGACTGGCCTGGTAGGAGAAACCAGAAGCTAGGCCCTGTGACACAGCCTTGAGATCCTGGAGAAAAATGGGACCCTGTTCTTCCCCCGAGCGGAGCCCCGCTGAGGTAGGGGTGAATGTGGCCTCGGGGGGGGGACCCCCAAAGAGCCAGTAGGCTGTATGGCCGCTCCAGATCTGCAGGCGGCCCCCCCAAAGAGCCAGTAGGCTGCATGGCCGCTCCAGATCTGCAGGCTAAGGGGAGAAAATGCTCCTCACTGTAAGGCGGGTTAGAAGGCACTGACTCCTGAGGTCCCTCAGGAAGCCAGCCCAAATGCCTTTCCCCAAAAGATTGGGGTGAGAGTTCCGGAAGAGGGGAATCCTCCACCTCCTCAGAAGCCGCCTCCTCAGAAGGAGGAACAGAGGGCTCTGGACCTTTTGAAGCTTTAGCGAACTGACTCTCTAGGGCCTTGTGGCGCCGGTCAGTGTCTTTATCCGATGATGATGATGGTTTAGAGACCTTGGTCTTGCCAGGTTCCCCTTTTGGGGCGGATTTAGAACCTTTGGGTGCCTTGGACCTGGTCGATGACAAAATGGAGCGATGACAAAATGGCGGCCGCACCACGCGGCCCACCATGCGGCCGGAGAAAATGGAGGCCGCACCATGCGGCTGCTGAAAAACCGCCAACTGGGCGAATGGCCTCCTTGCCAGGGCCGCTAAACCAGGGAGCTTCCAAACACGCTCCGGCGTCAGATCTAGCCGAGCCTGCCTGGAGACAGCGATGCAGGGATCGGCAATCCTCACAGCTGATCGGGGGAAGGCTGCACGCCCACACGCACCGAATTAAGAAGGGGAAGCTTCCGAGGCTTTGGAGGTTCCCAAAAGAGGGAGAGCCCCCGGAATCGGGCCGAAAAGTAACGGGCGGTGGCGGTCGCCCCAGCGGACCGGGAAGGACTGCACACAGCGCCCACGGCCCGCGGAGCAGAGGCACAACTGGCACATCGGGATCCCAAGCGGGAAGAACCCGGAAAGCCCTGACGGCAGGAGAAATCCCCGTTGGAGCCACCGCTGCGAAAGAGCAGGATGGCTCATTACTCACCGGACCTGGTGGTCTAGGAGGATGAGAAGAAGTTAACGAGGCAATCCTGCCCAAGAGAAAATTGCCTGCTGCCCCGGTGAAAAAAGAACAAAGGGAAAAACTTCTATCTGCTTGGAGCTTTTGAGAAAACGTCTCCTTGGCTGATTGAGATTGTAAAAACGGGACTTCTCAGGCGAGCGAAGGGGAGTGGCCAGCCAAAATTGACACAATCTCAGACTCCAGGCAGATAGAAGATTAACCCACACGTGACTACTCCTACCACGTGGACCGGAAAACAACTAGACACAAGGACAGTTTTTTCCCGAATGCCATCACTCTGCTAAACAAATAATTCCCTCAACACTGCCAAACTATTCATTAAGGCTGCATTACTATTACTATTAGTCTTCTCATCATTCCTATCACCCATCTCATCCCACTTATGACTGCATGAGTGTAACCTTGTTGCTTGTATCCTTACAATTTATATTGATATTGATTTTTTCCTAGTATGATTTGATTGCTTATTTGTACCTTATGACTATCATTAAGTGTTGTACCTTATGATTCTTGACGAATGTATCTTGTCTTTTTATGTACACTGAGAGCATATGCACCAAGACAAATTCCTTGTGTGTCCAATCATACTTGGCCAATAAAGAATTCTATTCTATTCTATGACATGGATACAACTTACCTTTTTCATTTCTTCATAAGAAAGGAAGAGAATATTGAAATCATCCTTATGAGTGCACCAGCCTTCTATATGGTCTAGCCACAAACTATTGCCCACTGATAGGAGAGAAATGAATTTAGCATAAACATGAGAGCAGTGTTAAAAGTCACCTAATTCAGTTCAATTGCAGTGTTCCAACTGACAGATTGTCGTAGGGATGTATTCTTAATACTTGAATTTCCTCCATTTATCCTTATGAGCCTAGAGGCCTTCAGATCAAAGCGTGATTGAGGGGGCCACCCTAATAACACTGGATGTATAGTGGAGAGACAAGAAATGGGAGCCATAACAAATGTGGTTGCATACTCTCACTTGTAAAGGGGGGGGCAGTTCTGTCAAGATATCTCTATTTTGTTTTGTTTGCTTTTGCTTTTCCTTATTTGGATCTTTTTTTTATACTTCTGCAAATTCATTTATTTTTATGATTTGTATTTCACCTTTATTATTTTTACAAATAGCGTAAGGTGGCGAACATATTCAACACACCTTCCTCCTCCTGTTGTCCCCACAACAACCCTGTGAGTTGAGTTGGGTTGAGAGAGAGAATGATTGGCACAGGGTCACCCAGCTGGCTTTAATGGCTAAAGCAGGACTAGAACTCGCAGCCTCCTGCTTTCCATTCTGGTGCCTTAATCACTAGACTAGACCAAATATCAAATATCAGACTTATTCCTGTTAGCTCTCTTCTGTTACCAACCCTTAAATGCTGCTCACGGGATTACACTTTTAGAGAATATTTGGTTCTTTAGATATTGCATTTAAAAAAAATATATGGGATAATTCTCAAGCTTTCAAATGAATATTGATTTTTGTTAATTTTAGATTCTGTCCATCCATTCCCAACACAATCACATCCTGATTTTAAACTACCAAATAACTTCTCTCCATTTTTCTCAACATTAAATGAATCCCAGTATTTCTTGTCTCTGTCTTTTAATAAAGTGCCTTCTCTTGCCTTTCCGTGTCACTTTTTGCAGCATGAGTTGTCCTAGGAGTCCTGTATTCTTCTCCATACATTCATGTTTGTCTAGGATTTATACAAATTACTGCATGAGTAAATCATGATTCTTATCTTATTTTAGGGGAGTGGGTGGCTTCTTTCCTCCATGTCAGAAGTGGATTGAAATATATTCATACTTTCTTGTCCAAGATCAACAAATGACAAGCATTATCATAATCAAGATCTTCTTACCTTTGCCAGCCAAAAACTTCTCCAAGAATGTATCAAAGTCTTTTGGAGTTTCTAATGTGACTGAAATTTTGTGAAAATGATACATAGAAACCAAGACATCCTTTGGATTTCTAAACACATAAATAATCTGTAGCAGAAAAATAATATCTAGGTCAAAAAAAATGAAACAAAAACAAGAAAAAAGACAGACTGCCAGCATACAGTGATTGCATCAATTAACTTTCATACAGTCATGTAAGAGGCACCCTTCTATCATGGGATCTTGAAGCTCATTGGTAAAACAATGTTTTGAGAACTTCCCAGAAGGCCAACAGGGCTGTGGCTAGCCTCACCTTGGAGAGAATGATGTCCCTTCCATAGGGCAGGGGCCATAGCAGAAAATGCTTTCTACCTAGAACCTGCCCAACAAAACTCCCTAGTTGACAGGATCCCCATGCTTCTCCAGCTGGACTTGATAGGTTGGATAGGGGAGGGGAGGTCCTTCAAATAACCTGTTCCCAACTCACAAAGGGCTTTAAAGGTCATAATTAACACCTTGCAATGGACCGGGAAGCAAACTGGTAGCCAATGCAGTTTGCAAAGTGGAAGTATAATGTATGCAGTTCTTGGAGAACACACAAAATCCCATGGTGCTAATTTTGCACCAGCTGAAGCATCTTATCATCTTCAAGGGCCATTGCAAAAAGCAGCTCCATATTAAAACTGTTATAGTCATTCATCAGGGAGGTGACTAGGGCATGAATGACTGAGAGTAGCAGTCTCCTCTGAAGAGATTTGATGGCTAAAGGGATGAGAGCCAGTTTGGTTTAGTGCTTAAGGCACTAGGCTAAAAAGCAAGACACTGTGAGTTCAAGTCCCACCTTAGCTATTAGAGCCGGGTGGGTGACCTTTGAGCAGGCACTTTCTCTCAGCCCAACTCACCTCACAGGGTTGTTGTTGGGGGGGGAATAGGGGGAGGAAGTGTGTTGGATATGTTCGTTGCCTTGAGTTATTTGTAAAAATAATAAAGGGGGGGGATATATATATTCGTCAATGTGGCATCTTCTGGATATGTTAACATGACAACTGGGGATGTGATAGAGATAATTACAATCCACTTGGAAATGTGATTGGGGGAAAATAAGCTTAAGGTTTAAATATTTCTATATATGAATCTTCAATTTGGTTCTTAGCCTATTTCTGATATGCATGACATTCCGTTTTTAACACCTGTTTTGTTTGAGGTATTTTTTTTTCTCACACTTCAAATTTTGTTATCATCCACCAAACACAGTGGATCAAAATAGCATCTGTTTCTTTGTCCTTGCCCATTTGTCAATAAAATATTCAGACACACAGCTAAAAGAATAAAAGACAGACAGCTCCCCACTCCATTCCATAATGTAGCAAAATAGGTCTTACCTTTGCTCTTTTATTTCGTAATCCTTTGGGTACCAAATAGTACGGCAGATGGGAACAAATGACACGAGGTGATGGGCGATTGGTCAAATCTACCTGGAAAACATTATACTCCAGCCATGGAATTCTGTCAATCAGGATAATATTTTCAGTTCCATCTCGATGACCTTCATAAAAAATCAAGCTCAGAATGTTCTGAGTCCACACTGTGCCTGTAAATAAGAAATAATTAAATTAATTCACCCAGACCCATTATTATTTGGAGAATGCTGAAGTTATATAGAGAAACCTTTCTTATCAGGAAGAATAGTAAATGTTTCAGAGAACATAAAAGCAATAGTTTCTTGTAAAATAGTTGATGCATGTATGAGAGAAAATTAGCTCTGTAAAGTAAAATAGAATGGTGATAATGCAGATTTAGCAGCTTTATTTTACCTACATTTCCAGCTTCTAATAAAATGCCAAACATTAAAATCTGATTATAGCATAGCACAGTTGCAGCAACCAAAATACTGAATTAAATAACAGCATTGGATAAAAGATTAAGTGTTCCTCAGAAGGTATCATTGAACTTACCAGATTTGGGATAGGTGATTATAAATATATCATCATCTTGGATTTCAAAACTTTCTAGTGAATCGATATTTTCAGGTGTGGTCTGCTTTCGTACAAAATAAAATCCTTTGTATTTACATAGGAACTTATCTACGATCTCCATTATGAGATCTGTTGATAAAATGATAGAATAATTGACAATCATTTCTACACTTATGATGCATATTGTATTAATTCAGTTATTTAAAAACCATGCTTCCTGGCAACATAAATTAAAACAAAATATATTACTAGATTAGTTTTCCTAATTAGTTAATTAATTTTAGGAACTCAATTTACACCCATGAAAATTCCCATTGCAAGGAGTAAATTTGCTGTTCTTCTTTGGCATCTAAGAGTTTTCTTTAGAAGAGAAATTTTAATCACAATGTTAAAAAACGTAATAGTTACAATTCTCTTTTCTTTTTCTGTTACCTTATATAGTCTCTGATAGTATAGGTAGTCCTCAAATTATGACCACAATTTAGCCTAAATTTTCTGTTGTTAAGTGAGACATTTGTTAAGTGAGTTTTGCCCCATTTACGACCTTTCCTACCACAATTCTTAAGTGAATCATTTTGGTTGATAATTCAGTAATACTGTTAAGCGAATCTGGCTCCCCCATTGATTTTGCTTGTCAAAAGGTTGCAAAAGGTGATCATGTGACCTTGGGACACAGCAACGGTTGTAAGTATGAACCAATTGCCAAGCATCTGAATTTTGATCACACGATCATAGGGATGCTAGATAGGCTGTGTGAAAAATGGTCATAAGTCACTTCTTTCAGTGCCATTGTAACTTTGAAGTCGCTAAATGAACTACAGTGCTTCCTCAATTTTTATTTTTATTTTTTGTATTCCTGTAGAGCACTCCAATATTTAAGGAAGGCTGATCTTTAGTCAGTCATTGGCTAAAAGTCCCAATATTTTATCAGAACTGATACGTTTTGATTTTTTTAACATTCATTTTTACTTTATAAATAATTGAGTGTTGATAAAATAGATACTAGTTACTTGCAAGAACTTTGAAATGAAGAATTGAAATTCTTATACTCTGCCTGAGACCATGGAGTAAATGGTGAAGGCTCAAGGCTCCTCTCTCAAAGGCCTTCTGTGTCTTCTCACCCGGCCTCACCTCCTGCTTTGAGAGAGTATCTTGGTGGCCTTCACCAAGCCCTTCCATCTTCCAAGAGATGCCTTGCCTGACTTCCTTTCTTCCCTTAACCCAGGTGTCAGAAACCCGTGGCTCCAGAGCCACATGCGGCTCTTTGGGCCCTCTGCTGCGCCTCCCTGTCCCATCACTGGTTGGCCCCGCCCCTCGCCCCTTTTATTTCTTTTTTGGAAATCCGAGCTGGCTGAGGAACGATCGCCAGCCGCGGCAGAGGCTTCCCTTCGGGTGACCCTTCTCCTCCTCCCCCTCCTCCTCTCGTGACCCCCTGGCCGGCTGTTGTAGAGCCAGGAGGATGCACACACACGGGGAGACCCTCCTCAAGTGAGCGCCAAAGCACAGGAAAGGCGCGCGTGGGGCGGGCGGCCGCTTGCTTAAGGAGGGTCTCATGGGCACACTCCCGGCTCAGCCACAGCTGGCCAGTGGGTCATGAGAGGAGAAGGAGGGGGAGGAGGAGTGCAGGAGCGAAACGGCCCTGTATCTGCCTTTGTGCCATATTTGCGCATAAGGCAGCCTTCGCTTCCTGCCACTTCGGGCTGGAGTTCGTGCCCTCCGTGCTTGGCCGAAGAGCTGCCAGGGGTGGGGGACGACACGGCAAGGCGATGGCCGGAGCCTTAGTGCAGGAGAGAAGCCGCATCCTGTTGCATCCTGTTAAGACCCTCCTTAAGCGAGCGGCTGCCCGCCCGCCTTTGCTGTGCTTTGGCGCTCGGTTGAGGGTCTCCCCACATGTACGCACCCTCCCAGCCCCGCCACAGCCAGCCAGGGGGTCACGAGGAGAAGGAGGGGGGAGGAGGAGGACGGTCGCCCGAAGGGAAGCCTCCGCCGCAGCTGGCTATTGTTTCTCAGCCAGCCCGGATTTCCAAAAAGAAGAAATAAAAGAAGTAGCGAAGCGCCCCAAGAAGAGCTTGCTGGCTTGGCCCAGCCGCGGCTTTGAGAGCGAGAGAGCGAGAGAGAGAGACAGAGAGAGACAGAGAGACAGATACAGAGGGGGAGACACACACACACCTGGCTGGGCCCAGCTGCAGAGTGCAGAGAGAGAGGGGGGGGGACATAGAGAGACACACACAGAGTGATACACAGAGAGGGGGTGAGAGAGAGAGACATCATACAGAGTGATACAGAGAGGGGGTGAGAGAGAAACATAAAGACACACACACAGATTGATACACAGAGGGGGGGTCAGAGAGCGAGACATAGAGAGAGACACATAGAGTGATACACAGAGAGAGGGGGAGAGGGGGGAAGATAGGAAGAGGGGGAGAAAGATAGAGAGAGAGATACAGAGGGAGAGAGACACACACACAGAGAGAGGGGGGAGAGGAGAGGGGGGGAGAGAGAGGGGAGGGGAGGGAGGGAGAGAGAGAGAGAGAGAGAGAGAGAGAGAGAGAGAGAGAGAGAGAGAGAAAGAGAGAGAGAGAGAAAG
>QLTV01003764.1:14617-33941 GCA_003457575.1 Thermophis baileyi | reverse complement strand
CTATTTTCCAAGGCACCCGAAGGCCAGACAAGGAATAATGGATGGAAACTTGTCAGAATCATGTATAAAGTGATTGGGTTTACTAATGTATACTTAAACCATTAATCTATGTTTGTTGGTATTGCTTTAAATGTATTGTAAGCTTGTTAACTGTTATATAAGGAGAACAGGCTAGCTTGAATCAGACTGACTGCCTGATTCACTAAAGAGAGTTTGTTTCTGCTCATGCTCCTGAGAATGCTACAGAACTACAGAAAAACTACAGACGCTCAAGGATTCTTCTATTATATTTCTGTAGAAGATTTATCTGCTAAAGATTAATAGCTAAGTGCTAAAGTCTTATCTTTGTGTTACTATTTTTTGTTTTGGACATTGTTAGTTTAAGCAAGTAAATTATTTTTGAAGACTTTGAAGATCTCTGTTTTATTGACTCTATGATATCAAACTGCAACCCCACATTCTGATGCGTATACTCATTTCCTTAACAAGATTAGCCCAAATATTACTCTAATCTTCAAATCCCTCTGTTATTGTTATTTTATTATCTGTTATTGTATTTTACATGTAGAAAGTCCACAAAGCTTTTATAAAGCTTCCTAGTCCATTATCTCTAAGCAAGACAGTTAGTTTCGCCATCGCTGCTAATTCAATCAATATTTAAATCCATTCTTCAACGGTCGACATCTATTTTTCTTTCCAGTGCTTAGTGAGTACCGTGTCCAGTGCTTAGCAGCGGTCACCATGTAGACAAATAACATCCCAAATTGTTTTTCAATTGATTGATTTCTAATACCTAGAAGAAAAAGCTTCAGGTTTCATTAATATTTGTATCTTAACTATATTTTGCATTATCATTATTATGTTTATCCAGAATGTTTTCACATACTTGCAGGACCACCACATATGATAAAATATACCTAGATTTTGATTATATTTCCCACACTTGTTAAAAGTCCCTCAATACATTTTTGCTAATCTATCTATGATACATCATTTTATAAAAAAATTCTTTCAAACTGTAATTCAAAGTCAATTTTAATCCATTAGTCCATACATTCTCCCATTTATCTAGCATTACATTATACCCAAAAATTTTCACCCATTTTACCATGGAGTCTTTTACATATTAGTCTTCCAGGTTCATCTTGAGTAACATTTTATTTACTTTAGCAATCAAGTGGTCATCTCCAGAACATAAACTGATATCCAATTCAGATTTAACTCCTGTGAAAACAAAAATTTATTTTTATCAAGTTTAAATCTTTCAAAAATTCTATAATAATTAAACCAATCACAAACAAAACCTTCACTTACTAATTATTCTCTTGTTTTTATCTTAAGTCCCTCTTTTTCAAATATCAATTCCCAATAAGTCCCAATATGTCATCCCTGTTCTAAGTAGTGCTTCATGAGGTGATAACCAAACTGGCACTTTTTCAGCCAGACTTCTTTTATATTTCCACCATACACATCCAATCGATTGCCTAATAATATGATTCTTAAATCCAGGGTTAACTTTTACTTTGTTGTACCACAAATCGGCATGTCACCGAAATCTCAAATCAGAACTTTCAAGGTCTAACAATCTTAAGTTTTTTAGAGTTATCTAATCTTTTAACCATATCAGACAACAAGTATCGTAGTATAATCTAAAATCCGGCAAACCCAGACCTCCTCTCTCTTTAGAGTCCTGTAAGAGCTTTTATTTAATTCTTGGTTTTTTATTTTGCCAAATAAATTTTGATATATCTTTCTGCCATTGCTTAAAAGAAGAACCTTTCATCAATATCAGTATAGTCTGGAATAAAAATAACATTCTAGGTAGTACATTTATTTTAATTACTGAAATTCATCCCATCAATGACAATTCTTATTTTTGCCATCTATTTAAATCCAACTTTCTCGCCTTTCATAGTTTAACATAGTTATTTTTGTATAACTTAGAATTTTCATCAATAAGAATCATCCCCAAATACTTTTCCCTTTTCACAACTTTAAAATCAGTTTTAAGTTCCAATTTCATCCGATCTTCCACATTCATATTTGTAGTCAATATTGTCATCTTTAGCTTACTTATTTTTAAGCCCGCCATTTCTCCAAATAATTTAATCTTCCTCATAACATATTCAATATTCTCTAGCGGGTCTTGCACAGTCAGTACCAAATCACCAGCAAAATCATGAAGTTTATAGTTGTGTGCTTTAATTTGCAAACCTTTTACCCTGTTATCTTGACTAATATGCCTGTTTAACAGTTCCAGCACCAGAGTACATAATAAAGGGGATAAAGAACACTCCTGTCTTGTTCCTTTCTGGATTTCACATGATATTGTTATATCTCCATTCACCATAATCCAAGCTTACTGGAGTGTATAAATGGACTTCAGACTCTCTATAAAGCTCAATCCAAAATCCATCTTTTCCACTACTTTAAAATGCCAGTTCAAATTATCAAATGCTTTTTCTGCATCTAAAAAAATTAATGCACCTTGTTGGTTACTACGCTGTTGTAAATGTTACAAATCTTAAATTGTCTTTAAATTGTCTTTTGGATTAAAAAAAACTACATTGGGCTTCATGTATGTAATCCTGTAAAACTTTTTAAAGTCTTTCAGCTAAGTTAGATGTGAAAAGTTTGTAATTGTTATTAAGAAGAAAAATTGGCCTGTAATTCTTCATTGAGGTTAAATCCAGTCCTTCTTTAGGTACTAAAAGAGATGTGAGAGCACCCTTCCATGAATCTGACATAGGGTTTCTCTGTAAGATAGAGTTGAATAAGTCATTCATTGGAAGAAGTAATTGATCTTCAAATCTACTCGGTAAACCATCAGGTCCTGGAGCTTTAGCTGTTTTGGCTCTTTTAATTGCTTCTGTTGTTTCAAAGGTTGTTATTGGACTGTTCAGAATTTGCTTATAGTTTTCTGATAGTTTGGGGAGATTTGGGGTTGATATATAATAATCAATACTTTCTAAGGAGATGTCCTGTTTCTTATATAAATTAGTAATTCCAAAAAAAGTATCTGGATATTTTTGTTATCCATGTAACTCATGTTTCCCTCTTCTAGTTTAATTGTCATCTTCTTTTCCATCTGCTTTCTTAATTTATGTGCCAACCATCTCCCTGGTTTGTTTGCATGTTCAAAAAAATGTTGTTTCATATATTTCAATTTATTTTCAATATCTGAAACAGTCAGCAAAGAGATTTGTTGTTGTAGCAATTTTAACTGATTAAAGAAACCTGATTATAAATTGGGATTCTCTGGTGTTTTCTGAAGCTCTATTTCCTTCAATTTAATTTCTTGTAAAACTTTTTGAATTTTTCCATTCATCTTCTTCTTAATTAGTGCATTGCATTCAGGGGTGGGCTTCAAAATTTTTAGCAAGGGGTTCTCTGCCCGGTTGCTGGATGGGCATGGCCATGGTGGGCGTGGCCTCCTGCACCACGGTGGGGGGCGTTTTTGCCCTCCCCAGGCTCTGAAGGCTTTCCTCGAGCCTCCGTGAGGGCGCAAATGGCCTCCCAGGCTCCGGAGGCCCTCTGGAGGCTGGAAACTGGCCCATTCCGGCCTCCCAGGCTCCGGTAGGCCTGTTTTTCACCCTCCCCAAGCCTCCGCAGGCGCCCCGCACTTACCCGCATCCAAAACGGGCTGTGTGGGGACTCCTGGAAGAGGAGGGGCGGGGCAGGCAGGGCCAGCCAGGAGTGGGATTTGGGGATTCTCCAAACTGCACAGAATCTTAGCTAGAGGTTCTCCTGAACCCCTGCGAACCCCCAGCAGCCCACCCCTGATTGCACTGGGGGTGGGCTGCTGGGGGTTCTTATCACTGCTTTACAAGCACCCCAGACTTTTGACAAATTGGTTCCCTTACCCAGATTATTATTAAAGTAATCTTGAAGTATTGACTGTGTCTCTCTGAAAAGACAGTAAAGTCGTTTGTCAGTACATTTTTACGTCTCCATACATCGATCAAACCTAAAGTATCGGTCAGTTCAAAAAAAGTTTGGGGGAGTTTCCCTTGTGTTTCTTCAATTCCTTTATCAGCTGATCTGTCAATGGTTACTGTGCGGTTACTACCCCATTGTAATCTCCAATTACACACCAATACTGAAAAGAATAGGACACTAAGTGTTCAGACAAATGTTTAAAAATCATAGCTTTTTCTTGGTGTGGGGTATATAATCCCACTACAATACATTTTATTCCCTATAATTCCCCTAATCATTTTTGTTACTCTTCTCTGAACTCTTTCCACAGTCTCAGTATCAACCAGGTTGACATTGAGAAAAAAGGTCATCTTTAACACATTTTATGTGCATCCTTTCCATAGAAACATGTCCCAACATTGCTCAGTCCTAGTCAAATAAGTGAAATTTTAGGAATGGTGCATTTATATAATTATTATTATCACAAAATCTGCCTCACTCAGTGTTGTCTAATCCAATTGGGGGGAATCCAAGGAAACCTTAGGTTCTTATTGTTGCTTCTCCTCGCCTTGAGTAGGTGTAGAGATATCCTTCTGGGCCAGAGAACAAGACCATCAATAAATAAACTGCGATTAGCTGTACATCCATTGAAACAGGAGAATGTGTTTTTAATGCCATCTCCTCCAGGACCAGAAAATAAAACTTCCCTTCCACCCACTAACCCCCCGATTTGATCTGTAGGTTTGTGGAACATAGACACACACACAGAAACACACACACCCCTTTATAATCATTGCCCTTTCTCATTGGAGGGAAAAAAATATTTTCTCTACTTTCTCAAGCTTCTCACCATAGCAAACTCAGCATTGAGTATGCAGAGCTTATGACCTTTTATGAGACTTAATAGTAAATAAAAAGGGCTTTTATTGAAGTAATAAAAATTATAGTCAGAAATAATTTAAGAAACTGGGAGGAAATAGATTGTGATGAAATTTCACTATTCATAAAAAAATATATATGCTTTGGTTTTCTCTATTAGAAATGTGCTTTTTAATCTAATAATTAACAATATTTTTAGGTGTTCTTCCACAAGATTGAAAATATAAAATACACTAATACAACTTGGCAAGAGCTATTGAAGTCCCCTCTGAGTAGTATGGGTTTTTGCCATCTTTTGCCTCTTGTTTTTAGTATTGTGTTATTTTATTGTTTTTATTTATGAACTGCCAGGAGTTGTAAGAGTCAACAGTGTAAAAAAGTGTAATAAAAATACAAAGATGCACGAATGTTTCCTAAAGCAATATCAATCAAATAAATGCTACATTTAATCATTTAAATAGCTGTGTTTCTATTTCACCTATGTGGGCTGAATCACAATGGATGTTTGTGCAAATGACTTTTGACTGCTGTGAAGGAAGGAATCGTAGCTGACCTTGTCGGATTCAGAGACATTCTGCTTTCTTCTCTAGAAATAAAAATATCTCAGTACCTCATGCTTCAACAATAAGTGTAGCAGGGGCGAGTTCCAGATTCAGGTACTGCCAGTTTGGTCAGGGACGCGCCATGCGGGCATGTGGGCGTGCAGGCGCTTCACGTGCAGGCGCTTCGTGCGTGGGCGTGCGTGTGCATGCGCAGTACTTAAAAAAGCTTCTGTGCATGAGCAGAAGCAAAAAACAAGATGGTTCTGGGGCGTGGCAGGCCTGGGTCACTGCCGGTTCCAGCACCCAGGCCGCCATGTTACTAACGGTTCTATAGAGCCGGTCCAAACCGGTAGGAATCCACCTCTGAAGTGTAGATGGTGCATTTTCTTTCTTCTTTTTTTTTGTTACATACTCTTCATCCCAATTTAACCTAGGATCAGCTTTCTTATTCTTAAATGTACACATCTCCACAAATTTGTCCAAATTTGGTTGCTCAACAGCTTTCCCCAAACACCGTTCTATAATACCATTAAGATCCTGATTTATTTCTTTATTTAGCATTGTACATGGACTAGCAATATATATTAACACTTCACCTAGATTATTAGTAAACACAATAAAACATCAATGTTAAAAAGATCTATGTTCAAATACCAATGTCTATGGTGTCAGGCTAGTTCGCCTCCTAGTGGTGCACCATGGATAGTGCAACAGCGTGAACTAAATAAACTAGCAACTGCTGCCAGCCAGACTACTCTGTATGTTGTGGTCTGCCAGCGGCCTGCGGAGCTGGTGGCAGAGTCGGACAGCGAGGAGGCTGGGGAGGAATATGGGCCAGGCCTGGAGTCTGGAGAAGGCTCGGTGCCAGGGGCAGGGATCCAGCCTGGGCTATCTGGGAGGTCTGTGCTGACTCCAGAGCCTCCAGAGGCTGACATGAGTGAGGCAGAGGAACAGGGGGAGTCTGTTCTCAATGCGCGCATGTGCAGAGCTGCCAGAAGGCAAGAACAGTTACAGAGGAGAAGGACTACTCAGGAGTAAGGCTTGGAGATAATTGGCCCCTCCCATAGGCTATATAAGCAGAGCAAACGGAAGTGCTCGTCACAGGAAGCAACTTTGTTCAACTCGTGTCATTTCAGTTCTGACTCCGTGTTTCTGTTTGGCCTTGCCAAGCTCCTTGCTAATTGGTCTTTAGAAGCTTGTCAAGAAAGATAAAGGTTCATGTGCTTATCTGCCTTCTTCCGAAAGACTGTTGTCAGACTTGTTATCATTGTTTGGGACTTATTACGGCTGGGAATGAAAATAATTCACAGCCGTTAAAATAAAAAGAGGTTTTTGGGATGCCGTTTGTGCTGTATTATTTATCAGGAAGCCTAGGTCAGAACACTGTAGTAGACTTTCTTGGCTTTCAAAATATATGGCAACAAAAATAAAAACAAATAAGATCTTGAAATAAAGCTTTTATTCAATTTGTATCACACATCTCTAGGAGTCCCCATTGGATCACATCAACAAAGAATTAATTAGAACCTGGCATTTTCTCCTTCTTAGTAAGGAAACTGGGAAGGGGTTATGACACTGAAAAAGGAGTCTTGAACTCATAGTCACACCCAAAAGATGGAGAAGAAGCTGCAGTTGGGTTGAGACTGGAACTGGTAGAATTTGTGTCCCTTTAGCACAGGGGTGTCAAACTCAGGGCCCGGGGGCCAGATCCAGCCCGCGGGGTGCTTAAATCTGGCCTGCGGGGCCGCCCTGGAAACAGCAAAGGACCAGCCCACGGTGCCTCTGCCAGTAAAAATGGAGCTCGGGAGGGCCGCATGTGGCCCTCCCAAGCTCCATTTTCACTGGCAGAGGGTTGCAGGAGGCCATCATAGCTGAAAATGGAGCTATTGAGGAACGCTATCCACAGATGGGCAAGGGAGGGAAAATGACAACACGATCATCCTGCCATTGCAAGAGAAGTCCCCACTGGATCACATAAACACAGAACTGATTAGATTTCTCCTTCTAGTAAGGAAACTGGGAAGGGGTTGCGACACTGAAAAAAGAGACTTGTATTCGTATTTACCCCCAAAATGATGGGAAAAGAAGCCGTAGTTTATGTTGACTGAGACTGGAATATTGTTGCTTACAACCCTCCTCCCAATAACAAGTATAACGACAACTGAAGTGGAAATAGGGAGCCCATTTCTTAGTTTAGAACTCTGGCAAAAACTGCTCACCAAACCTTGAACTGATCAGGATTTGAACAAACGTTTAAATTGAAGTTGCATTCTCCTGTTGTTACAAAATGTAGCATTCATTTATTCCAAGAATTCCTTCTAATAGCAAAACGTAGCAAAACTACGTTTTGTAGTTAGTTTTTAGAGGTTTCTAAGAAGAGATTGGACATCCATTTGTCCAAAATGGTATAGGATCTATTGCTCGAGCAGGGGGTTGGACTAGAAGACCTCCAACACTGTTATTCTATATTCTGTATGGTCCTATTCTGTATTCTATGGTTATTCTGTATTCTGTATGGTTCTGTTATTCTGTATGGTTCTATTTTTTTCTAATATGGACAGTTTGGCATAAATCTGTCCTTCTTACATTTGATAGGAATTATTTATCTCTTATAAGATCAAGTATAGAAAATTAATCTTCCTGATAATTTTGGAAGTTTGGAGGTGAGGACAATATATTATTCTTCAAACTTTGTTATGGCATCGCATTGACTCTGTTGGAAGCACCAAGGGGCTTCTGGGCTGAAATGATTAGGCAGTGACATCACTGTTACCCAGAGGATGCCCAGTTGGGGGCTCATTTCATGTCCATGACAGGAGCTGGAGCGAAGGATGAGACCTCACTCTGCTCCATGGCAGCACTTGGGTCTCAAACGCAGGAATAGAATAGAATAGAATAGAATAGAATAGAATAGAATAGAATAGAATAGAATAGAATAGAATAGAATAGAATAGAATAGAATAGAATAGAACAGAACAGAACAGAACAGAATAGAATAGAATAGAATAGAATAGAATAGAATAACAGAGTTGGAAGGGACCTTGGAGGTGCTCCGTTTCTGGAACGGTGGGTGAATAACTGAGGCAAGCCAGGCTTATTCAGAACTAACAGCTCTTTTTATTCAGAAAGTGACAGCTAACAGGTTGCCGGAACGCGGCTGCTAACACGCGCGCTCTCAGCTGTTGGCAACCACGAGTCCTGTTTGACAGTTCCTTTTATAGTGAGCTGTCAAACAAGTAGCCAATCAGGAGACAGCGTGCACCCCCTGTTGATGCCGAACCTGAGTGAAAACCTACGTACACAGCACTCCTTTCTACCTAGCTGGCGCATACGTAATCTGCTAAATAGGCGGGGTGCCATCGCGTGCGTTCTGACTGTCTCAGAACACCTTCTGGGGGTGAACAGCTAGGTTGGTTATGGACTTCGCTGCTGGACTGGTCAGCGGGACTGCAGGTACACTTTCCGTTTGCTCTTCTTCATCTTTGTTGGTGTCAGTTGGCGGTTCTGGAGATAGGGCGGTGTCAGGCGCGGGGCTGTCAGGACTTGTGATCGGGAGGTTGGCAGAACTAGCCCACCATGCCCGAAGTTGGTTCAGGTGGCGTCTCCAAATCCGACCATCACTTAGTGTAATTATATAAGAGCACGGCCCTGTGGCTTTTGTCACTTCCCCGGGTAACCACAGGGGCTGCCTGCATAATTCCTGGCATAGACCTTTTCTCCCACGCTAAAGGCCCTTAACTCCCCAGTTGAATCTAGAGGTGTTTTTGGAGCGTACTCCGGGTGTAACCGGTCCAATGGGGTTCTTAGCCTGCGCCCCATTAGCAGCTCGGCTGGACTCGTATTGGTCGTGGGGCAGGGTGTTGCGTGCTGAACCAACAAATATTTGTCTATCTTGGCAGAGCAGTCCCCCATGCCCAACCTACTTAGCGCTTCCTTGGCTGATCTAACGGCCCTCTCTGCCAACCCATTCCCTTGAGGGTGGAATGGGGCCACAAAAGTGTGCCGAAAGCCCAGGCTTTGCAAGAACTGGGCCAAGGGGGCGGCTGTAAATTGTGGCCCATTATCCGAAACTATCAGGTCAGGCAGCCCATGGGACGCAAATTGCCTCCTAAGAGCCTTTATCACAGTCTGCTGTTGTCGTGCGCATTTGGACCACTCAACCCACTTAGAAAATGCATTGACAACAATTAAAAACATCTGTCCCATAAGTGGTCCCGCTAGATCAATGTGGATCCGCGCCCAAGGGGACCTTGGACACTCCCCATTCTGCACCGGGGCTTTAGATGGAAGGGGTCTAGATTTTTAGCACATGGGGCACCTTGATACCCAGCTGGCTATGTCATCATCCATTTTGGGCCACCAAGCGTAGCTGCGCCCCAACGCCTTCATGCGTACAATACCTGGGTGACCATCATGTAACAGGGACAATACCTCTTCCCTTAATGGGGCAGGAATGACCACCCTATTACCCCATAACAGGCATCCTTGCTGTGTGGACAACTCATTTTGGCGTATTTGGTAAGGTTTTAACAATTGGGACACTTCCCATTGTGGCCACCCCCGTTTTACCCAGTCCAGCATCTTAGACAGTACATGGTCACGGTTGGTGAACTTGGCGACATCATCTGCAGTGACCGGAAGGTGCAGAGTGTCAATTACCAGTGTGCTTGAGGCTGGGGCAGGATCAGTCACAGGAATAGGTAGTGGACAGCGACTCAAAGCGTCAGCATGGCCAATGTGTCGTCCAGGCCTGTAGAACAACGTGTTGTCATAGGCAGTGAGGAAAACTGACCACCTGGTCATGCGAGGAGATAAAATCTGTGGAGTTTGCCTGTCGCCAGCCAGAATCCCTAGGAGAGGCTTGTGATCGGTGATAAGTGATAAGTGGCGTCCATATAGGTATTCGTGAAACCTTTTAATTCCGGCCACGATAGCCAACGCTTCCTTATCCAGCTGACTATAATTGCGTTCAGCTGGGGGCAGCGTTCTGGAGAAGAATGCAACAATGGGTGCCTCAGTGCCTGATGGTAGCTGGTGGCTAAGGACTGCTCCAATCCCATATGGGGAAGCATCATAAGCCAGAATCAAGGGCAAGTCCTCACTATACTGGCAGAGAACTCTAGAGGAAGTCAGTAAGTTCTTAACAGCTGAAAAGGCTGCTGCTTCGGTTGGACCCCATGCCCAGGTCGCAGAACGATGCAGCAGGCGGTGTAGGGGTTCAGCGACTGACGCCTTGTGGGGTAGGAAAATGTTGTAGAAATTCAGCAACCCCAAGAACGACTGCAGTTCTGCTTTATTCCTCGGGGCTGGGGCCTGATGAATTGCTCGTGTCTTTGCTTTGGTGGGGTGGAGGCCTGCCTCATCCACAAGATAACCTAGGAACTCCACCTGTGGCACTGCGATCTGACACTTTGATTTCTTAAGCTTGAGCCCTGCATCTTGGAGGCATTTCAAGATGGTGCGAAGGCGGGCCATCAGGTCGGCATGGGTGACAGCTGATACCAGGACGTCATCAAAATAGGGAACGACGCCTGGTATGCCCTGTAGTATTCTCTCCATTAATCCTTGGAAGATCCCTGGTGCACAGCTGACTCCAAATTGGAGCCGCTTGCATTTAAACGCCCCCCTATGGGTAATTATCGTTTGGGCTTCAGCAGTCTCATTATCAACAGGCAGCTGTTGATAAGCTTGCGATAAGTCAAGCTTTGCAAAATCTTTTCCAGCTCCTAAAGAGTGCAGGAAATGCTGAATCACAGGGACAGGGTATGCGTTATGCTGTAATGCGCAGTTTATGGATCATTTATAGTCCACGCATATTCTCACAGACCCATCACTCTTGATGGGAGTTACTATGGGTGTCTCCCATCGTGCATAATCTATTGGCTCTAGCACTCCTTGAGCAATCAACTTATCTAACTCAGCGTCAACTTTAACCTAAGTGCAAAGGGCACTCTTCTTGGCTTAAACCGTCTTGGGGCTACACTGGGGTCTAGACTGAATGAAATTGGTGTTCCTTTATATGCCCCCAGAGCCCCATCAAAAACTGTGGGGAATTCTTGGGCTAGCAAGTCCATTTCATGCTGTTAATGTGGTCTATTCCTCTTATTCCCAGACCCAAGGACTCAAACCAATCTAATCCCAATAAGCTGGGTCTGGGACCATCTACTATGATCACTGATAGCCTCCCTCTGAATTGCTTAAAGGAACCCTGAATTTATAACTCCCCAATACTGGAATGGGGTTTCCCTGGAAATCCTTTAATCTTAATAGGCAAGGTTTCAGCCAATATTTAGACAGCTTAGGCATTAATTTTTTTTACTCCAAGATAGACCACCTCAGTGTCGTCATCATCGGCGTTTTCAGGGCTAGCGTCTTCATAATGAACAGAGGTGGGCTTGCCGGCAGCTGGTGGAATGTTTCTGATCCGCATTTCCGCTGTGGATTGGCTGGACAGCTCCATAGCTCTAGCCTCATCAAGAGCAGACTTGAGTGTCAGATCAGCCTTCGCCAGGAGGTGGCGCTGTATGCACAAATCCTTGACACCAGAGACAATCTGGTCTAACAAGACTTCTTCGAGATCACGAAACTCAGGAAGCGGCTGCCCTGAGGGCGGCCACATAATCGTTGATAGATTCAGTCTCTTTTTGATAATGACGGTGGAAGGCATGACGGCGGGCCACTCTGGATGGGGCAGGTGCATAGTGACTTTTCAGCTTGGGCATTAAAATGTCCCAGGAGACTTCATGCACTGCCTGAGGGGCGAGGAGCGTGCTGGTTATGTTAAACATTTCTGTGCCACATAGGTTCAGGAAACACGCCGTCTTCCTGCTGCCAGACAGCCCCGTGTAATCATTGGCCACCAGGAAACACTCAAAGCGGTTGATATAGGACTCCCACGTCTCTGCAGCACAATTGAAACTTGCTAGCGTACTCATTGAAACCATTATGAGGTAATTCCGTGCCTCAGTTAGGGAATTCAGCTCTTAGTAACTTAGTTCTAGCCGTGGTGCCTCAGTTCGGAGATAGCTCACCTTCGTCGCCAGTGCTCCGTTCCCGGAATGGTGGGTGAATAACTGAGGCAAGCCAGGCTTATTCAGAACTAACAGCTCTTTTTATTCAGAAAGTGACAGCTAACAGGTTGCTGGAACGCGGCTGCTAACACGTGCGCTCTCAGCTGTTGGCAACCACGAATCCTGTTTGACAGCTCCTTTTATAGTGAGCTGTCAAACAAGTAGCCAATCAGGAGACAGCGTGTACCCCCTGTTGACGCCGGACCTGAGTGAAAACTTATGTACACAGCAGGAGGTCTTCTAGTCCAACCCCCTACTTAGGCAGGAAACCCTATACCACTTCAGACAAATGGTTGTCCAATCTCTTCTTAAAAACTTTCAGTGTTGGAGCATTCACAACTTCTGGAGGTAAATTGTTCCACTGATTAATTGTTCTAACTGTCAGGAAGTTGGTTCTCCTTAGTGCTAGGTTGCTTCTCTCCTTGATTAGTTTCTACCCATTGCTTGTTGTCCTGCCCTCAGGTGCTTTGGAGAATAGCTTGATTCCCTCTTCTTTGTGGCTGCCCCTGAGATATTGCTATCATGTCATCCCTAGTCCTTCTTTTCATTAAAGTAGACATACCCAATTCCAGCAATCGCTCTTTATATGTTTTAGCTTGCTAACCTCCAACCTAGTGTCCTAACCACACAGGCCACCATGCTCCTTGACTTTATTAATAACTATTATTATTAATTTGATTGATATTGTTCTCCTATTTATCAAAGGAAGGTGACTAGACCAAGTCTCCAGATGTTGTTACAATAACAATGCAACTAGACTTCAATTAATGTGAAAAATGAATCCAATGAAGTGGTTGCATTACTTGAATTTGCACTCTTTGAAATTATGAGTATACAGTATGTAAAATATGGCAACAGGAAATAAACAATGAAACATTTGAAACATAAGCTTTTACATGTTTATTAACAAAATATTATAGTAAAGGATAAGAGGAATGTACTGCACTTATAATTCAATGTTATTGTTAACAAAGTCACAGAGTAACTTTAGAATGCACGATAAAAAACAAAACAAAAATGTAGTGTAGAGTCAGGCATTATGGTATCTCATCCTAATTTAGAGCTGCTATGGCCACATTTGTGCTGCTCAGTCACATCAGATTTTTGCTGTAATAATAGTCCTGTAATAATGGTCTCTTTTTTGTGTATGCTTGTAGTGTTTTTATTTGAAGGAATCTTTTATCCATTGTGCACACAGGAAGATAAGCAAGTGAAGAATGAAGCAGCAGCATCTAAAACCCCATAGTAAGACAACTGCACATGCTCTAGCCTTCAATTTTCTGAGTTTTAGGTTGGATTAAATTCAACCTGGTATCATTGTACCATTCACACCAAATCAAATACAGGTAATCCTCAAGTTACAATCACAATTGGGCCTAAAATTTGTCAGAGTTTGTTGCAAAAATCATTTCCAGAAAAGCACACACAGATAACTGATTCAGCTGGATTCATTAACTTCTTTATATACATAGTAACAAATGAATAAATGTACAATACCAATAGTAGATTCTTTCAATGTGGCAGAGAGTTATAAGCAGTTTCTAGTTCAGAGTTTAGAGCAGACAGAGTACAGAGTGGGCTGAGCCACGCCCAGCCTTCTCGCTTAAGTTTCAGTTTCAATTCTCTGCACAGACTCAGATGTGTTTCAGCTCCCATTGGCTGACTTAGTTGCTATGCCTATTCATTGGCTGACCTTGTTACCATGTCTCTCCCAGTTCATGAATATTTTAACAAAATTTATGTTGCTTGGTGAGAAATTTGTTAAGTGAGCATTTTACGACTTTTCTTGCTACATTTGTTAAGTGAATCACTGCAGTTGTTAGATTAGTAACACGGTTGTTAAGTGAATCTGGCTTCCCCATTGACTTTGTTTGTCAGAAGTTCGCAAAAGGTGATCACATGACCCCGGGACACTACAACCGTCATAAATGTGAATCAGTGGTCACGCATCCAAATGTAAATCACATGACTATGGGGATGCTGCAATGGTCATAAGTACGAAAAATGGTCATAAGTCACTTTTTTCAGTGCCTTTGTAACTTTGAATGGTCACTAAGTGAACTGTTGTAAGTCGAAGACCACCTGTATTGCATTACATGAACTTATATTAATCATGACCTAGCTGTACTTTAAAGTCATGTTGCTCTCAAGGTAAGTTGGATTACTATCTCATCTTGGATGGCTATGAGGTAAAATAGGATATATTCCAACACGTAGTGTCAGGGTATAAGATACAGGCAGGAACAGCAAATACTGAACGACACAACCAAGTAGCTGACACTGTGTACAGAAACTTTTGCATAGAATATGGGCTAGACTCATCTATGTGTGGAATTGTGGGGTCTTACAAAAGCTACCTCATTTGAACAATTTCAGGCCCACTTTTTAAGAAGCATATTGGGAACTGACAAAACATGTCAACCCCCATGGTCAAACAAAAACAGGTATCTACTTCGTACAGAGCCATTCGATTATTAAGAGTAATTATGTCATCTGCCATATCATGAGAGGAGATGTATAGGTGATGCCCCAGCCATCAAAGGTATTGCTTGTGTTTGGTTTGATTGTTAATTCTATGCACCTCTTAGGTTTTGACATTAACATCTCTATTTCAAAGAACAGCCCATAGAGACCTGAATGTCAGGCTGCCCTACTTCCTCCAGGGCTTTAATGTACACAGTGTAAACAGAACTGCTAAGTTTATAGACCAGGAAGTTCAGCTGAGAACATGTTATATCAAACAGAACCGGGTAACAGGTAATGTAATTATCGAAATCAATTCTTTTTATTTACCACTTATGTATTTTATTATTGTATTTTCTTTTACACATATTATTATTATTATTGTGCACACAGGAAGACAAGCAAGTGAAGAATGAAGCAGCAGCCTCTAAAACCCCATAGTAAGACAGTAACATCAACTGCACATTAATTAAATCACACACTTTTACCTTTATTTTATTTTTTATTTGATATTGCTGTTGAGACTAATCAATTACATTAAGATTACATTAATTAATCACATTAACAAATACATTAAGATCAAAATACCCAGAATCAAGAATGGAAAAAGATTAACTATATAGTGTAATTGATGGGGGAGCTAGCAGTAACCTCTTATCTACGGAAGGAAACATCAAGTCTAATGTTTTGCATTAGACTTAATCTTTGCAAAATTTCAGCAACCAAAGTAAAGAGTCTGGAGGCTAAATTCAGGGGTGAAATTCAGCAGGTTCTGACAGGTTCTAGAGAACCGGTAGCGGAAATTTTGAGTAGTTCGGAGAACTGGCAAATACCACCTCTGGCTGGCCCCAGAGTGGGGTGGGAATGGAGATTTTGCAATATCCTTCCCCCAGGAGTGGGGAGGGAATGGGGATTTTGCAGTATCCTTCCCCTGGAGTGGGATGGGAATGGAGATTTTGCAATATCCTTCCCCTGCCACGCCCACCAAGCCACACCCACAGAACCGGTAGGGGAAAATTTTGAATTTCACCCCTGGCTGAACTGTATGATGAACGGTTTAGGGAGGTACCGGTAGGCACGTCTAGCCTATCAAAGAGAAGGATTAGGAGGGACCTGATAAATGTTTTTCAATACTTGAGAGGCTGTCACAGAGAAGAGGAGACTGACTTATCTCCAGAGAGTAGGACAAGAAGTAATGGAAAGTTTGTTAAAGAGAGAGCCAACTTAGAAATAGGGAGAAATTTTCCTCTGAAATAAGGAGAAATATTCCACTGATTAATTGTTAGAACAATTAATCAGTGGAATAGCTTGCCTCCTGGAGTTGTAGGTGTTCCCTCATTGGAAGTTTTCAAAAATAGATTGAATGACCATTTGACCAGGATTGTATAAGGTCTCTTGCCTTGTGCGGGGAATTGGACTAAACTTCCTTTAAGGTCCCTTTCAACCCTATGATAGCATTTTCTATTTTCTAAGGCAGCGGTTCTCAACCTGTGGGTCATGACCCCTTTGGGGGTCGAATGACCCTTTCACAGGGGTCGCCTAAGCGCGCGCTAGCCTGCCATCTTGGTGCCACACAGGGGTGAAATGCTCCCGGTTCAGGTGTGCCTGCTGGTGGTCGGAGAGCCGGTAGCGACAGCAGAGCGAGGCTTCGCCCACCCGCCCGGACGCCACCATTTGGGTTCTTTTACCCTCTGCGCATGCACAGAATGCTTTGCACATGCGTAGAGGGTAAAAGAACCCAAATGGCGGCATCCAAGCGGGTGGGCGAAGCCTCGCGCTGCCGTCGCTACCAGCTCTCCGACCACCAGCAGGCACGCCTGAACCGGGAGCATTTCACCCCTGGTGCCGCGCCCCCTTTGTCACCTCATCACGCGTGGGGAGGGGGCGGAGTGGGGGTCGCAGTGATGGGGCGGGGGTTGTGGCATTAGGAAGGTTGAGAACCACTATTCTAAGGGAAATCAGCACCTGCTTTAGACCGGTGCAGGAACAGCTCTCCCCTTTCCTCCATCATTATGCATTTTTTTTTTACTTCTGTAGGCAGAAATAGCGGAGCATGATGGTCAGCTGATGCTGTAGTCCTGTACTTCCTTAGGTGAGGGGTTTTGAAAGAGAAAAGTGTGGGAGCCTGACTCTTTCAAAACCCCTGAACTTCATTCCCTCATTATACTTGTGGGTGAGCAGAGTTTTGAAAGACTGCCAGATCCTGCTACAAAGAGGCCTAAAAAAACAACAAAAAAACCCTGGGGAGTTGGCAAATAGATTGTAGTAAATCAGGAAAGCATCCGTGCCCCACTCATTGCATCTGTAAGCCCACAAACAGCTGTTCAGCAAAGCAGGTATGTTCACACAAATATTCTATCTCGCTTCGTTGCTCAGGGCAGACAATGGAAGAGTTAGGGTTAACCTGTAAATTCACCACTTCTGCAAGATCCATTAGACATCACTGTCTTGACCTGCTCATGATGTTCTGAAAGGAGAAGGGCAGCAAAACCAGAGGGTTTGACCAGTAATTTTGCTTAAGCACTTTAGAAATAAGGACATCACTAACCAGAGACAAGCCAAATGGGAGGTAATAGATACAGATAGGCATCAGCAATAAGGACAGCAAATTTTATACCAGTGTAGCTCCACTACTAACTAAAGGCAATAGAGAAAGGGCATTAGCTATATGAGGAAATCTGATGCTGGGACTTGGCAAATTGTAAAAAAAAAAAAAGTGTATATAGGAACTAGCTGGACAATGTTAAAACTTTAGTGCATCTGGCCTCATTTGTGGAATCAAAATACAAGTGATAGTAAGAATTTCAGAGAGATGTACTATTAACTTTTCTGCAGTTTCTATTATATTTAATAATAGCATAGAATTTAATGTTGCTTTGTTCTATGATCTCTGCAAAGTTGAGAATTAAACATTACAAAGTTACATAAAGACAATTCTTGGAAGGTCAACTCTGATTCAAGCCATTTGAAGGTACGTATCCCACATTATTTTCCTCCACTGAGCTGGACATAGGCTCATGGATCCTCCTGAATATCCCAGCAGAACCTGAAGGGCAGCTTTTCCATCCTCTCCTTAAAGACTCGGTCAAACCTTTCACTCTGGGCAACAGTCATGGTGTTCTTCCAGTCCCCAACAGTGCCTGGAAAGCAGTGGTTAAAAAATTGTCAACAGTTTTTGTATTCAATTAAACTAGAGGATATTTGTGTCATCCTATCACCAAAATGAATGTGTGCGTGTAGGAATGTATGTATGTTTATTTGTGTGTATGTGTATGTACAGATACACACAAACACACACACACACACACATACGTATATATCTATATCTTTAGAGTTTCAGGAGAGGACTATAGGGATGAAGGTCAAAAGTCTTCCAGATGTGGTTTCTAGTCTCCAATTACTATGCCTGCTATGGGTTTCTCGGAGTCTGAGAAAGAGGATAATAGTTTGCAAAACCTGGAACATTACACATTTCTCCGATATCAGAGGAATGTTTAGCTACCTCCCTGTCCATCAAACAGTATATACTGTACAAATCTGTATCTCTAATTTTTGGGCAGGAAGCTGGTTCCTTACTATTTTAACTAGAGCTGGACTACAGAGTGAAGGCTTGATAGAAAGGTAAAGATCTCTCTAACTAGAAGGGGTTTCTGGCATAAGTATCTTCCGTGTTTCCCCGAAAATAAGACAGGGGCTTATATTTTTTTGAACCCCAAAATATGGCCTTGGCCTTATTATCGGGGGGGGGGTAGTTATTTTGTGGGTGCAGTAGGCAGCGAGCGTGGGACTGGATGTCCCATCGCCGCTGCCTCCCCTCCCTGCCGCCACCGCCTCGTGGAGCAGGACTCAGCAAGGCTTGTTGTGCCGTTGCATGCACGAACTGCAGGACTGCCGCAAGCTTCATCATACCGGCACAGCTGGGGTCCTGCTGCCATTGGTGCATTCAACGGCACAACAGGCCTTGCAAAGTCCTGCTCCACAAGGCAGCGGCGGTGGCGTGACGAGTCTCACAGAGACTCATTTCTGGCAGGTGGGACATGTTGGGCCGCGAGATACACGTCCTACCTGACACTTGTAGCTCCGTCACGTTCCTCGGCGTTGTGTCCAGAGAAGCCCATTTTAAAAGAAAACTTCTTGTGAGTTCAATCAAACTTCTCGAACTCGCGAGAAGTTTTCTTTTACAATGAGCTTCTCTGGACACAACAGCAAGGAACGTGACGGAGCTACAAGTCCCAGGTAGGACGTGCGTCTCACGGCCCAACATGTTCCACCTGCCAGAAATGAGTCTCTGTGAGACTCGTCCCGCCACCGCCGCGGCCTCATGGAGCAGGACTCTGCAAGGCCTGTTGTGCCGTTGCATGCACCAACGGCAGAAGGACCCCAGCTGTGCCAGGATGATGAAGTTTGCGGCAGTCCGGCAGTTCGGGCATGCAACGGCACAACAAGCCTTAC
>QLTV01003764.1:0-13795 GCA_003457575.1 Thermophis baileyi | reverse complement strand
CGCACGCGTGCCAGAGAGAGAGAGAGAGAGAGAGAGAGAGAGAGAGAGAGCAAGCGAGAGGTGGGTTCCTGTGGGGTATTCCCACGCACTGCCCTCACCTGCATCCCCTGTCTGAAGGATGCGGAGAGGGCAGGTGGAGGATGAGCGTCCCGAGCCTGCGAGCGAGCGAAGGAGGCGTGGGCGGGAGGCAGAGCCTGCAGGGCTCTGCAACGTCAGTACAGTAGCCGCAGAGGCACAAGCAGCGAGTGCCCGAGAGTCACGGCACCTCCGCTGTGAAGAAGAGAGGGGAGCCTCGATCCCTGCCTAGCCGCCTCATCGCAGGCAGGAGCGCGTTTCAAAACACTGCCAGAGGCAGAGCTCAGAGGAGCCGAGGCAGTCCCATGGGGTGTGCATGCCCTCGCCTCTCGCTTGCTCTCTCTCTCTCTCTCTCTCTCCCAGCCAAAAGAGTGCTTGCCGCAAAAAGAGCAGCTCCCAGCCGGGAGAGAGCGAGAGCGAGAGAGAGAGCAAGTGAGAGGCGGGAGGGGGAAGAAACTCTCACGGGCTGCCTGAGCTGACAGCCAAACTTCTAGCCGGGCTCAGCGGCAGAAGCAGCCGGGCACACGCTTCCTTGTCTCTTCCAAACGCGCCCCTCTCTCTCTCGGCAGGGTGGGGGGAAGAGTGCACGTAACACACAGCACCAGGGACACTGAATCTTTTGGCTGCACGCTGCATGCAAGAAATCTTTCTCTCTTCCAAACTCCGCCAGAAATGAGTCTTTGTGAGACTCATCGCGCCTGCGCAGCCTCTTGGAGCGAAAGGGGAGAAAGATTTCTTGCGTCCAGTGTGCAGCAAAAAGTTTCCTTCTCCTGGTGCTGTGTCTTACGTGCACTCCCCCCCCCCCGCGCCGAGAGAGAGAGTTTGGAAGAGACAAGCACGTGCTCGGCTGCTTCTGCCGCTGAGCCTGGCTAGAAGTTTGACTGTGAGCTTGGCTTCCTCAGGCAGCCCGCGAGAGTTTCTTCCCACTTCTCACTTGCTCTCTCTCTCGTTCTCTCCCAGCCAGGAGCTGCTTTTTTGCGGTGGGCACTCTTGGCTGGGAGAGAGAGAGAGAGAGAGCGAGAGAGGGGGGGGTGCATGCACACCCCACGAGACTGCTCGGCTCCTCTGGGCTCTGCCTCTGCCACGCCGCAAAAAGAGCCGCTCCCGGCCGGGAGAGAGAGAGCGAGAGGTGGGTGCGCACACACACCGTGGGACTGGCTCAGCTCCTCTGGCAGCGTTTTGAAACGTGCTCCTGCCTGCGAAGAAGAGGAGAGGAGCCTCGATCCCTGCCTCGGTGCCTCATCGCAGGCAGGAGCGTGTTTCAAAACGCTGCCATAGGCAGAGCCCAGAGGAGCCGAGGCAGTCTCGTGGGGTGTGCGTGCACCCGCCTCTCGCTTGCTCTTGCTCTCCCGGCCAAAAGAGTGCCCGCCGCAAAAAGAGCGGCTCCCGGAATGCCCCCCTTTCCCCAGAAAGTAATGGGGGGGCTTATTTTCAGGGGGGGGCTTATTTCAATGCATGTCCCGAAAAGCCCTATTGGGCTTATTATCGGGACATGTCTTATTATAGGGGAAACACGGTTGTACTGGGAAGTCTTGGAACCAATGGTCTGCCAGTGAAGTTCTAAATGATCTGGAGTTCACCCTGTTGGAACCCGCCCCATGATTAATTCAAATGATTGATGCTTTTTTTTTTTTTTTTAGCATTGGCTATGTCCCTGCAGGCTTAAAGGAGGCAGCTCTAAGACTGGAGGACAGTGCCCAGGGTAGACAGTAAAGAAGATGTGTCTTCAACAGGCTAAAGTGGCCAGTATAAGCTAGAACAATCTCATTCCTAAAGGATCATTAGACTGTGCAAGCAACAGACTTGACACTGTAACAGTCAGATTATATCCATGGCAAAATAAAACCTGTCAGGATAAAAAGGAGTACACCAATTTAACATTGGTACAGCTAAGAAAGCCTTATGGCTGCCTCAGACTAGTGCAACATCATGAAGAGAGAGCAGAAAGAGAAGTTGTTAGAAAATGTACATACCACTCTACAAAAAGTGCCTTTTAGATGAAAGTGGCAATCCTGGCATATTCATAAGCATACCCCTAGAGGGGTGAAATCCAGCAGGTTCTGACAGGTTCTGGAGAACTGGTAGCGGAAATTTTGAGTAGTTCGGAGAACCGGCAAATATCACCTCTGGCTGGCCCCAGAGTGGGGTGGGAATGGAGATGCGTCCGCCGAGATCTGCGCTCTTTCCCTCCCCGACGCTCTTCGGGTCTATGGGGATTTTGCAGTATCCTTCCCCTGGAGTGGGGTGGGAATGGAGATTTTGCAGTATCCTTCCCCTGGAGTTGGGAGGGAATGGAGATTTTGCAGTATCCTTCCCCTGGAGTGGGGAGGGAATGGGGATTTTGCAGTATCCTTCCCCTGGAGTGGGGAGGGAATGGGGATTTTGTAGTATCCTTCTCCTGGAGTGGGGTGGGAATGTAGATTTTGCAGTATCCTTCCCCTGGAGTGGGGAGGGAATGGGGATTTTGCAGTATCCTTCTCCTGGAGTGGGGTGGGAATGGAGATTTTGCCGTATCCTTTCCCTGCCACACCCACCAAGCCACACCCACCAAGCCACACCACGCCCACCAAGCCACGCCCACAGAACCGGTAGTAAAAAAAATTGGATTTCACCACTGCCCTAGAGTATAAATTTCTACGGATTTACCTTTACGAAGAAAGACCCCTTTGCTAGAATCTGCTATGATAGGATTCACGGATGCGTAGTTTGTTCTAGAATCCGCTTTCATGCTATCAAATGTAGCTTTATCCACCACATCATCCACCTCCTTTTCAGTTAGTTCTCTTCCTAGGAAGTTGTATATTTTCAGTACAGAACTTCTCAGATCCTGCAATTTGATATAGCTTTATATTAGTTCATCCATAACAATGGAGAAAAGATGGAAAATGTTGCTGATATATTTGGGAAATTCTCAAGATTATCACTATCTTATACATATCTCGCATATCAATGCTGTCTCTCACTTCCCCTACCTTTAATTCTTTCTTTTCTTACTGAAAACAATTATTCTAACATTAAATCATTTGTATATTTTTTTTAAATGAACAATATTCATTAAACACAGAAATCCATCCTTAGAACTGCTGCTAAGGGTTTCCAAGAGACAAGTTGTTGAGAAGCATTTTTGGATCTCAATATATTTATGATTCAGACTCTTACTTTCTTAGCAATCTTGGCTGCAACAGAAGCTGGTCAGTTCTCTAACCAAGCTAAATAAATGCTTTGGTCTCTCTTGAAAATGCACTTGAGTTGAGTCAACTTTCTGTGAGCCAAAAGAGGACGACATTATTTATTTTATTTTACTTTATTTTATTGATTAAATTCATATCCTGGTCATCTCACCAAGTGCTCACAAAAATGCCTTTTATTAATCTTTTTGATACCAAGATGAATACATTCTAGTTTCATGGATCCTCCTCCTTCCTGTTGAAGAGGGGGCTCTTATGTTTCTTCAGAGACCTCACCAGTCCTCCAGGAGTTCACAGAAATAACCAAGGGTGGTTCAGTGGTCACCTCTACTACTCCTTGTTGGAATAAGTTATTCTATACATCCCATCATTTCAAAACCTTTCTGTGCTTGATGGTTGTTCATATTGCACTACACAAAATGGACACATCTTACCTTTTTCATTTCTTCATAAGAAAGGAAGAGAATATTGAAATCACCCTTATGAGCGTACCAGCCTTCTACATGGTCTAGCCACAAACTACAAGGCACTGATAGGAAAGAAACGAATTTGACATAAATATGAGTGCAATCTTCAAAGTCACTTGGTTTAATTGTTTAGCTGGGCACTGCAATGTTCCAGCTAACAATCCGTCTCAGGGATACATTCTGAATGCTTGAATTTCTTCCATTTATCCTTATGACTTGATGGGCCTACAGATCAAAGCTCAACTGAGGGGCCACCTTAATAACACTGAATGCGGAGAGGAGAGAGAAGGAATGGGAGCCCTAACTAATGTGGTTGCATACTCTCACTTGCTAAGGGGAGAGTTTTTTCAAGATGCTGCTATATTGTTTTGTTTCTTTTGCTTTTCTTTATTTGGATCTTTGGTCAGTCTGAATTAATTTTTTATACATTTGCAAATATCAGGCTTACTCCCATTAGCTCTCTTCTGTGTCCAACCCTTAAATGCTCCCCATGTGATTTCATGTTAGAGAGTGTTTATTTTTTTAGTTTTCTGATATTTTTTTTAAAAATAAGGATAACTCTCTCCTTTTTCAAATGACTATTGATTTGTATTAATTTTAGATTCTGTCCATTATTCCCAACATAATCACACCCTAATTAATGAGGTGCGGTTACTCAGTGTCTTAATGACAGTCTCTGCTCCAGGAGTTCAAGTCCTAGCATTGCATGGTGGGGTGAGCCCCCATCACTTGCCTCAGCTTTTGCCCACCTGGCAGTTTGAAAGCATGTTCTACGATACCTAGATAAATAGGTACCACTTTGGTGGGGAGAGGAGTTGGCTCTGAACCTTCCCGGTTGTGATGCCCGCTTGCAAGGTGGCTCCGGTGAAGGGAGGGGGCCCTTGGATGATGCTGCAAGAAGATCCACTCATCTTTCTTTCTGGTGTAAAGCCAGCTCGCCCTCCTGTGGTGCACTTTGGGAAGTATGCGAGCATGTCCCACCACAGAGCTGGTAAATTGGCAGCCAAACTACTATTCTGCAATAGCATTGCAGTCTCCTGACTAATATAACAATGATAATAATAATAATAATAACAATAATAGCAACAATAATAATAATACACCCTGATTTTAAATCCAACAACTTACTTCTTTCCATTTTTCTGTACATTAAATGGATCCTAGTATTTCTTCTCACTCTTCCTTAATAAGCTGCCTTCTCTTGCCTCTCCCATCCACTTTTGCATCATGAGTTATTTAAGGAATCCTGCATTCTTCTCCACCTCATCCATCCCATTATAAACTGTTAGCATATAGTTTATGCAAATTATTGAATGAGGATTAAAAATAACTATTCTTATCTTATTTTAAGGAGCGGGAGTGGATTGTTTGCCACTTGCAGGAAGTGGATTGAATTCATATCCCTTGTCCAAAACAAAAACTAACCTGATTGTGATTAAGTTCTTACCTTTGCCAGCCAAAAACGTCTCCAAGTAAACATCAAACTCTTTTGATGTTTCCAGCATGGTTAGAATTTTGTAAAAATGATAGCTAGAAACCAAGACATCCTTTGGATTTCTAAACACATAAATAATCTGTAGGAAGAAGAAAGTATCTAGTAAAAAATGATCCTCAGAGACTCCAGTTAGAGTGAATACAGCAGGAAAAAAGTGGGATTGATTGAAAAACCTTGAGGCTTGGTGGACCTTAAGGGACTTTCTGGAGGGCAGAACTCCATTTGTACTTTATTTCACAATATGTTAACTTCCCATGGAAAAAATATATCTACAACCTCTCTCTCTCTCTCTCTCTCTCTCTCTCTCTCTCTCTCTCTCTCTCTCTCTCTCTCTCATGTATCTATCTATGTATCTATCTATGTATCTATCTATGTATCTATCTATCACATTTGTGTAGCTGCACATCTCACATGGTGACTTTGGGTGACTTTTAATTATTTATTAAATAAATAAAATACATAAAAACCATTAAGAACCTCAATTTAAATTTAAATTTAAAAAGAAGACAAAAAACAAACCAACCCAGAATGGCAGCAAAGCATACATTGAGTACATCAATTAACACTCATACAATCACCTTAGAAGCTACACTTTATCATAGAAGCTCGAAGCTCATTAGCAAAACCATTTGGAGGACCTTCCAGAAGGCCAGTAAGGTTGGAACCAGCCTCACTTTAGAGGTAATAGGGCAGGGGCTATGGCAAAAAAGGTCTGCCTAGGTCATGCCTAAAACTCCCTAGCTGACAGGTTCCCCAACATGCCTTTCCTACTGGACTTGATGGAATTGGTAGGTGTAACTGAGGACAGAGGTCCTTCAAATGACCTGTTCCCAATTCCTGAAGGGCTTTAAAGGTCATAACTAGGAAATTTGAATCAGATCCAGAATCAAACTGGTAGCCAATGTAGTTTCCAAAGCAGAAGTGCAATGTATGCAGTTCTTGGAGAACACACAAATGCCTACCTTGTTACATTTGCACCCACTGAAGTTTCTGAATACTTCAAGGGCTGTTGTAAAAAACAGCTCCACATTAAAGCTATTACAGTCCTCCATCCAGGAGGGCATGAGTGACTGAGAGTAGCAATTGTAAAAAGGATTTTATGGCTAAAGGTAGCATTCCTCAACTTGGCATCCTCCAGATATGTTAAGATAGAAACTGACTATGCAGCACAAAAAGTTCCAATCCATTTGGAAGTATCATTTTGGAAAAAGTAACATGAAGGATTAAATATCTCTGTATGGATCTTCAGTTTGGTTCTATTTCGGCCAAGCATGAGATTCTGGGTTCCCCATTTTATTTGAATTATTTTTTCTCAGCCTGCAAATCACCAAACACATTGGAACAATGTAACATCTATTCATTTGCATTTATTTGTCAATAAAACATTCAGATGCAGAGCTAAAAAAAAAAAATTCAATTATATATCTCCCCCCTAAAAAAAAAATAGAAGACAGACAGCTCCCCACTCCACCCCACAAGTTACCAAAATATATCCTACTTTTGCTTTTTTATTTCGTAATCCTTTGGGTACCAAATAGTAGGGCAGATGGGAACAAATGACACGAGGTGATGGGCGACTAGATAAATCTATACCATAAATACTATACTCTAGCCATGGTGCCCTGTCAATCAGGGTAATATTTTCAGTTCCATCTCGATGACCTTCATAAAGAATCAAGCTCAGAATGTTCTGAGTCCATATTGTGCCTGTAAATAAGAAATAATTAAATTAATTCATCCAGGGCCATTATTATTTGGAGAATGTTCAACCATAAAAAACAAGAAAAAGGTCAAGCAATCAGTCTACTAATCGGAGAAGATGGCAAAGAAGAAATGGGGAATAGAGAGAAAGCAGAACTGCTTAATTCATACTTCACATCTATCTTCATACAAAAAAAGGAGAACACTACTGAAGGAACTGGCAGACATAATTTCAGAACCATTGAAACATATCTTTCAAAGTTCTTGGATCACGGGCGAAATACCTGAGGAATGGAAAAGAGCTGGTGTGGTCCCTATCTTCCAAAAAAGAAAAAAGAAAAACAGATTCAGGAAATTACAGACCAATCAGCCTGACATCAATACTTGGGAAGATCTTGGAAAAGAAAATCAAGCAACAAATCTGTGACCAACCTAGAGCAAACAGGGTTATAACCAGAAGCCAACATGGGTTCATTGAAAACAGATCATGCCAAACAAACCTTATTTCATTCTTCAACAAAGTGACCAAATTAGTAGATGAGCGAAATGCTGGGAACATAGTATACTTAGATTTCAGTAAAGCATTTGATAAACTCAATCACAACCTACTTCTTGGCAAGCTAATACAATGTGGGATAGATAGCACTACCACTAAGTGGGTTTGTAACTGGCTGACAAACTGTACTCAACATGTAGTCCTCAACGGAACTACATCCACATGGAGGGAAGTAACTAGCAGTGGGTTGCTCCCGGTTCGACCCGGTTCTGCGAACCGGTAGCGGCAGCAGCGGGAGACTCCGTCCACCCACCCGGGATGCTTCTGCACATGCATGCGCAGAAGCGTCGCGCACATGCGCGAGCTGGTAGCAATGGGTTTTAGAACCCACTACTGGAAGTAACCAGTGGGGTACCCCAACGTTCCAGTACTCTTCAATATCTTCATAAATGATATAGATGAGAGAATTGAAGGGGAACTCATCAAATTTGCAGACAACATTAAGCTGGCAGGAATAACCAACAAGACAAGTTCAAGATCCAAAAAGATCTTGACAGATTTAAATACCGGGCCTTATCTAACAAAATGAAATTCAACATAGATAAAAGTAAGATATTTCACTTAGGCAAGAAAAACCAACTGCATAAGTACAGACTAGGTGAAACTTGGCTTAATCCCAGTAACTATGAGAGGGATCTTGGAGTCCTAGTGGACAATAATTTAAATATGAGTCAACAATGTGTGGCAGTAGCAAAATACCAATGTGACCCTAGGCTGCATTAACAGAGGGATAGAATCAAGATCAAGTGAAGTTCTAGTACCGCTTTACAAAGCCTTAATAAAACCACACTTGGAATACTGCATCTAGTTCTGGTCACCACAATATAAAAAAGATGTTGAGACTCTGGAACAGTGTAGAGAAGAGCAACAAAAATGATTAGGGGGCTGTAGGCTAAAACATACAAAGAACAGCTACAGGAATTGGGTATGTCTAGTCTAATGAAAAGAAGGACTAGGGGTGACATGATAGCACTGTTCCAATATTTGAGGGACTTCTACAAAGATAAGAGGGGGGGGGTCAAACCATTTTCCAAAGCACCCAAAGGCAAGACAAGAAACAATGGATGGAAACTAATCAAGGAGAGAAGCAACCTAGAACTAAGGAGAAAGTTCCTAACAGTGAGAGCAATCAACCAATGGAACAGCTTGCCTTCAGAAGTTGTGGTGCTTCATTACTGGAGGCTTTTAAGAAGTAACTAGAGACAGCCACTTCTTTGAAATGGTATAGGGTTTCCTGCTCAAGTAGGGGGTGGACTAGAAGACCTCTGAGGTCCCTTCCAACTCTATTATTCTATGTTCTAACTTAGTCAACCTTCCTATAGTAAACATTTCAGAGATGCATAAAGACAACTGCTTCTTCTAAAATATTTGATGGCCGTATGAGAGAAAGTCAGCTTTGTAAAGTAAAATTAAAAATGGTTAAAATACAGATTTACAGCTTTATTTTACCTGCATTTCATCTTCTATGCCAAGTGTTAAAATCTGTTTACAGCATGATACAGTTGCAGCAACCAAAGTACTGAAAAACTGAATAAAAGCACTGGATACAAAACCAACTCTTCCTCGGAAGACATCTTTGAATTTACCTGATTTAGGATATGTGATTATAAATGTATCATCATCTCGGATTTCAAAACTTTCCAGTGAATCTATACTTTCAGGTGAGGACACCCCTGATAAAAAATAACATCCTTTGTGTAGATATGGGTCCTTCTTTGATGGCTGCATTGCCTCACCTGTTGATATAATAGAGAAATTGAAAATAGTTCCTATATTAATAGTCAATGTTGAATTAATTCAATTCTTTCAAAATCATGATTCTTGGCAATATGAAGAAAAACACATACATCATTAGATTATTTTACCTAATTATTTAGTTAATTAGTTTCATGAACTCAATTTTCACCCACGAAGGTTTCCATTGCAAAGAGTAAATTTGCGACTCTTCTTGCCATCTAAGAGTTCTATGTAGAAGAGAAAGTTTGAATTACAGGACTAAGAACATACTAGTTGCAATTCTTTTCTTACCTTACTTTGTCTTATATAATCTCTGGCAGTCAGTCACCTCATGTCTAAAAGCCAACTTTATTTACAGTACTTTTTCAATGTTTTTGTATTCCTGTTCCTCAAATATTTAAGGAAGGCTGGTCTTTAGTCAAACATTGTATCAGCACTGTATCTGCATTTTTTAAAAAAAGAGCTAAAGAACATGGTAGAACATGGTTAAGTAATAACCTAAGTAACAAGAATGGCAGAGATGGAGGTAACCTTCTCTATTTTACTAAGAAAAGCATTACTTGAAAACCATGATAGATGACAGAGGTCTATATCTAAGAGGCCCATCTGGAGATGACTATGGGATGTAGAAAATTGTTTAAAAGTATGAATAAAATGTGTGTCTGGATGTGAGAAATGTGAAAAAGAATGCTTGGTGGGAAAAGATGTGGAAGAGAACAAACCCATGTAAGAGAATTGTTGCTGCCAAAAATGAAGATGAGAGAAAGTTTGTGAATGATATGCAGAAACAGATAGGTGCAAATTGTCAGTCCTTCATGATAGTCCAGACAAGAAGCACCAACCACGAGTACTAACGCTACCTTTATGGAAAGGTTATAGTCACAGATTCTTGCAAGTCTGAAATTATCTCTCCTCTCCCCTCTTACTTTTATTCTCCCCATAACAAGGGAAAGTCCTCCTGAGATGCTTTCTCTATAAGAGAGAGGTAGAACTGAAGATTCTTCATCCCGAAAAACATGTGTGAAGTCTGCATACTTGCTCAGCAGGCTAGGAATCTCTTTCACTGACGCTGGTAAGGGGACTTGGTCTGCATTTCATTATGATTGAGGAAAGCTGAGTCATCAAAAGAAACAGTATATCTCTTCCAATGAATCATGGGGCTTTGGAGTTGCAGCCACCCAGAACCCAAAACAATTTGGAAGTCCAGATGGTTACTTACGTAAGAGGTTAACAGTTTTGTGTGTTTGGCTACTCTTAAGTGAAAAGGGACTGTGGAATGTGTAATTGAACCCATTTTCAAAAGTCAAGCAACAATAGTTTTAATTTGCAATGGTGACTTCAAAGGGACAGTGGGAATCTTGAGCCTTTACTGTTGCAAAGTTTATAAAGTTAGCTGTTGCTCCTGAATCCAGGAAGGCTGCAACAATTTCTTCACGCTCACCTGGAATACATAAAGTGACATCAATCTTTAACAACATACCTTTACGGGGTTGGATGTGAGCTCCATTTAGTGGTTGGATAGCCCCTCCTCCAAGCTCTTACAAGAGGGGCTGTTGTCATTTCCCTAGTTCTGGAGCTGTGGCTGGGCTGTCTTTCTCCTTTTTTCGGTGATTTGGAAGGGCATTCCTTGACCATGTGCCCAGATTTTCCACAGGAAAAGCAGAGAGCCAAATTTCTGTATCTCTACCTATCTTCTGTGGTTGGGAATTACATAGGCCCGTGATGGCGAACCTATGGCACGCGTGCCAGTGGTGCCACGCAGAGCCCTCTCTGTGGACATGCGCGCCATCGCCAGCTGCTCTTTCGGGTTCCGTCGCGCGCATGCTCATCGGACAGCTGGTCTGGCATGCATGCACACCGGCCAGGTGCTCTCTTCTGGGTCCCGGTGTGCAAATGCGCACCGGCCAGCTGGCCTTTGCGCAAAGACCAGCTGGGTGGCACGCATGCGCATGCCGGAACCCAGAAGAGAGCAACTGGCCAGTGTGCATGCGCTCCGGACCATCTGTCTGGCGTGCATGCGCGCGATGGAACTCGGAAGAGTAGCTGGGAGCCATGCACATGCGCACTGGCCAGCTGCTCTCTTCTGGGTTCTAGTGCACATGTGTGTGCATGCGCACGCACTCGTTTCGGCACTTGGTGCCGAAAAGGTTAACCATCACTGACATAGGCTCTGATCTTCCCTAATCGATGCAAGGGGGCTAAGAATTAGGGATGGAAGCAAAGTAGCTGGCAGCTTGGGATGATTGGGTTGATTGCAATCCAGTCATTTAGACCATGCCTGAATTGAGCTGTTCGTGATGGCTGATTCCAATCTAAGTTCTTCTGCAACCAATCTGAATTCTTCAATGTAGATCTTTACTCTCCGACTGCCTTGTTGAAGTTCTTGAATTCTGTGTGTGGTCGTGTCTTTTTGTATATGATCTCTGAAGTGTTCTCTGGAGTTTGCAATAGAAATGTTGATAGTGATATGTGATTTGGTTGTTACATTCAGTTATAGGAAGTGCCCATCTAGCTGCTGAAGTTGTGAAGACCTGAGCGCAAAGGACACTTATGATCAGTCTATGGCAGGGGTCTCCAACCTTGGCAACTTTAAGACTCGTGGACTTCAACTCCCAGCAAAGCTGGCTGAGGAATTCTGGGAGTTGCAGTCCACGAGTCTTAAAGTTGCCAAGGTTGGAGACCCCTGGTCTATGGGAAACTTTGCTGGGTGAAGGGTGAAGGGCTCAAGGCTCCTCTCAAAAAGTCTTTCTGCACCTTCTCACCCTGGCCTTACCTCCTGCTTTGAGAGAGTATTTGGAGGTGAGAGCCCACTCTATCTTCCCAGAGACCCCTTGATTCCCTCCTTCCCCCAACAAATGTCTTGAGAGAAGAGGCTCTTTCATCCCTGCTCATTTGCTGGATGAAAAGGTCCAAAGGGAAAAAGTGAAACAAACTTCTATGACACCATGTTCTGATTGTATAACATGAGGCAAATGATGGCAAATGAAAAGATGAATCAATCTTTATTCTTTCCCACCCCATCTCTGTAATCTCACAAGAGGTAAAAAAAGTAAAACAGTGGTGAAAGAAAGAAATACATCTGAGGTTGTTGTTTTTTTAAAGCGTTTTCAGCAGCTTGGTTAAGTAATTGCTGGGTCTATCCTTGCCTCAAAACTTAAAAGATTCTAGGTCATTTACAGAGCTTAATATTAAATGAATAATAAAGTAAACATTAAAAAATGCTAAATAAAAGAATAATAAATAACAACAAATTACCAGACTATTAAATCTGACCTTAGTGAGGATGACGCCATTCAGTCCCCGAATGTTTCTGGGAGAGACACCAAGGGTACTTGGCATATGCCCAGCTCCCTCCTGTTGATTTTATGTTTGAACCTGTCTGGCAAACAGGGAAGCTACATTCACAGCTGTGTTTTCCAACTTCAGAATAAAAGAGTGGGAAGGGACCTTGGGGGTCTTCTAGAGTCTAGACCAGGGGTCGGCAACCCACGGCTCTGGAGCCGCATGCGGCTCTTTGGGCCCTCTGCCACGGCTCCCTGCCCCTTAACGGGTTGGCCCTGCCCCTCTCCCCTCTTATTTCTTTTTTGGACTCCAGCCCGAAGCGGCAGGAAGCGAAGGCTGCCTTATGCGCAAATGTGGCACGAAGGCAGGTACAGCACCACTTCGCTCCTGCGCTCTCCTCCCCCCTCCTCCTCTCGTAACCCTCTGGCCGGCTGTGGCTGAGCCGGGAGTGTGCGCACATGTGGGGAGACCTCCTCAAACGAGTGCCAAAGCTCAGGAAAGGTGCATGTGGGGTGGGCAGCCACTCAAGGAGGGTCTTAACAGGACGCAGCTTCTCTCATGCACTAATGCTCTGGCCATCGCCTTGCCATGTCACCCCCCACCCCCAGCAGCTCTTCGGCCGAGCGCAGAGGGCGTGAACTCCAGCCCGAAGCGGCAGGAAGCAAAGGCTGTCTTACGTGCAGTGAAGGCAGGTACAGGGCCGCTTCGCTCCTGCACTCTCCGGCAACCCTCCTCCTCCTCCCCCTCTCGTGACCCCCTGGCCGGCTGTGGCTGAGCTGGGAGCGTGCGCACACATGCGGAGACCCTCCTCAAGTGACCGCCAAAGCTCAGGAAAGGTGCATGCGGGGCGGGCAGTGGCTCGCTTGAGGAGGGTGCGCATGCTCCCGGCTCAGCCACAGTCAGCCAGGGCATCAAGAGAGGAGGAGGAGGGTCGCCGGAGAGTGCAGGAGCAAAGTGCCCCTCTACCTGCCTTCGCTGCACGTAAGGCAGCCTTCGCTTCCTGCTGCTTCGGGCTGGAGTTCGCGGCCTCCGCGCTTGGCTGAAGAGCTGCTGGGGTGGGGGATGACACGGCAAGGTGATGGCCGGAGCATTAGTGCAGGAGAGAAGCTGCGTCCTGTTAAGTGCAGCGCCTTGAGCACCTTTCCCGGAGATCTCCTCAGCCCTGGCTTAACAGACATCGGGAGACCAGGAAGAGGAGTGGGAGGGAAGCTGGATTCCCAGTCCCCTTTTCTGCCTCCTTTCTAGGCGCAAAAGCTCTCTGCGTTTAACTCCTTCACTAAAGCACTGCACTTTG
>QLTV01003763.1:506622-521318 GCA_003457575.1 Thermophis baileyi | reverse complement strand
TCTCTCAACTGAATGGCACGATCACTCTTTGGGATCTGACACTACCCATCATCTCTTGCCTGCTGCGATACTTCAATTGCTACACTTTTTTTTACTTGCCTCCCCCATTCCTCTCTTAAGTCTCCATCTATATTTATTTCTTGGAAGTCCAATCTAAGTGTTCCTCCCACCTCTGCCCTCATCCACTGTCTATTTTCTAAAATTTCTACTGAGGTCCCTGCCTCCACTTCAAGCTTATCTTCCAATTCTCTTTGTATATTTTCCGCCTGGTTTAATTCATCAATCACTGTTATTTTCATTATAATCTCCTCTCTATCCTCTTCTTTCTTCATTTCTTCTTTTGACTCCTCCTTTTCCTGGACGTCTTGGTCTGGCACCATCATCCCTTGTATAATATTTTCCATTTTTTCCATAATGTCCTTAAATCCTTTGTCCATGTTGTCTTTTGTATTTTGAAAGAGTAGATCCATCTCCTGGACAATTCCATTCATTTCTCCTTTTTAAATGTCTTATTTTATTTTTTTAAAGAAAGTTAATTTTCATCCAACAGTCCAAGAACTATTTATTTAGTCTTTAAGCTCCACTTCAAGGAGTAAATTGGTCCCACTTCTTTATATTTCATAGGTTAACATTCAGTTCTATTCGGATACACCCAGAGGTTATCAAAAAGCCCCAATCGCTTCCTTGTAATTTCCCTTTTTGTCAGCAGGTGGCACTCTCCACTTAAATTTCAGTTCACTAGTCCATTGTCGCTTGAATTATTCAAATATATAAGCAGAGTAAGTTTTGTCTATAGATAATTCCAATATTTCAAAAAATGCCTTCCCAGTACCACTTCATCCCAGTTTAGGAGTCCCTTTTCTGTTTATTTCAAAATCTATTGTTTATTCTCCAGTTTATTCTTCATTTCCGGTTGGGCATTTCTTCAACACGCCCCAAAATGTTTGGGCGCTGCTTAAACACATAGTTCTGGGCAAATAGTTCTGAATTGTTTCTTGGGGTAATTTAAAACAAAGAAAGATCCTCTCCCCCAGTTCCACCGTGGCTCACCTTCTTCTCTCCTGCACCAATCTTAGCTGTTATTCATTGGTTGCCCCAGCTTTGTAGCGGCCAACTTTAGGCTGCTGCTGCTTCTTGCCATGGCTGAGGGGGGGGGAAGCCCCCAGGCCAGACAGGAGAGCTGCGACTCTCTCCAGCTTCACAGGGCGCCCCCCTTTGCTTCACGCCCCCTTCAGGGTGGCTTAGGCTCTCTCCAGAGCCCACAAACAGGAAAAGCTCAGCACGGGGAACACGGAGCCCGGTTCCTCTGTGTCTGAAATTGCTGCGACGTCAAAAAGTCCTCCCTTTTTGGTTTTCTTTTTTTTTTATAAGTTTTTTATTTTTAATTACAAAATACAAAATAAATATTCCATTCATCCATCAGCAGTGTGTCGTCTGGTTACAACTCTTTCTTTGTGACATCCTCTTTCAATATCTAATCTTCATTATACCTTATTCACGTTATACATTTTTATTCTTATTTCTTATACTCTATCAATTGTTTTATTTATTCTTTATCTTAATATATGTCTTTTTATTTTTGACCTTCAATTCCAAAGCCCTTTTTTATTCTCCAACCATTTATAAAATACCTCCCAAATTTCATAGTATTCAGTTTGTTGTTTCTCTTTATCTCTAAAGTCAATCTATTCATTTCTGCACATTCTAATGTTTTCCTTATCACATTCTCATCACTAGGAATCTCTCCATTTTTCCAGTGTTGTGCAAATACAATTCTAGCTGCTGTTAATATATGTATAATCAAATATGTATTAGCTTTTTGATATATTTCCGGTAACATTCCTAACAGAAATATTTCTGGTTTCATGTCCACATGTTGTTGTGTCATTTCTTCCAACCATGTCTTAATTTTTGTCCAATACTTTTTTGCTTCTTCGCACGTCCACCACATATGATAGTAGGATTTGATGACATTTCCAACATTTCTCTGATTTATCCTTAAACATTCTTGCCAATCTCACTGGTGGTAAGTGCCATCTGTAAAACATCTTATACAAATTCTCTTTGTATGCAGTTGACATTGTTAATTTATAATTTCTATCCCACAACTTCTATCGTATAACCAAAAAAATTTGCCCATGCTATCATTGTTACTTTTACTTGTTCTTCTTCCAATTTTATCCCTAATAAGTAACTATACAATTTTTTATTAGTCTTTCTTCTGTTCCTGTTAGGATTTTATCTAGTTCCGTTAATTCTGTATATAAGCCTTGTTGTTTAACATCTTTTTCATATCTAGATTGTATCTGCATATACATATACCATGTTATATTAATCCCTTTCTCCTTTAATTCTTTCGTTTTGAGCCCCCTTCTCATTTAAAATATCTTTATATCTAACAATTGATCCTGTAATATTTGGATGTGTCAATGCTTCCATTGTTGAAAGCCAAACTGGTATTTTTGTATAGTATTGTCCTTTAACTTTCTTCCACACCAATAATAAAGCATTTCTTATATAATGTCTCTGAAAATATCCATGTATCTTATTTTTCCCATACCACAAAAAAGCGTGCCAGCCCAATTGTAAATCATGTCCTTCCAAAGTCAATAACCTTGTATTCCTCAGCACAATCCACTCCCTTCATCCATGTCAATGCTGCAGTTTGATAATATACTGTAGTTCCCAATTTGGTAATCCAAAGCCTCCTTTGGTCCTTTTATCTTGCATCATTTTTAGGCCAATTCTTGCCTTTTTTCCTTGCCAGATAAACTTATGATACTTACGTCTGTTTATGATATATTGTCTTAATCAGTTGCACAAATCTTTTTCCAAACTCCATTTTTTCTAGTTGCACTAGCATAAATTGCCAACTCATGTTATCAAATGCTTTTTGTGCATCTAAAAAGATCAACGCCATTTGCTTTCCTGGATGTGCTTCATAATACTCCAAAGTATCTAGTATTATTCTCATATTATCTTTAATTTGTCTTTTTGGTAAAAAAACATTTTGATCTATATGTATAAATTGGTTTAAAAACCATTTCAGTCTTTCTGCCATTATTGACGCAAATATCTTATAATCTGCATTTAACAGTGATATTGGTCTGTAATTTCTTATTTGTTGCAAGTCTGAATCTTCTTTTGTTATGAGGGTAATATATGCTTCCATCCATGTATTCAGTGCTTTCCCTTCTAGCAAAAGTTCATTAAATACTTCTAATATTGGTTGACTCAAAATTTATTGCAACTCCTTATATATTTCTGCCAGTAATCCATCTGGTCCTGGTGTCTTCCCATTCTTCTGTCTCTTAATTGCTTCTGTCAATTCCATCATAGTTATACGTTCATCTAATGCTATTTTAGTTATTTCAGGTAGTTTTGGTAACTTCACATTTTCCAAGTATTGTTTTATTTTTTCTTCTGATATTATTTCTTGCTCATATAACTTCTCATAATAATTTTGAATAACTCTCTTTTTATCTACATTGCGATATTTCATTTCCCCTTCTTTATCTAGTAACTTGTCTATCCGTTTCTTTTCTCTCTCGCTTTTTAACTTATACGCCAACCATCTTCCAGGTTTATTCGCATTTTCAAAAAAAAAATTGCTTTGCTCTTTTAATTTGTGTTGCTAGTTTTTCTTTATCCATAAGATTCATTTTATGTTTCACTAAATCCATTTGATTCTTTATTTCCTTCATTTGTGGTTCTTTCTGTAGCTTTATCTTTTGTAGCTTTAGTTTCTTATATTCTTCTTCTAACAATCGTTGTTTTTGCTTTTTCATTCTATTCTGTTTCCCTCTGTATGTTATAGCTAAACCTCTAATATATGCTTTAACTGTGTCCCATACATTTTGTAATGATGTATCCTCTTTTTTATTCTCTTTGAAGAAGAAATCTAATTCTTTTTCCATAAATTGAATACACTCCTTTTTTTTCAATATTTCTTGATTCAATGTCCACCTCCATATTATTATTTTTTTTGGCCTTTCCATATAACTTTTATCGGATTATGATCTGCCCAGTTACTAATTTCCATGTTTATTTCTTGCACAGTTGCTTTTAGTTCTGCTGTCATCCAAACCATATCTATTCGTGACCAAGAGACCATATGTCTATTTGAATAAAATGAATATTGATTTTCTTCTGGATGTATCTCCTGCCAAACATCCTGGATCGCTAATTCTTCTGCCATTCTTAAAAATGCCTTGAGCAGTGTTCTCGTCTTTTTGTTTATTTTTCTAGCTCTATAATCTTTTTCTATATCAACTATGGCATTAAAATCTCCTAGGATAAAAATGTTTTCATAGTCCAAATCTATTATTTTTCCATGAAGTTTCTTATAAAAATCTTCTTGGTTAGCATTTGGTGCATATATTGCTACCATCAATATCGACATTTCATTCACTATTATTTCCACCATTAATATTCTCTCTTCCTCATCTGCAAAAATTTGGTTAGCTTTTATTGTTTCTTTTATATATAAGGCTATTCCCCTTTTCCTTCGGTAATGATAACACAGTATATAGCTTCCCTATTTTAGGGTATTCCAATAATTTTATATGTTGTTTTTTAATATGCACCTCCTGTAAGCAAATTATATCTACTTTAAGTTTTTCTAATCTATGAAATGTCCTTTTCCTTTTCATTGGCACATTTAGTCCATTTATATTGATTGATATTAGTTTGGTTTCTCCTTCCATAGTTATTTATAAACCGGATTTGTTGTCCTAGTCGATCATATCTCTCTTGTTTCTCTTGTTTCTTTTGCTCTAGTTCCCTCTATGACAGCTCTTATCTCCTAATCTCTTTCCTCTTCTTCTCTTTCCACACTCCTCTCTTCCCTTCTTTCCTCTTGTCATCTTGGTTCTTGTTCACTCATTCTCATTTCACCTTGTGATCCAAAGTATTGTTCATAAAACTGTTCTGTTTTCTCTTTGCTGTCTAATCTATGTCTTTGTTCCATCCAAGTCACCAGTATTCCTTCCGGTATCAACCATCTAAAATTTACTCCATGTTTAATTAATTGTCTTGTCAAAAACTGATATTCTCTCCTTACTTCTCTTACTCTTCTTGGTATTTGTTTCAATACTACAATTTCTTTCTCCTTATATTTTAAGGGTTCATCTCTCACTCTTTGGAGAACTTCTATCCTCACTGCTTTTTTCATAAATCTCACGTGAACCTCTCTTGGAAGCCTGTGTCTTGCTGCATATCTGGTATTAACTCGATATATCTCATCGACATCCGCCATTATCTTTTCTTTATCCATCTCGAGAGCTCCTGACAGTAATTCTGCCATTATTTCTGCTAAATTTTCTTTTTCTTCCTCTATATTTTGAAATCTCAAGTAATAATCAGCTCTTTCCATCTCTAATGAGATTATTATTCTTTCTTTGTTTTTATCTGCAGATGTTAATCATCAATTTCACTCACTTTTTTTCCTACTCGTTCGGCCTTTTCTTCTACTTTCTGCACTCGCTGTTCATTTTTCTCCATCATTTGTTGAAGCTTCTCTATTTTATCTTCCACTTTCTCTAACTTATCATCCACCCGTCCTATTTTATCTTTAACCTCTTTAAGATCAACATGTAATGCTTGAATTAAATCTTTCAACTCTAATTGCATTGCATTAGCTTTCTCTTGAAGTACTAGAGCGCCTGGGCCTTTCTGTCCTGCAGGACTCGAAGCAGCTGAGGAGGCTGCCGATGATGTAGTCGATGATGGTGCCGATCCTGTTTTCTTCATCTTGGTACATCCATGGTACAACAATAAAAATAGACAGCAAGCCAAAAAAGGAAAAAGCAAAAACAAAAAAGCAAAATAAACCAGAAAGAGAAAAAGAAAAATTAAAAATAGATAAAAAATAATAATCCAAATGGAATGCCAAAAATAAGAAAAAGAAAAATCCAAAAATCCACAAAAAATACCAAAAATCCACAATTCCAAAAAAAGAAAAAGGAAAAAAAAAAGAAACCAAAAAACCACAGTTTCAAAATTCCATTCTCTTAGACCCCTTTTTCAAGTTAATGTTCTCTTCAGACCCTAATCGTTAATACCCAGTCAATTGGGATAGAATATTATTCAATTGTAATCCACCACAGTCCATCAAATGTCTTTTATTTTATTTTACCAAGGAAGATATTCACAAAGTTCACAGAGCTAAAGAAAAATATATCACTTGTTTCTCTTTGAGTTTCAAGAGCTAGGCTGTTTAGGTTAATAACAATACAGTCTCTTGCTCTCTCTCTATTCTTCTAATCAGCTTATAGTTTCAAGGACTTTTCTTACAGTCCATTTTATCTTTGTTTCACAACTTCAAAGCTGAGTCTGCAGCTGCAGCTGCAAACTCCTATTCCACTTTGAATTCCCCTTCTTGCCAGTAGATGGTTCTCTAGCTCTGGTTTTCTCTTCCTGGTTTTTCTTTTTCCAAAAAAAATCTCCAACTATAATATGGCAAATACTAAAATAAACTAAAAAAATTCATATAAAATCATAGCAACAAGAAAAGAGATTAAATCAAAATAGATATAGTTAACTCTATAATCCAAAAATATCCAGTCCAGCTCTTCCAACAGCAATCACTTTGAATTAAAGTGATTGAAGGAATTGAAGGAATTCTTCAAAAAAAAAAAAAACTTTCCCAAAAATCACTTCCTGTTTAAATCACAGCCCTCAAAAAGCTCTCCTTGCCGCTTAGTTATTATTTGGGTCCCACTTTTCAACTAGTCCAAGGTGGGCTCTTAAATCCTTCAAAAAAAATCGAATTGGAAGCTTCTCACCTGCTCAATCACACTGACGGTCTCTTTCTTCACCACTTTCTTCCTGTGGCTGCCCCAGCTTTGCTCCAGCGCACCATGGCTGGCTTCTCTGTTCCACCGGTTTTTAGAACCTTCTCTGAACCGAATCAGGAGTATGGGGACTCCCTGGCTTCGGCAGAGCACGCTCTTTCTGAATTTCACCTCTACGGGGCAATTCTGGTCCAAATGGACCGTCCCGATGGCAGAGTTCAACGTGACCTTTCTTTTTGTTTTTTAAAAATGACTTGCATTTCAGAATTCTCCTAACTATACCATCCCTACTAAGAATATCTATATCAAGGAGACTAAAGTCAGATAGAAAGAGGTCACACAGGTCAAGAAGACTTTCCTGGTGAAAGGAAAGGCAGTGCCAAGATTTGGCAGTCAAGGGAGGGGAGGAACAACTGAAGGAAGCTTGATTTTAGTACTTCAACTGTTCTTTCTGATGAAACAATGGTGCCACCAGCTGGTAACGTGATGGGAGAAGCTAAGAAAGGACCCAATGCTGGGAAAGGAGCTCTTCTGACTGCACAAGTTGAGGAAGGTGTTGATGATGCATCAAGCAGTTAGTTTACTCTCCTCCAGTGGCAATTTGGGACTGAAGACAAAGGTCTAGAGGAGAAAGAGTTGTTACTTTCTGAATATGGATTCCCAGCACATGGTGCTGGAGGTGGTGGCTAACAAATCATATTCAATGTGTAGTCCTCAATGGAATTACATCTACATGGAAGGAAGGAAGCAGGGGGTACCCGAAGGTTCTGTTTTAGGCCCACTACTCTTCAACATCTTCATAAATGATTTAGATGAGGGAATAGAAGGGAACCCATGAAATTTGCAGACAACACTAAACTGGCAGGAATAGCCAACACCCCAGAAGATAGGCTCAAGATCCAGATGGATCTTGACAGACTTGAACACTGAGCCCTATCTAACAAAATGAAATTCAATAAAGAGAAAAGTAAGATGTTATAGCTAGGCAAGAAAAACCAAATGTACAGGTACAGATTAGGTGGAACCTGGTTCAACAGCAGTATGTGAGAGAGATGTCAAGGACGGATTAAATAAGGAGCTATACCAAAAGTGCCTGCCCCGAGGAATTCCACCTCGGGGCATGGAACTAGCTGGCAATCACAGTGGAGTTAGATCTATTGGAGTACCAGCAGCATGCAGCATGCAGCACACAAGGGTTGCCCCCAACAAAGCGAGGATGCCTGCCAATGCGCAAGGTATCAACAACCCCTCCTGCCACCCCTAGGGAGAGCCTGCAGCACCTGCCTGGAGCCTGCTTCCGATGTGGAAAAAGGGCCATCAAGCAGCCAACTGCCCGGCCCCACAACCCATGTTTGCAGTGAAGGACCCAGGACAGCCGAAGACAAAGAAGGTGCTGAAAAATGGAAAACAAGATGCGGGTGGCGCAGCAGGTCATGGAGGTCTCTTCCTCCTCTAGCGAGGTGGAAGGAACTCCGACCCACAGCAAACCCCAACCTGGTCTTCTACTAGAGCGACAGCAAGGGGGAGTACGATGATGGTAAGTGGAACCACTGCTCCTTTGACTACCTGAGTGGAGATGCTAGTGTCCCACTCAAGGGTGAGAGGGGTCTTTACGGCCCTGGTAGACTCAGGTTGCATCTGCTGCTTAGTTAGCCTGCGAACTGTGGAAAAGATGGGACTGAGACTTAAAAAATTGAGGCAACCTATGACGTTTGAGCAAGTCGATGGCTCCCTTACTGGGGGGGGGGGACTGCCAGTCACATGCCTAACCAAACCAGTAACCCTGAGATCAGGAAGCCAAAAGGAAACTACATTTCATAGTAGCCCCAAAAATGGCAGAGACAATGATATTGGGGTTGGCATGGAACTTGGTAGTTGACTGGAAAAGCAACAACTGGCATTGGAGGAGTAAAGCAGGCAGGCTGCAATGTGTAGGAGTGAAGCGTAGAGGCAGCAAAAGCCCGTTGGTGGGGAGGGGAAAGATAGAACCTATCAACTCATTAACCGAAGGCAGCCAAGAAGAGCCTAAGGCAGTGATGGCGAACCTTTTTTCCCTCGGGTGCCGAAAGCGCGTGTGCGCTATTGCGCACGTGCAGTGCCCACACCCATAATTCAATGCCCCTCTGCACATGCGCACGTGACCCCCCATGCTGCCCTGCCCCTGTGCATGCGCGCACGCTCCCCCCATTTCCCGACTTCTGGTGGGCCCGGTAGGCTCGTTTTTCACCCTCCCCAGGCTCCAGAGGCTTTCTTGGAGCCTGGGGAGGGAGAAAACGCCCTCCCCCACCCCTCCGGAGGTCCTTCGGAGGCTGAAAACACCCTCCCAGAGCCTCCGCGTGAGCCAAAAATCAGCTGGCCGGTGCACACATGCACACTGGAGCTGAGCTAGGGCAACAGCTTGCGTGCTGGCAGATATGGCTCCGTGTGCCACCATAGGTTCGCCATCACTGGCCTAAGGAATACAAAGACGTAGCTGAAGCATTCAGCGAGCGGGAGTCAGGTGTACTCCCTCCTCATCGTCCCACTGACTGTGCAATTGAGATACTGCCAGGGGCAAAATTACCTAAGCCAAAGATGTACTCAATGACCCCAAGAATGATGGAGGAGCTCAGGAATTTCCTGGATAAAAATCTAGCTAGGGGTTTCATCCAACCGGCAAAATCTAGGATGGCAGCCCTGGTGCTTTTTAAAGAGAAGAAAGATGGGTCTTTGAGATTATGCATGGATTTTTGCGGGATCAATGGTGTCTGTGTGGAAAACATGTACTCCTCCCTTTCATGAAGGACATGCTGGGATACCTGACCAAAGGAAAGGTGTTCACCAAGCTGGACCTGAGAGAAGTGTATTACCAAATAAGAATAAAAGAAGGCAATGAGTGGGAAACCATTTCAATTGTCCCTTAGGGTGTTTCTAATTCCGAGTAATGCCTTTTGGGCTGCAGTGAGCACTCGCGGTGTTCATGCAACTAATTAACAAAGTGCTGCATGAGCACCTGTATAAGGGGGTGTTGGTGTACCTAGACAATATCCTCATTTATTCTGAGACAATGGAAGACCATGTGAAACTAGTAAGGGAGGTGCTAAGAAAACTATTGAAAACTAAGCTCTATGCTAAACTATCCAAGTGCAACTTCCACAAAACCAGTTTAGACTACTTGGGGTATTGCGTGTCCAGTGAGGGGTAGAGATGGACCCTGGAAAGGTGAAGGCCATTCTGGAGTGGGAACCCCTTCGCACCAATAGCAATAGCAATAGCACTTAGACTTATATACCGCTTTACAGTGCTTTACAGCCCTCTCTAAGCGGTTCACAGAGTCAGCATATTGCCCCCAATAATCTGGGTCCTCATTTTACCCACCTCGGAAGGATGGAAAGCTGAGTCAACCTTGAGCCGATGAGATTTGAACCACCGAACTGCAGCTAGCAGTCAGTTGAAGTAGCCTGCAGTACTGCACTCTAACCACTGCACCAACTCGGCACCAGAAAGAACTGCAGAGGTTCCTGGGCTTCACCAAGTTCTTCCGCTAATTCATCCCCTCATTCACACAGATAGCCCTGCCTATCACTGAACTATTAAAAATGGGCAAAAGGGGAGTGAATCCTAAACCAAGCCAACCGCTCTCTTGGACTATGGAACGCCACGTGGCTTTTTAAAAGGCTTTTTGCAGCAGAGCCAACCCTTAAGCACATAGAGGAGCCATTTGTAATATAAGTCGATACCAGCGATGTGGTGGGGGGGACCAGTGGTGGGTTGCTACCGGTTCGCTCTGGATCGGGCGAACTGGTAGCGGCGGAGGCTCCGCCCATCCGCCTGGACATCATCAAAAATGCTCTGCGCATGCGCAGAAGGTTCTGTGCATGTGCAGAAGTGTTGTGCACCCGCAGCCGCGCGCTCCCGTTCCCAAACGGGTAGCAAAGGTAAGTGAAACTCACTACTGGGGGGGGGGAACCATTTTGCTCCAAAAAGATGCAAAGGGGATGCTGCAAACTTGCACCTATACTTCCCGGAAGCTGACCAACACTGAAAGGTGTTGGGCGGTGTGGGAGAAGAAAGTGTACACCATTTGATGGGTGCTGCTGAGTTGGAGACAATTCCTAGAAGGCAGTAAGATTCTGTTCAAAGTGTGGACTGACCATAAGAACCTGGAAGCCTTATGAACCCTGAGGAAGCTGTCCCCTAAGCAAGTGAGATGGGCACAGTACTTTAATTGGTTCAACTTCACTCTTTGATACTTGCCAGCGGGGAAGAATTTCCTTGCCAATGCACTCTCTCAGATGCCTCAATACAAAAGCACCTGAGAGGAAATAATTAACTCCATAATTAACTCCTACTCACTCCAGGCAACTGGTAGCGCAGGTCTCAGCGAGGTGGTGGAGGCCAGCCACTCCTCAGCCAGCTGACGGCACGTTGCTCCAACAACTAAAAGAGGCCCTGAAGGAAGATGAATGGCTCAGAGATCACAAAGCCAACCTGATGATGAGGGAGGACCTGGCGTGGAAGGGAGACAAGCTGTATGTTCCAGCCAGCCAGAGGACCCAAATCTTACAAAGAATCCATGACGTAAAGCTGGCTGGACACTGGGTTTGTAAAAACCCTTCACCTGGCTAAAAGACAATTCTGGTGGCCCAAGATGAAGGATATAGAGAACTATGTAACCAGCTGCCCAGTGTGTGCGTCTATGAAATGATTGCCAGGGAAGACCACTGAGTTGCTAGAGCCGGTGGCTAACCCTAGCAGACCATGGGAGGAAATCACCATAGATTTCATAGTGGAACTGCCGGAGAGTAATGGGAGCACCGTAATCTGGACTGTGGTTGACCTGTTTTCAAAACAAGCGCATTTTCATTGCATGCCTGAAGCTTCCCTCAGCCAAGAAGTTGGCCAAGATGTTCATGCAGCACATCTACTGGCTGCATGAGGTCCCAAGGTGCATAATTTCAGACCGGGGATGGGGGGGGTGCAGTTTACAGCAAAGTTTCGGTGAGAGTTCCTAAAGCAAATAGGGTTAGCTCAGGGACTTAGTTCAGGGTTCCATCTGTGCACCAATGGGGTGGCAGAAAAAAATAATGGTGGAGCAATAGCTACGTTGCTATGTAAACTATCAGCAAACCAACTGGGCTCCTACCTTTTGCAGAAGTGGCTTATAATAAGTTCCGTGCATAGCAGTACTGGATTCACCCCTTTTAAAGTAACCATGGAGGTTGAATTTGTACCAATGCCAGTGTTTCCGAGGGAACCCCTTCCCTCAGTAACAATAGCTGAATGGATGGATACCTTGAAAGCTGCTTGAGGAAACATGCAGAAAGCCCTGAATAAAACCATGGAGTCACAAAAGACACAGACAGATCGGAAGAGAGCCCTGCAGAAGAAGTTCAGAATTGGGGAGAGAGTGTACCTATCTACAAAATACTTAAAGCTGAATCAACCTTGTAAGAAACTGGGTCCTCAGTACATAGGTCTGTTTCCAATTGTTCGGATCATAAACTCCATTACAGTGGAGTTACAGTTGCCTAAAGTACTCAGGCGAGTCCAGCCAGTGTTCCACTGCAGCTTATTGTAACTCTTCCAGGGCTCCAAATTGAGGCAAGTCGAGGACAAGCCTCTACCTCCTGTGATGGTGGTGGGGGACCACTATGAGATAAAGAGGATATTGGACTCAAGATACTTTAAGGGGAAATTACAATATTTAGTGCAGTGGAAAGGATATCCCTCAGCTGATGCGAAGTGGGTAGATGCCCAAAATGTTAGCACAGACAAGTTAGTGGAAAAGTTCCATACAAAATACCCCAAAGGACCAAAGAAATTAGGCTAAGGCTAAGGCTAAGACCACCTAAGCAACAATAATTAATCTGTGTTTAATATTTTCCAGGTGCCCTTTTCCTTCAAGGGATCTGTATGTCAAGATTGAACTGCTTTGCTTCTTTCAAACCTAATGCTTTTCAACTTGCTAATGAACTGAGGGGGGAGGGATATGAAATGTGGAGAATGTATGGAGAGATCCTGAGAGCTTGGAGCCAGCAAGGTCACCACTGCAGGTGCTTCAGAAAGAGATGGACCGTTCTCCTAACAAAAGACCATTTCATAATTGGACAATGTGATCAACCAGGGGTGGGGAGAAGGAGAAGGGTTGTTCAACTGGGCAAGCATTTGTGCAGGAAACCAGAGATGGCTTTGTTTCTTCAGTACCAACATGGTGTATCCAATAAATTTTTACTTTTGGGAATTCAATTCTCCCAAGAGTGTTTCCTTGTTTTGGGTTCGCTAATTGGACAGTTGACATCCGGGGCTTGGCGGACAAGCTGAGAGGCTGGCCAGAGTGGTCTACCATTTCCAAGATGGGCTGAATTGGGAGCTGTACCAGAATTGCCTGCCCTGAGGGGTCCCAGATGAACTCCAAACATAGTAACAGTTGGCGACTACAGTAGAGTTAGACCATTGAGCACTGCAGCATGCTCAAAGTCACCATGCCCTCCTCCTCATCTTCATCGCCTCCCTCTGCCTCCACCACCCCCAGCGCCACTGGCACTCTCACCTCTGCCCCTCTCCCTGCCCCTACCTTGGGCTGGGTCACCACCCCCGCTGCTACCGGCTCCGCCAGCCCAGATTTTTGGATCGACGGCTCCAGTAGGGACACCCTCACATTGGCCATGCGGGGGTCGCCCACGCAGAAGCCAGGCCTTGGGGTGCCACCCTGAGCAGGTACCGAGCTGGAGGCGGGGGAGGGTCAGTCTCCTTACCCGGTTGCCTGCCCTCCACCATTTTCATCAAGTGTGTGTCTGTGTGTGTGACAGAGAGAGAGAGAAAGAGAAACAGCGGAGAGGAAACTCTTTCAAACAGCGTTGCCTGCAATTGTTGTTACTCCCCTCCGTCATCTCTCTCTCTCTCTCTCTCTCTCTCTCTCTCTCTCACACACACACACACACACACACACACAAACACACACACACACACACACAGAGAGACATCTGATCGCTTGAAAGGGACAGGCTGTGCTTTGCTTCTATCGTAAGCACGCGCTTCCCACAATTGCCTGTCCTTTTCTCAAGCAGCAGCAGCCAGGTGGGGGGGGGGGCGATTCTGATGGGCCGCATGGCTTTCTGCCTCATTGTAGCAGGAGCCTAAGCAATACCCGCGGAGTGCAAGCCGTGGTCACCGTTTACTCCATAGCCACAAGGTGAGCTGCGGAACAGAGGGGCCCTCAGCTGCAAGGTTGCCTAGTGCTGTGGGCAGAGCTGGGGCTAGCAAGAGTGTGCTGGAAATATCTCCAGGCACCCGGAGAGACAGAATTCCCGGCCCTCGCTGGATCAGCTGATCAACGGGCCGTGGTTAAGGGGCCCAGCAGCCTTCAGGTGATCAGGGAAGGGAAGGGCTGCCTCCTGTGCTGGCCACGGCCACCCCTTCACTAGGGCTTATTTTCGGGGGAGGGCGTATATTTACACCCACCCCAAAAATCAGCCTTGGCCTTATTTTCAGGACATGTCGTATTTTCGGGGAAACACGTCTGCTGAAATTTACGTCTGCTGTTAGATCTTGTATTATCATGTTATTTATGCTATTGTATTTTTATTATTAGTTGAATAATAAAAATACAATAGTATAAATAGCTTTTCTGCCTGGAAAAGCAATTTACTATTAGAAATAAAAAGTTTAGTGGAGTATGAAGAATAAGTAATAAATGTTTGCCAGTAATATCTGTTAGAAGAGATAGGAAAATGGTTACAGTAAAGAACTGTGGAAAGAAAGAAGAGAAGGGAAAAAATGCATCTTGAGCCTGTGTCAAACACCCACCATGGCCACGCCCACCCCCCCACCCCCACCCTGACCCCGCCCCCCCCCCCGCCCCCCCCCCACCCCCCCCCCCCAAGTCAAAACCCCCCCCCCCCCCCGCTCGCCCCCCCCACC
>QLTV01003763.1:468674-484633 GCA_003457575.1 Thermophis baileyi | reverse complement strand
GGGGGGGGGGGGGTAAGCAGCCTAACTGCCTGTTGGTGGCAAAAGGTTATTATTATTATTATTATTATTATTATTATATTATATTATTATTATTATTATATTATTATTATATTATTATTATTATTATTCATAACATGGCAGGGGAAGAAGATTAAAATAGACAACCTAGACAAGGCGCAAGAATTCTATGACCAATATATAGGAATAGAAGAAGAATATGATAGAAAAGAAGAACTGGAAAGCAGAAGCCAAGAGGAGCAACAATCGGAGGAAAAAGAATCTGAGCAAGAAGAGAAAAATAAACAGGAAATAGAACAACATGAATCGGAGGGGATAAGAACAAGAGCACAGAGAGAGAATAGAACAAATAGAAGACAAACACATAGACAATAAAATGGAAGAAAAGGTTAGGCTACTAACAATGAATATAAATGGACTAAAGTCCCCCATTAAAAGAAAACAAAGTTACACAAAGTTACAGAAACAAAAGGCGGACATAATATGTCTGCAGGAGGTGCATATTAAAAAACAATACAAAAAATGTTTAGAACAAGCGAAATTAGGTAAATTATATGTCGCATTGGCAGACCAAAAAAAAAGAGGGATAGCTGTATATATTAAAAAAGAGTTAAAAGCAAGACAGGTCTACGCAGATGACAATGGAAGAATATTAATGATCGAGGTTAAAATACAACAAATGCAAGTGTTATTGGTGGTGATCTATGCTCCAAATGAAAACCAGAAGAAATTTTATAATAAATTACATGAAAAAATAATAGAAACGGGGTGGAGAATATTTGTTTATTGGGAGATTTTAACGCAGTCGTAGACTTCAATAGACTATAAAAGTAATAATCAAAATAAGAAGAGGAGGGAAAAAAAACCCTACCAAACTCATTCTTTGAGATGAGCCACAAATTAAATTTAAGAGACAGCTGGAGAGAGTTAAATCCAGAAGAAAAGGAATATACTTTCTACTCTAATCCACATAAATCATGGTCCAGGATCGACATGTCCTGGATGAATAGGGAAATAGAAAACAATATAAGCTCAATAGAAATTATACCCAATACATGGGCAGACCATAACCCCTTAAAAATAACTTGGAACGGTCAAAAGAAAAAAAAACAGACGACAGATGTTAAATACACAGGTTCTGAAAGAAAAAGAGTACATCCAGCAGATTAAGAAAGAATTGGAATTGTTTCTTAAAGAAAACAAAAATCAAGACACAACATTGCAAAACTTATGTGATACCACTAAAGCTTATTTGCGTGGAATAACGATAGCATACTTAGCCCGAAGAAACAAAGAAAAATGGAAAAATCAAAACACATTACAGGAGGCCCTAAAAAAATTAGAAACAGCACTACAAAATGACCCACAAAATGATAAAATTAAAAGGGAAAAGGACTTAGTGAAACACAAATTAAATTTGATAGAGCAAGAAGATAACGCAAGGAAAATAAAATTAGCAAGACAAAATTTCTTCGAACAAGCGAACAAACCAGGAAGATGGTTAGCCTACAAATTGAAAAAGGAAAAGGAAAAAAAACTAATACATCAATTAGAGGATAAGAACGGAAACCTCCACCACCAGATAGAAGGGGAAAACAATATCATACGAAATTATTTTAAGGAGCTATACGGAGAAGATAAAATAAAGAAGGAGGAAATTGAAATATATTTGAAAGAAAAGGCTTACCCTCAATAGAGGAGGAAAGTAGAGAAATGTTAAATAAAGAAATAACCCAAATAGAATTGAAAAAGGCAGTATTTAAACAGAAAAATAACAAAACACCAGGACCAGATGGAATACCAGGGGAATTCTATAAAACGATATACGAAATATTGGAATCTCTAATGTTGGAAATATATAATGAGACAGTATTACAAGCAAAATTGCCGAAATCTTGGGCCAAAGCCTACATTACTCTAATTCCCAAAGAAGATACTGATAAGAAACAAATTCAAAAAAAATTTTTTTTAATTTTTTCTTTATTTTTCAAAAGACATAACACCACCAACAAATACACATATAAAACAAATATAAAACAAAACAGTGGGGGAATCAGATTCCCCTTTTGCTACAAGTCTACTTCGGTGTGTATCAACATTTTAAATTTTTCCTCTTAAATATTTACATATTACATATTACATTTTACTTCCCTTGTTCTTAACATATTTATATATCTTATTCCTTATTTCTTATACTTTCTATAATGCATTACATTATGTATTTATTGTAATCACTAAAGTTGTCAGAGCTCTAGTTTCTTCACTTTTAGTTCACCCCTAATATACATCCTTTTACCTCTTCTTTCTATCCTCTAACCATTTGTATAGTTTATTCCATATTAAATAATATTTTGTCTCTTCCTTTCCTCTTATTTCCTTTGTCAATTTGTCCATCTCTGCACATTCCAAAATTTTTCTTATTATTTCTTCATCTTTTGGTGTACCCTCATTTTTCCAATACTGTGCATAGATTATCCTTGCCGCCGTTATATGAATAATTAAGTATTGTATTTCCTTCTTGTAGTTTTTTTCCATTATACCCAATAAAAATAGTTCCGGTTTCCAATCTATATCTTCTCCCGTTATTTCTTCTAACCATAATTTAATTTTATTCCAGTATTTTTTTGCTATCGTACAGGTCCACCATAAGTGGTAATATGTCCCATATCCTTTCTTACACTTCCAACATGATGGGGATGTATTTGGGAACATCTTGGCTAGTCTTGCGGGAGGTAAGTGCCACCTGTAAAACATCTTGTACTGGTTTTCCTTGTACGCCGCAGACATTGTCAATTTCAAATTTATTTCCCAGATTTTTTCCCAATTTTCCAAATCAACATTGTATCCGAAATTTTTTGCCCACCGTATCGTTTCCTTGACCACCTCCTCTTCCATTTTATATCTTAATAAAAAATTTGTAAATTTTACTAATAAATTTTTCGTCCGTACCAAATAAGATCTTGTCTATTTCCTGTAGTTCCTTTTGGAATTCATATATTTTTGTATCACTCTTGTACTTGGCCTGCACTTGTGTGTATGTCCACCAATCCATACTTATCCCCTGCTCTATTAATTCTTCTTTGTTTTTCATATTTCCTTGCTCATTTATTAAATCCTTGTACCTTATTACTTTACCAAAGTCCGTCAAATTAGGATGTTTTATAGCTTCTATTATAGATAACCAATTTGGAATTTTTGTATAGTGGTATTTTTTAATATTTTGCCAAACTTGCAGTAGAGCATATGTCTTTTAAAATATGCATGGGATTTGTATTTCTCATCCCAAATAAAAGCATGCCATCCTGCTTGGAGATCATGGTTAGAGTGCAGTACTGCAGTACTGCAGGCTACTTCAGCTGACTGTTCAGCAGTTCAGCGGTTCAAATCTCACCGGCTCAAGGTTGACTCAGCCTTCCATCCTTCTGAGGTGGGTAAAATGAGGACCCAGATTGTTGGGGGCAATATGCTGACTCTGTGAACCGCTTAGAGAGTGCTGTAAAGCACTGTAAAGCGGTATATAAGTCTAAGTGCTATTGCTATTGCTATGCTCCTCTAATATCAAAATTCTCCTGTTTTTTGATTCCAATCTTTAATCCACACTAATGCTGTTGCCTGATAATATAATTGCCAATCTGGGAGCGCGAAGCCTCCTTTTTCTTTACTATCATGCAATAGTTTCCATTTAATCCTGGGCTTTTTCCCTTGCCAAATATATTTTGAAATTGCTTTATTTAGATCTTCAAAGGAGGATTTCCCTGGTTTTATTGGGGTAACTTGAAATAACAATAATAGCCTTGGTAACACGTTCATTTTGATCGAGGCTATCCTCCTGATCAGTGACAGTTGGAGATTTTTCCAGCTTTCTAAATCTTTTTTTATTTGCTGTATTATTTTATTATGGTTATCTTTTATTGACGAGCATTTTGCTGTTAGCCAAATTCCTAAGTATTTTACTTTTTTGACCACTTGCATATCTGTCTTTTCCTCTAATTCTTTATCCTGTTTTTTGGTGAGATTTTTTTGTTATTATCTTTGTTTTATTTTTATTAATTTTGAGTCCCGCCATTTCGCCAAATTCTTCTATTTGTTGAATTAATTTGGGTCCAGATTCTAGTGGTTCTTTTATTATGAATACCAAATCATCGGCAAATGCTTGAATTTTATGTTCTTCTTTTCTAATTTTTAGTCCTTTTATTTCCTGATCTTCTCTAATTCTTATTAAAAGTGTTTCTAGTGTTAAAATGAATACAAGAGGAGAGAGAGGGCATCCCTGTCTTACCCCTTTTGCTATATCAAATTTGTTTGTACTGTCCCCATTCATTATCACTTTTGCCTTTTGGTTTGTATAGATTGCTTCCACCATATTTACAAATTTCCTTCCAAATTTCATGTTGTCTAATTGCCTAATCATAAATTTCCAATTTACATTATCAAATGCTTTCTGGGCGTCAAGAAAAACCAGTGCCGCTTGTTTTTCAGGGTGTTCTTCATAGTACTCTAAAGTGTTATTATTATCTTCATGTTATTTTTAATCTGTCATTTCGTTAAAAAGCCGTTTTGATCTGAATGTATACTCTCGTTTAAAATTCTTTTGATCTTTCTGCAATTATTGATACAAATAATTTGTAATCTGTGTTTAACAATGAGATGGGTCTATAATTTTGGATTTGTTGATGGTCTGAATCTTCCTTGGGTATCAAGGTGATTAGTGCTTCTGATCATGTTGCCGGTAACTTAGCTTTTTCAAGTGCCTCATTAAATAATTCTAATATTAACCATTCTAGTGATTCTTGGATGTTTTTATATAATTCCACAGGTATTCCATCTGGGCCTGGTGTTTTATTATTTTTCTGTTTTTTCAATGCCATCTCGAGTTCTGTTGTTGTAATTGTCCTGTTCAACATCTCTCTTTGACCTTCTGTGATTTGTTTTATGCTTGTTGTTTCTAAATATGTTTTAATTTTGTCTTCTATTACATCATCTTGAGCATATAAACTTGTAAAAAAATTTAATATTATCTTTTTCTTTTCTTCTCTGTTATGTTGTGTTATTCCTTTCCCATCCTGTAATTGATATATCATTCTTTTCTCTTTTTGTTTTTTCAATTTATATGCCAATCCTGCATAATTAAGTTAATTTTGTGTTTTATAATATCTCTTCTCTTACTTTTTTGCTTTGGGGGTTCTTTTGTAATTCCAATTCCACTTTTTTCAGTTCTTCCTGCAATATCTCTTGTTGTTGCCTTCTTTTTTTGTTTTTCCTTGCTGTACAAGCTATCGTTAATCCACGGATATAAGCTTTTGTGGTGTCCCAAAGATTTTGTAATGATGTATCTTCTTTTGTGTTTACTTTGAAGAATAGTCTTAGTTCCTTCTCTAACATTATTCTATATTCTTTGTCTTTCACTAAGTTTTGATTCATTGTCCATCTATTTTTCCTTTTCTGGCCTTTCCATGTTATTTTTACTGGGTTATGGTCCACCCACATATTAGGTTCTATTTCAACTTATTGTATGTCTTTACGCAATCCCGGGGTCACCCAGACCATATCAATCCTTGACCAGGACTGGTGTGGATTAGAAAAAATGTATATTGTTCCTTTGTCCGATGAGCCTCTCTCCATGCATCTTGCAGGCCCAATTCTAAGGTCATTTCCCAGAAAGATTTTGGTAATATTTTTTTCTTATTTTTTTTCTTACTTTTATAGTCTTGTGTACGGTCTACAATTGCATTATAATCTCCAATTATACATATATTTTTGTGTATTTTCTTGTAGAATTCATACGTTGCTATTGGGTGTGTATATTATCATTAATAATATTAATTTTTGTTCTATTTCCAATTCGATCATTAAAATTCTGCCTTCTTCCTCTTTATATATTAAACCAGATTTTATTGTCTCTTCAACATATGTCGCTATTCCTCTTTTTGTGTGTGTGTGTGTGTTAGTGTTGTATAAAGCTTCCTCAATTTTGGATTTTCAAGTAATTTACTATGTTCTTTTTTTAATATGGACTTCTAGTAAACATATCACGTTAAAATTTAATTTCCTTAATTTTGCGAATGTTTGTGTTCTCTTCTTTGGTATATTTAATCCATTTATATTTATTGAGGTTATTGTAATTTCCTCTTCCATTTTTTACTTAAATTGTTTTTTTGTGTTTCTTGTCTCTCTTAGTACTCTTCCTTTTGCTCCTTCCCATTCTTCCTGTTCCTTTTTCCTGTGTCCTTTTTTAGCAATAGCAATAGCAGTTAGACTTATATACCGCTTCATAGTGCTTTACAGCCCTCTCTAAGCAGTTTACAGAGTTAGCATATTGCCCCCAACAATCTGGGTCCTCATTTTACCCACCTCGGAAGGATGGAAGGCTGAGTCAACGAGCCGGTGAGATTTGAACCGCCAAACTGCAGCTAGCAGTCAGCTGAAGTAGCCTGCAGTGCTGCACTCTAACCACTGCGCCACCTCGGCTCGCCTTTTCTTCCCTCTCTTTCTCTTTTTCTTCTATCTGATCTTCTTCCTGACTCCTACTTTCTATCTCTCCTCTGCTCTCTACTCTCTTGTTCCTCTTCTGTTTCAAAGTGGTGGTCATAAAACTCTTGGGCTTTCTCCAGCATGTCTACCTTAAATTTTTTATCTTGCCAAGTTATTAGGACTCCTTCCAGCATCAACCATCTAAACATAACCTTGTATTTCACTAGGTGGTTTGTTAAAAATTGGTATTGTCTCCTATTGTTCCTCACTCTCTGTGGTATTTGCTTTAATGTTATAATTTCTTTTCCTTTATATACTATTGATTCTTCTCTTGTTTTCTTATATATTTCGTCCCTTATCATTCTCTTGATAAACTTGATGTGCACTTCTCGTGCTAATCTATGTCTTCTCACATAATTTGTGTGTACTCTATACACTTCATCCATATCTCTTCTTACCTCGTTTATCTTTTTGTAGTAATTCTGCCAATATCTCTGACATTTTCTCACTCAAATTCTCTCCCTTCTCTTCCATAATGTTTTGGAACCTTAGGTAATACGAAGCTTTTTCCATCTCGAGATAAGTTATTGATTCTTCAAGTTCTTTATTGATTAATTTGCTTTTTTGCTCCATCCTTTCCACCTTCTGATCTACTTGATCCATTTTCGATTCTACCATCTTAATCCTTTGTTCATTTTCTATAATCGTCTGTTAGATATTCCCAATCTTTTCATCCATGCTCTTAATGTTTCCTTTCACATCCCCCATTTCCATCTTCATTTCCTCATGATGCTTTCTTGTTTCCTCATGATTGCTTGTTATTACTTGTTGCGTTCTAACCATTGTTTCCTGGATCATCAAGAGCGTGTCCTGCATACTCTGTAGGCTCAATGTCGAACCTGATTTTTCTTTCCCTAACATGCTCTCTATCGATCTTTGTTGTGAGAGGGATGATGTTGTTGCGGTTGGATTTGAGACTGGTTTTTTCCCTAATTTAGTTATGGTGGTAGTGCTGGTCATTTTTATTGCTTGACAAATATTTTTCCACAATAGCATACAGATGTTGTTCGCTGTAGAGTATTATTATAATTAAGATTGGTTTAGATATTATATTACTTCTCCTATATTTAACTATGACTATAAATCTATATCCACATATAGCAATAGCTTACTCTGACAAACGAACTTAATCTGCTTACTGTACTTGTAACTTTATAATATGAATATGAATATCTTCTATATCTTAATATTTTATAAGCACTGATTAAGCTATTATTTAAACCTTATATCCAGTAACATTTTATATATACCAATAAATATATATGCATACCAATAACACTATATATACGTACAAATATAAGTATAGCAATTTTTAAATTGATAAATAAATAGTAGGTTGATCAATAACTTGTAATTAGTAAATATTCTTCTCTGATTATACTATACAAGCTTATGGAATTTATGTATAGTTGCTAGTTAAATATATAATATAATGTAAAGTATATAAAATACAATATCTCAATTAATTTAGCTATTCTAATTACACTACCTCAAAGTTTAATATTTTCATTTTCAATTGATTTATATCTAGAAATAGAATGAAGGTAAATATTACTATATTTGCACAAACTTTATAAGTACTAAATACACAAATCAGTTTTCTATATAGGTTAGTTAATTAAAGAATCCCTTTGTTTTCTCTTCAATAATGATCTGTTAACAATATTAAACAATTCCTCCCCCCCACTCGTTCTCATCAATTCAACAGCTCAGCAAGATGATTCCACCACACCTCGGTCTTGCATCATTTCTTTAACAGCTTGTTAAATTGGCTTTATCTTTCCTTCAGTCTCTAGATAGCACTCTCCCTCTCCATTCAACGTGCCCACTTTTCCGGTCGTGCTTTTCCAATTTTAATCGTTTTTAGTAATTCTCAGTTCTGTCCTTTTTAAGTTATATATCAATATTCCACTATGGGTTCTTCAGTCCCTTGGTCTTTTTAAGTTCCTCCTCCCCTCCGATTTGAATCTACTATGGCCGACACCTCTCTAATCAATATATCCGATCTTCTTTTCCCTTAGTCCACAAAGTTCTTAAGTGTTTTAAATGCCTCTGCTTATATAATTTTTCCACCAAATCAATCCACGGGTCAAAAAGTTAAATCCAAAGTATATTCACCGCTCGTCAATCCAATTACGATCCACTTGGAGTTTTAACTTACTCTTCTTGGTCTTTTTTCCGAGCTGTCACAACTCTGTAGTTTCCGTCAGCTGCTCCCGCTGTCCTGGTCGCCTTTTACAAACTTGGAGTCTCGATGTTACCACTCCTCCACACCAGGGGTAGGTTCCAATTACCTTCCCCACCGGTTCGCATCGCGACGTTTTGCTTCCTCCGCTCGCGCGCGCATTCCCTCGGGCAATTTGGCTTCCGCACATGCTCAGTAGCTTCAATCAGCCCGAAACACAGCTGAGGAGCTGATCAGCTGTGCTTCGGGCGAAGGAATAAAGGTCAGTTTAAACGCAGGGGCGGGTGGGAGGGCCCTTTTTCAAGTGGCAGAACAGGAAAAACCTTCCATACAGTAAAACAATTCACTAAAAATTCCCCAAAAAAGGTGGCGACGCCCACGGACTGGCACCGACCGAACCGGATCCATAACGTCACCAGCGGGTCGCTAACGGTTCGGGCGATCCAGTCCGAATCAGGAGGAACCCACCCCTGCTCCACACTATAATCCAGCTTTACCTCCTATTGGGGCTCTCCTTTCTCACCGATACAGCTTGTTATTTTCACTCTTCTCCTTCCTTCTGTGCGGCTGTCACTGTTTTGAACCAGCCTATATGGCCGGTTTCTTTCCCGCCAATGTTAAGGGGTTTTTCCTGTCCCTTCGCGGTAATTGCGTGTTACCCCGAGGTCCCCGGAATTTCATTAATATGAACATTAATATGGATTAAAGAATGGATACTTCTTAACAATAAAAGAATACTCACGTTAGAAGGACATGATTTGCAAAAAGGGTGGCATGCGTATTTGTGGGAGGAAGAGAATATAAAGCATTCACACTTTCAAAATCATTTAATTAGAGGCACACTATTGCAAGTTTGGAGGAAAATTAGGAAAAAACATTATAACAGAATACCAGGGTGGCTATCTACAATGGAGGCAATGATCTATTCTATCCTAATACTCTAAATGTGTCTAAAATGAGAAGGTACAATCAATTGTTGGATAATCGAGGTAAATTGAAAACAAATCAAGAATTGAGAGAACAGGGAATAATTATTGATTGGTGGCCATACCTACAATTGCAGACAAGATACAAAAAGGATATAGAAGAATTTGGCATTGATTGGGAACAACAACCAATAGATAAAATCCTACTAGGAACGGAAGAGAAATTCATATCTAAAATGTATAATTACTTAAGAATTGATAGGGAAGAGGAAGTAGTTAAAATGAAATATGATAGCTTGGGCAAGAAATTTTAGCTACAATATTCAATTGGAGGATTGGGAAAAATTTTGGACAAAAAATTATAAATTAACAATGTCGGCCTCATATAAAGAAAATTTATATAAAATGTTTTATCGTTGGCATCTGGCACCAGCAAGATTGGCAAAAATTTACCCGAATCTGAGTCCCAAATGTTGGAAATGTAAGCATGAACAAGGCTCTTACTTTCATATGTGGTGGTCATGCCCTGAAGCAAGAAAATATTGGAATAAAATAAGGAGTTGGTTGCAAGAAATAACAGGTTCCCAAATTAAATTTAAACAGCAAATGTTTTTATTAGGAATAATTAAGAGGAACCTTTGCAAAAGAAATGCAATATATTATAATATACATACTGACGGCAGTAAGAATAGCTTACGCGCAGAATTGGAAATTAGAGAGTAGCCCTTCTGAAAACATGATAATTAAGGAAGTAATGGACTGTGCGGAGATGGTTAAATTGACTTTAGAACTGCAGGATAGAGAACATAAGGAATATTATAAGGTATGGGAAAAATGGTATTATTGGTTAGAAAGTAGAAATAATAAGTAAGCTTATATCATATATATGTAATATTAGTTTATAGGAAATGTAAATGTAAATATGAATACTATATGCAATGTAAACTGAATGGAAAACATGTATGAGGATAACTAGAATGAAGGTTGATGTCTCAGGAGTGGGAAGATTGGATGTGAGATGTTTTTAATGGAAAAAAAAGCTCAATAAAAATATTTTCTTAAAAAAAACAACAAGCTTCCACCCATTATTTCTTATCTTGCCCTTTGGTGCTTTGGAGAATAAATTGATCTCCTTTCCTCTGTGACAGCCCCTCAAGTACTGGAAGAGAGCTATCATGTCACTTCCTAATCCTTCTCTTTGATAGGTTAGACATATCTATCTCCCTTAACCGTTCATCATAAAGTTTAGCTTCTAGACCCTTTCTGCACTTTCTAGGAGCATCTTTTTTATATTATAGTAACCAGAAGTGGACGCAGTATTCCAAGTTTGGCTTGCAACTTCCAAGACTCATCCCCTTAATATAATAGGCTCCTCAACCTCACCTGCACTCTTGCTACCCTGATGCCAAGCCTCCACACTTGTACACATCTCCCCTCCCCCCACTTTTGTGGACAGCTCCCTTTCTTGTTATTCCCGGGACCAGCCGAGCTCGAATATCCTGCGAACTCGAATAGGCAGACATGCGCCGGAAAAGAGCACTGGTGCTGCAGGGAGTTCCGGTCAACTCGGAAATTACGCACTCTCTAGGACGTAAATGTCGATATTCTCTAGTTTCCGTTTTGGCCTAGTTTCCGGAAAGGAGCTGTTGCCGCTAGATCTGCGAGATGACTACTATGTTCTCTGATACTATCCTTATTGTTTTCATTTCGGTCTGCACCGCTTTGTTAGCGGAGGGTGAGTGGGGTAAACGAGGATAGAATCAGTCTCTCTTCAAGTGAGAAGGACGGAGAGCAGGATGGTGGCTACAGTTAGGGTCATCTTCCTTTAACCAATTTTAATTGTATTTGTTGCAACTTCGTGCACATTCAATTGGTATTGGTATTCCATGATCATGCTAGAGTGGATTTTGCACTTCTGTCTAGAAGCTGGCAGGATAATTATAGGGGCTCCGAGTTCTTTTACGTCGAGAGAGTGGAAGTGGATACTTGCATTGCAGTCGAAAGGGCAGCGAAATGGGGAAGGGAATCAGGAAGGTGCTGGCTGACTTCTCAGGTGATTTAGAAAGTGGTGCCCACCTGAATTCCACCTCAGAACCTTGGCTGGCTTATTTTGCCAGGGATGATTAAAATTGTCATATTTGAATTCCTTGATCCATTGCTTGAAACTGAAAAGGTTAGAAATATTATAATAATTCTGTCCAGTCAAAATTGTTACAATTGTAATATCCACATTAATATGCACATGGCAAAAGTGCAGAATTAAATGTATTTTTCTAACCTCCATGATAAACACATGCCTAATTTTGTGCTCAGTATTCAAAATCGTTGAATCACATCCAGCCCATAACTTTATACCAGAAGACTATTAAATGTGGCATGCCAATTACACCAATAGCTGATATTATAATGAATAAGAAATCAGCATTGTGCATTTTACAGAAAATAAGTCTCAGAAGAGTCTTCCCAGATCTGTCTAAAACACATGGCCTCACACCATCTTTAAAAGTGTTTTTTTCCCCTAACACGAGACAATGTCAGTCACAATGCATTTTGTTTACAGTACCCTTTGTCAATCAGCCAATCTGTTCAAGATCAAAATGTTATCACTGATAAATGTCAATGGAAGCTGGAGCAAGATCACTAGGAGGAAGCAGTGAGTTTTGTCTTGGGAGCCATGGGATGTGTGTTTGTAGAGGCCCAGTGACCAGATTACAGTAATTCTGATTAGTTCTGTTCTGTAAAATCTCTACAAACACCAAAATAGCAAATCTCTGCATTGGGCAACTCAATCCCCCCCCCCACTCTGCATGCCTGTGAATGACTAAAGTGCCATGGGTATTGATTTTGTAGTTACAAATAAATTGTAGCAAATCCATGAATAACGAGATTCAACTGTATTATGTAGCCATTATTGGATAGCAGCAATAACCCAGTATTTTTGCCTGAATTCCCCAACACATCTCCAAGCTGGAAGTCTGTCAGGATGAATGAGAGATAGAATAGAACTGAATATTCTGGAAGAGACATTATTAATTTATGGTTAAGTATTAATTTGTAGGGGAAAGCTAAATCAAGATTGCAAAAAATAATTCACTTCATATTTATGAAGTGGATTGGACCTTTTCCTCTCCATTCAGCAATTCTGCTTAACCGGAGGGGGTGGGGCGCAATAGGCTTTTACCTAAAACTGTAGTTAGGCACCAGAGAAAAGTGATTGGTTGTTTCTCATAGTTTCGAGAAAAATGTTCGGTTGTTTCTCATAGTTTTACAGCAATGGTAACTAGATAATCTCAACCAGAGTGTTGGCATCATTTTATTGATGGTCTCACTTTAATAGCTAGTGGAGCATCTTGGAAAGCCCTTTCTGGCTACTGTATGAAATAATGGTCTGATCTATCAGTGCTTCCTTTATTTTTTATAATCTCAAAAAGTATGCACTAGAAAAGTTGTTTATCTTACTCAGGTTCAAAATAGCACCAAAATAGTACCTTTATTTTTAAAAGTTGGGGCAGAGAATCCATAAATCATTCCAAATGCTATCTTGAATTTTCAAGATCTACTTTACAACCCAATTTTGAAATAATGAGATGGACTGCAAATATTCTAATACAAGTAAAAACTATATACTGAACATATAAATATCAACAAATAACTGGGACTTCTCACCCGAGAAGCTGCATTTGCTTCTTCCTCATTTTATTGTATTGTAAATTTAAAATTATTGTTTCATAATGATACAGGTAGGAAAATTAATTGCATGGAACCATAAAACATTAAGCAGTTGTGAGACTTTCTTCTCACTAAATAATCAAGGTTCTTGCTATGCCAGATATGAATAACTAATGTTGGTTCAAGGGCCACATCAGGCTTTGCATTGCAGAATGCTAGCTGCAGTCCAAAAGTAAAAGAGACACGGAGTTGAGTTTTAAATTTATGAGAGCGGACTTTGAATGTTTTAAGTGGTTAGAGTTAACCCCAATTAATGCAAAATGCAAAAAAATGCCTTAGATGTTCTGTCCCACTGATAGAACCAACTGGTCTGAAGATTTTTGTGTGTTTCTGCCCAGTTGTTGTACATCTTTTTCTGTCTTATGTTTATTTCAGGAATAACATGGGTTCTGGTGTATAGAACAGATAAGTATAAAAGACTGAAAGCAGAAGTGGAGAAACAGAGTAAAAAATGTGAGTATGTTTGCAAATCAGTGGCGCAGTGGTTAAAATGCAGTACTGCAGGTGCTTCTGCTGACTGCAGTGGTTAAAATGCAGTACTGCAGGTGCTTCTGACTGCTGCCTACCAGCAGTTTGAATCTCACCGACTCAAGGATGAATCAACCTTCCATCCTTCCGAGGTTGGTAAAATGAGCCAGATTGTTGGGGACAATAGGCTGACTCTGTAAACCGCTTAGAGAGGGCTGTAAAGCACTGTGAAGCGGTATATAAATCTATGTGCTATTGCTATTGCTACATTCTTATGTAAGGCTGAGTTACATTCTTTGCTAGGCTGAGTTGTAGTTATAAATCTTTGTGGTTGGTTTGTGATCTATATGCAATAACCCCAGCAGCCAATGCTCCCCAAGTGAGATACATGTTGCAAAGGAATGGTAAATAAAACAATAGCCAGCAAAGGTGAAAGACTGGCATATAAACTGCACTTTTTGAGTTTAACATTTTTATTGAGTTATAAAGTATTGTAAAATACAAAAGTAAATAGAAAAGCAGTGGGGGGGGAAGGGGGAAGAGTAGTGAGAAAAGATGGGGGTGGGGGGGGAGAAAAAGAAGCATTGACTTCCGTCTCTCTGTTACAGTAAAATAAGGCATTAACATCAAATCACAACTTTTTGCTTTTCCATAATAGTATGAACAAGTTATTTCTATGAAGATCTATCAGTCTAATCTGTAAAACCCAAAGTCAGAGTTTCATTCTTTTCCGCATCAAGCACGAAGTTCAGAAGCGGTCTCCGTGTGGAAACAAAAGTACTTATGTTCTTTTCTTTAATCAAAGTAGTAAATTTTGCTATTTCAGCCAACTCCATCAACTGCAACCATTCGTTCATGGTAGGAATTTGGTCCTTCCATTTCTGTGCATACAATAGTCTTGCTGCTGTCAACATATATAGTAACAAAGTTCCAATTTTTTTCTCTAGTTCTTTTTCCATTAGGCCCAAAAGGAAAAGTTCTGGTTTCATTTTTATCTCCATTTTCAAAATTTTCTGTATTAAAATATGAATCATACTCCAAATTTTTTTTTTGCTTTATCACATGTCCACCATAGATGATAAAAAGTCCCTTCTTTACTTTTACACTTCCAACATTCATTTGACATACCTTTGTACATCTTACATAACTTATCTGGTGTTAAATACCAACGATACATCATCTTATAGAAATTTTCTTTTAGATTATAATTTAATGTAAATTTAAAACCCTTCGTCCACATATTTTCCCATTGTTTAAGCATCACATTATATCCAAAATTCCTTGCCCACTTAATCATACAATGTTTTATATGTTCATTTTCCAAATTAAATTTCAATAACATTCTATAGATCTTAGCAATAATATGTTCATCGTTACCACATAATGAAATTTCCAATTTATTTTTAACAAAGTCAAATCCATAATACTTTTTATCCAGTTTAAACGTTTCTTTCAGTTGTTGATAAGTAAACCAATGGCAAACGTAACCTTCTGATTCAAGTTCTTCCCTCAGCTTTAATATTGGGTCACCAGAGTTGAGAGATAAAATTTTACCATATGTTAGCCAGTCTGGCTTTGCCACCATTTCTTTTCTAAAAAGAGCTTCCTGTGGTGACACCCAAAGGGGCAGCTTCGTAGAGAGCCTTGTTTTATATTTATTCCAAACTCTTAGTATGGCACGTCTAACAAAATGGTTATTAAATTCAACATTAACTTTACTTTTATCATACCATAAGTAGCCGTGCCATCCAAACCTTAATTCATGGCCCTCTAGTTCGAGTAACCTCTTATTCTGGAGACTCACCCATTCTTTTGCCCAGCATGCATCAAAATACAATTTCATATCTGGTAGACCCAAACCCCCTCTTTCCTTAGCATCTTGCAGTAGCTTATATCTAATTCTTGGTTTTTTCCCTTGCCATATGAACTTAGAAATATCCTTCTGCCATTGTTTAAATGGATTGTCAGTTTTGAGTATTGGTAATGTCTGAAATAAAAAAAGCATCTTTGGTAAGATATTCATCTTAATTACCGAGATTCTACCCAATAGTGATAAATGCAATTTATCCCATCTTTGTAAAATCCTGTTTAATATCCCTCCA
>QLTV01003763.1:445732-459865 GCA_003457575.1 Thermophis baileyi | reverse complement strand
GGATGATGATAGCCACGCCCCCACCCCTTCCCTGGAGTCGTGACTGGTGCAGCACCTGAAACCCATCTGGGCAGATCTCTGAAAGGGGAACACCCCTCTCCTGTCCCAGCCAGGTTTTGGTTATACATGCCAGATCTGCTCTCTCCTCCAGGATTAAATCCCGGACGAGAGGGGCTTTGTTCACAATCGATCTGGCATTAAGCAGCAGCAGCCTGAGGCCAGTGCCCTGAAAACCCAAGTCACCAGAAGGGTCAGAACAAGCAATCGCTTTGATCCAGTGAGTACTAGTTCTCCACACATGGTCTGCCCTTCGGTTCCCGCGGTTTCGGTTATACATGCCAGATCTGCTCTCTCCTCCCGGATTAAATCTCGAACGAGAGGGGCTTTGTTAACAATCGATCTGGCATTAAGCAGTAGCAGCCTGAGGCCAGGGCCCTGAAAAGCCAAGTCACCAGAAGGGTCAGAACAAGCAATCACTTTGATCCAGCGAGTACTAGTTCTCCACACATGGTCTGACCTTCGGTTCCCGCCATACCTACCTCTCCCAACCACCACTGGGATGCTCCGACCCGCCACCCTCCTTGAGATCCCATCCCCCACCTCACTGCCTCCCCCTCTATCCGGCAGGCCAACAATATCATTCATACCAAGCCCAGGGTCAGATCTGGGCCCCCATCTGCTTCTGTTAGTACACTCAGCAGAGGGGGCTCCATTTCCCTCCCCCGGCTCACCCATTCTCACTAACACAACCAATCAGACATATTCCATTCATAATCAAATCAGACAACCCACTACATTCACACATAAAACATGGGTAAAAGCTGGTCTAAAAAAATTTGCGTTGTAAATGCAATCCTAGGTGACTTAAAAGGGCAGTCTGCAGGGAAATATCTGTAAAACGTCTATAGGGAAACTTAGCCCAGGTGTTACAGGGATGACAATTTCGTGTTGTAAATGCAACCCTAGATGGTTTAACAGGGTAGTCTATAGGGAAATAAATTGTCAGAAAGAAAACACTGCTTTGATATGGGCTGTCGTTAAGACCCACGAATGTAGCTTGCCAATGAAACATCTCATATCCAGCAGGGCCTGCAGAACACTGAGCTGGTGGGACACAAGCCAAGTGACCAAGATCCTTGTTAATGTGTTGTGTTTCTACCAAACAGTTCTACTTTGGTTTCATCTGACCATATGACATTCTCCCGATCCTCTTCTGGATCATCCAAATGCTTTCTAGCAAACTTCAGATGGGCCCGGACATGTACTGGCTTAAGCAGGGGGACACGTCTGGCACTGCAGGATCTGAGTCCCTGGCGGCGTAGTGTGTTACTGATGGTAGCCTTTGTTACGTTGGTCCCAGCTCTCTGCAGGTCATTCACTAGGTCCCCCCGTGTGGTTCTGGGATTTTTGCTCACTGTTCTTGTGATCATTTTGACCCCACGGGGTGAGATCTTGCGTGGAGCCCCAGATCGAGGGAGATTATCAGTGGGCTTGTATGTCTTCCATTTTCTAATTATTGCTCCCACAGTTGATTTCTTCACACCAAGCTGCTTGCCTATTGCAGCTTCAGTCTTCCCAGCCTGGTGCAGGTCTACAATTTTGTGTCTGGTGTCCTTCGACAGCTCTTTGGTCTTCACCATAGTGGAGTTTGGAGTGTGACTGTTTGAGGTTGTGGACAGGTGTCCTTTATACTGATAACAAGTTCAAACAGGTGCCATTAATACAGGTAATGTGTGGAGGACAGCGGAGCCTCTTAAAGAAGAAGTTACAGGTCTGTGAGAGCCAGAAATCTTGCTTGTTTGTAGGTGACCAAATACTTATTTTCCACCATAATTTGCAAATAAATTCTTTCCAAATCAGGCAATGTGATTGTCTGGATTTGTTTTCTCATTTTGTCTCTCATAGTTGAGGTCTACCTATGATGTCAATTACAGGCCTCTCTCATCTTTTTAAGTGGGAGAACTTGCACAATTGGTGGCTGACTAAATACTTTTTTGCCCTGCAGTCATATTAAATTTATGAAACCTGCAGTCATATTAAAAACAATTGGAAGATTAGTTAATCTTCTCCCAAATCAGTAAAGATTCTTCTTTCTCACAATTTTGTATTGCATGAAATTGAACAGGCTTAATCCACACAGAAATGGCAACTATAAATGCAAATATGTAATTCTTTCAAAAAGTAAATATGGGATGTTCTTTAAAAAAAAAACCCATAATATACACAGGAGGCCTGATTCTGAACCAGCACATTTATTTCCCTGAAAATGAGCAAGCTTCCAATAGAAGAGAATATTCTGAGCATCTCCTTCCCTCAGTAGTACCAACTATGCCTGCAAGTTATAATTCATTGCAAGTTAAACTAATTTTGGCAAAGCAAGTATTCCCTTAGTATTTTATTTTTTCAGTCTTTCATTTTCTGCTGGGATTAGAAAACTGGGAAACTTTTCTGGGTGAGGGAAATTGGTCTTCCTGCTACCTTCTATGAATTGCATAGGTAGATGCACACATTTATTCACATATTATATGTCCATAAACTACTCATAATATCTTTAGATTTTTGGTGTGGATGCAAAGCAATGAGAAGAAAGGTGATTTTCTAAGGAGGAATTGTTTATGAAAATAACTGGCTGTATTGTCTAATTCCTACAGTGGAAAAAAAGAAGGAAACAATAACAGAATCAGCAGGCCGACAGCAGAAAAAGAAAATAGGTAATGCCAAGTGCTGAAGTTTGTGTGTGCTGCAGAGGAGAGGAGAGGAGAGGAGAGGAGAGAAGAGAATTCTTTATTGACCAAGCGTAATCGGACACACAAGGAATTTGTCTCTGGTGCATAAGCTCACAGTATAGATATAAACAGCAAGTAATAGGTCACAGGTCATAATCATAGTTATAATCATTAATCATAAGTTACAAACAACAATTGATAAATCATAAGAAACCAATAGGAGAAGATAGGAAAAATGAGAAGATGAAAAAAAAGAATTAAGTGTTCAGCAGAGTGATAGCATGGGGGAGGGGGGGAACTATCTTTATGTCTGGTTGTTTTGGCATGCAATGCTCTATAGCAGTGTCCTGAAAAGAGAAATTGAAACAGTTCATGTCCAGGATGTGAGGAGTGTGTAGATATTTTCTCAGCCCTGTTTCTGGTTCATGCAGTATACAGATCCTCAGTGGAAGGCACACAGGTTGCAATTGTTTGGCTGATTACAGCTTGCCAAACTACCAATTGGCAGGATATCAGGAGTGGGCAGTAAGTGGTATCTAAACAGGATAGTAGCAGAGGCTACCAGGAGATGCATACAGCCCATGAGCTGCCTATCCTTGTTTTTGGTTTATGTTTTCCCCTGTTAAAACTGAATAAGCAATGATATTGTTCTTGATTCTGGAATGTAGTCATGGAGTTCAATTTATACATGAAAAATAGTAGTGACCTTCCATTTCCAGTTGGAAGTTTTCTTACAACACAGTGTTTATCAGTGCCTACAAAGTTTTGAAGAAAAGGGGACTCCATTGCATTAAGTGTACATAATACAAAGTGTACATTGTATTATGTACACTTTTAGGACATGGGTAGTTGATCTGAATCTTCAGACTTCCCAATATGCCTCTTTGTTTTATCATAAAGTGCTTTAGATGATACTTGGCTCATTGGAAGTAAGTTTCTGATTTTGTAAATTGATCTAACATTTTTAATGCTTTTCAGAGAGGCAAGAAGAGAAACTGAAGAACAACAATAGAGATCTATCAATGGTGAGTGTTACAAAAGAGTCTGGTCCTGTTCAATAGAATTATGAATGTGGTTGTAAGTCGAGGACTACCTGCACAGGATGTGGGTTCAGACTTCTTCCCTCTTGTATAAGTAATCTCAGATTACTTCAGCTTTCTGGGTAATCTGGGATTACTTATACAAGAGGAAAAAATTGCTGGGTTACCTTAGTTTAATTAGCTTGTTTGCTGAGTTATATTATAGGTCATATAATCATTCAGCAAAGTCTGGTGCTTGTCCATTTGGTCAAGTTGTTCTTTGTAATCATTCTTGGACCATAGGGAGTACCAGAAACTTAATGACAAGAGTTTTGTCTCTTCAGAACTTCTGTAGGAACACCTCATATCTTGATATTGAGTACTTTCAAGTTTTTTCAATGCACCTTTTTAACAACCTATAAATATAATTTTACAAAATTGAAATCAACATTCTAAAAAACCAATATTCTTAATACATTTTTCTCTTAATTTTAATCCAACGCATAATAAATTGTCCAATGTAAATAACCTCATATTTATAAAGCTACAGTATTTCTTTACGCAAATTCAATCTAATCTTCAAATCCCAAAGTCAAAAGTTGATTTTCAAATTGAGCAGTTTTTGATTAAAAATAATAGCTGCATTTATCACAAGAGGTGAGAAGTAACCAGATTAAGCTATTTCTTTGTATTTCAATCTTATTTGTATGGTCTTAAAATACTCAACAGGATTTAGTAATGATGAATAATAATTCACATACTAAGACGAAGAAGCAGATATTAGAGATATGCACAATCTACAATGAAGATATAAAGACTGGATATAGTTTTTTGGAATGGAAGAGAAATAATCCATGAACGATTGAGGGAATTTGTCAGAATCCACTGCAGAAATTGGGCATCATTTTAGAATCAAGAGTTAGAAAGGGCCAATGAGATCATGCAATATAGTATCTATTGAGCATAGGAAGCCAAGGTTCTGAATTAAAGCATCCCAAGACACCTGTGCTGTCTGTGCTTATCTGGTGAAGAGAACCTGCGCCTCCTTGGGTACTTGGTCCGTTGGTCAAACTGTTAAAAGGAGGTCAGGACTTATTCTCTCTCATTCCAAAGGGGCAAAACAGATTTAAGTTACAAAAATTCAGATTTGGAATGACTGTTAGAAAACAGACTTTAACAGAAGTGTTGGGCATTTAGTTAGAGTGCTGGTGGACTCCGCTAGATACCCTCAAGCAGAGGCTACTCTTTCTGGAGTGTTTTACTTTGGATCCTACACTGAACAAAGAATTGCAGTTGATGTGCTAAATACAGTAGCCACTCCAAATCTGTGATCCTGTGCTTTCTGCTTTTGTGGTTCAGCTTAACTCAAATATCCAAATCTCTCCAGATGGAATCATCAGATTTTATTTGGAAACACATTCCTAATGAGATTTAACTATTCTGACTTTTCTGACTTTTAATCTGTTCTTTTTTAAAAATGGGAGCCAGTAAACATTTGAGGTTCACAAATGCCTTTGATATTGCCAGTTCCCAGGCCAGGACTGGAAACAACCCTGTGCTCAGTTCCGAAATTTTAAAGTATCCTGGATAGATCATTATTATAGTATTAGTTGAAAAACAACCAACCCTCAATAACATACTATCTAGACAGTATAATCATCCTTTAGATTATTACTTTTTAAATAGAAGAGAAACTTTAATTAGACAAAATAGGGCAGCAAGACTGTTGTCTGGGATTGGATGATATGATCATATGATGGCAGATTGTTTCATGACCTGATTTAATGCAGTGGAATTGACTTTTAAAGCCATAAATGACTTGAGACTAAACTACCTGAATGAGCATGAAATACACATAGATACATGGTTGCTATGATATATTTGGTGCCAGGCAATTTTAACATTAACTGTGGCATTTATATTTATTTTAAAAGATTTGTATGGCTGCCCATCTTAAAACAACTCTGGGAGGCTCACAACAATAAAACTATAAAAACCATAACACCCCCCCCCCTTAAAAAACCAACTCCTCAATCAACTTCTTAGGGTGCCCTAACATTTATCTGCAGACTCTACCACTTTTATCCCACTGCCTAGTGAAAAGCCAGGTTTTAATGACACTCCAGAAGGCTAAGAGATTGCTTTGTAAATCCCTTTCTTCCCTCAGCCTCTCTTTCGCACTTTGGATTCTTATTTATCAAATAGTAATGTTTTCACTTTTTTTTATTGCAGGTTCGCATGAAGTCCATGTTTGCCATTGGTTTTTGTTTCACTGCTCTGATGGGAATGTTTAATTCCATGTAGGTGATTATTGGTACTGTTTTTACTTTAAATTACTTTAAAAATGAGGGATTCTTGGTGCTTTCTGAGCTTAGTTGCTTTCTTGCAGACATTTCATTAGGTAGCATCAGTGCTAATAGGAAATTGGATTTGCTTTCAGTTTATATTCTAGTGCGGGGGTTGGCAACGCATGCGGCTCTTTGGGTCCTCTCCTGTGGCTCCCTGTCAGATGATCCCACCGCTGGGTGGCCCCTCCCCCTCACTCCTCGCCTGCCCTGAGAAGAGAAGAGCGACTGCGGCGGATGGAGACTTGCTCCGTATTCCAGTGCGGGAGCGAAGCGCCCCTCTACTTGCCTCTTTTTCCGGCCCTTGTTGGTGCTGTGCGCACCTCGGCTGCTGGGGGAGACGCGCAAATTTCTCTGCACCGAGACACTGGCTGGGCCGCCCAGCTGCAGCCAATGCTCCGGATCGTAATGGGCTCCAGGAGGAGGAGGGGACGCCGTCTCCCCCATTGTGCAGCGCGCTAAGTTTAAGTGCAAGAGCAGCAAGCAGCCATGGAGGCAACGAGAGGAATATAGGGAGATACGCGACTTTCTCTGCCCCAAGACACCGGTTGGGGCGCGTCTCCCCATATTCCTCTCGCTGCCTCCATGGCTGCTTGCTGCTCTTGCGCATAAACTTAGCGCGCTGCACAATGGGGGGGAGACGGCGGCGTCTCCTCCTCCTGGAGCCCATTACGACGCGGAGCATTGGCTGCAGCCGGGCAGCCCAGCCAGTGTCTCTGCGTGGAGAAAAGGGCTGGAAAAAGAGGTAAGTAGAGGGGCGCTTCGCTTCCGCTCTGAAATACGGAGCGAGTCTCCATCTGCCGCCGTCACCCTTCTCTTCTCAGGGCAGGCGAGGAGTGAGGGGGAAGGGGGGCAACCAGCCGACAGGGAGCCGCAGCAAGGGGATGAAAGAGCTTCATTTATCTGGGAACCTGAAATGAATCTTGATTTAAATCATATGGTAAAAAGCACCCAAAGAAGAAGAAAGAACAGCAGCAAAAAAACAAACAAACCAATCCTCGCCTGTTTTTGGAAATGGTTCAAGAGGGAACACACACACACGCGCGCGCGCACACACACACACACGAGAGAGTGAGAAAGAGAAAGATGAGAGAGAGAAAGAGAGAGATGGGACACAGAGAGGCCTGCCTGCCGTTTCCTGCTGCAGTCGGGCAGCGAGAGAGAGAGATTCAGCTCCGTCTGCTCCCCTCGAGGCAACCTCGTGACGCTGTGCTGTAACAGTCTGAGAGTCTCTTCTTTTGCAACGCAAGGTTTATTTTTGTATCTTTCCAGAGACAGAAAGAACGTGGCTGAATTTCCTTACAGTTATTCCCTGGGGGTGGGGAGTGGGGGAGAGGGAGGGAGAGAGAGAGAGAGAGAGAGAATGAGAATCTATTCCCCCTAAAATCCTTGATTTGTCTTATCTAATCTACTGAGCTGCAGAACACGAAGAAGCACAAGACAAAAAACCTGATGGATTTATAAAATCTGTAACACAACAATCCATGTCTTGCTATTTACTCTTCATTTGGCATTTTACATTAGAATAGTTTCTCCCAAACTCCATGATGCTCTCTGTAAAGGATAAAATACAGCTCCTATGATTTTTAATGACTATGACTGGAGATGATAGTTACTACGTGAGGAATGAGTGACTTTGAGATGAGAGAAAGAGAGGAGAGAGAGAGAGAGAGAGAGAGAGAGAAAGAGAAAGAAAGGGATGAGGGAGGGAGGGAGAGAGAAAGAGGGAGAAAGATGGTGAGAGGGAGAGATGGAGGGAGGGGGAGGGAGGGAGAAAGATGGGAGAGGGAGAGAGAGGGAGAAAGAAAGATGGGAGAGAGGGCGGTAGAGAGGGAGAAAGAGGGAGAAAGAGATGGGGGAGAGGGGGAGAGAGAGAGATACCTGTTTCCCATAGAAAAGAAAACACCAAGAGCCACAAAACCTGAGTAGGTGTGGCGGGGGGAGTCATGTGACTTGGGAGTGAGTGACATCGAGTTGGCCACGGCCACCCAGGTTTTGTGGCTCCCGGTGTTTTGTTTTCTGTGGGAAACTGGTCCAAATGGCTCTTTGAGTTTTTAAGGTTGCAGACCCCTGTTCTAGTGGCTTGCCCTGTCAGTGTTGGTGGGGGTGGTCTTGGAAGTTTTTTGGTTGTGCTGTTTACTGTTAGCACAGGTGGGCAGTCTGGGAAAAGGAAGCCTATGCAGTGCAGTTCCTTGATTCGGGTATAGTTTGCTTGTTGATTGTTAGTCTGATGGTAATCTTGCTTTTAATCTGTGCTCATCTAGGTGTTGATTGCTGGTGGGGAGGTGTTTTGGTCTTTTTGTTCCCCCTTTGGCTTCTTGATTATCTCTTTTGCACAGTATATACATATCGTTAATGTCTATATGTCTATTGATGGCCAACAGCAAGAATCCTTGCTGTTGTTGACTGAGGTTTGATTCTTTGCCTTGAGGTTGGTGGACTTCCAACTGCCAGGAAGTTGCATGAAGCTTGTGCAGGCGCGTGGGTTCAAGCCTTGCTCTTGGACTATAGGTGTGCCCTGTGGGCAGAGACTTTGAAGAATGAACTGGGAATTGCTGGATTGTGGGGATTTTGCAGGATGGTGGTTGAATAAAGGCTGACAAGCTTTCGCCTAGCATATGTTGCTTTTGTGCCAACCCTGTCTCCAACTGAGGCGCACCCATTGCACTTCATAGGCTTCCTTTTCCCAGACTGCCCACCTGTGCTTGGCTTTGGAGATTTTTCTAAAGGTGTAGGCACATAGTTGTAGGAGCCTTACAGATTCTTTTGAAGGACAAGGTATCTACTGCAACATTGCTGACATCTGCCTGGATGACAAAGGGCTCGTTCAGATCAAGGTGCTTGAGGACGGGCTCAGCAGCGAACAGTTGTTTGAATTTTTCAAAGGCCACCTGGCACTCCATGGACCTTTTAAATGGTTGGCTTGGTCAGGGTTGTCCCCCCACCTTTGGTCTTAAGCAAGTTGGTGATTGGCAGGGCAACTTGCACGAACATCAGAATAAATTGCTGGTAAAAGTTTGCGAAGCCAAGAAAACTGCAGCTGCTTTCTCGTGTAAAGAGCTTCCCATTCGAGCACGGCCCGAACTTTTTCTGGGTCCATCTCTACCCCTCCGTGAGAAATGCGGTATCCTAAGTAGTCTAGTTTGGTTTTGTGAAATTCGCATTTTGAGAGCTTCTCATACAACTGCGCTGTGTGGAGTTTTTTCAAGGAATGCCTTAATGAGTTTTACATGCTCTTCCATGGTCTCAGTTTAGATTAGAATGTCATCTAGGTAAACCAGGATGCCTTTATGTAAGTGTTCATGCACCACTTCATTTATTAACTGTATAAACACAGCAGGTGCTGCTCCTTGTAAGCCAAACAGGAGGACTCGGAACTGGAAGCAGCCCAGCGGGTAGTTGAAAGCAGTTTTCCATTCATCTCCCTCACTGATTCACACCCAATAATAAGCAAGTCCAACTTAGTGAAAATTTTTCCCTTTGCCAAATGGCTCAACATGTCTTTCATCAGTGGCAAGGGGTACACATTTTCTACACCAATGGCAATTAACCCATGGTAATCCATGCATAATCTTAGAGAGCTATTATTCTTCTCTCTGAATAATATGGGGGCTGCCATGTGGGATTTCACGTTAGGTGAACCCCCAGGTTAGATTTTTGTCAATTAAGACTCTGAGTTCCTCTAGCTCTCCTGGTGTCATGGAGTAAAGTTTAGGTTTTGGCAATTTGGCTCCGGGCAGTATTTTGATGGCGGAATCTGGGATGGTGGGAAAGTACATCTGCCTCACTCGCTAAAGACCTCCTATAGCCTCCAGTATTTTTTTGGAATAATGTTAGCTACTTGCTCACATTCACTGGCTGATGCCATCCCTCTCCTTTCACTTCCTTAACAAATGGCAGGCAGTGGCCTAGTTCCGCTTTCACTCTCCTCTGGGTTTTCCCGGCAGATACTTAATTTTTTTTCTTCCAGTTAATAGAAGGATTCCACTTTTGTAGCCAAGTGAGACCCAGCACCCAGGTCTCCACATTTTCATCTGCACTGGTTCTGTTACGAAAGTTGCAGGGGCTCCCCCTGCTAGGGTGCCATCTAGTTGTGAGAATGCTACAGAGGTCTTTAGCTGCCTGAGGTGGATCCCAAGTTTCTCCACTACGCTGGGACTAACTAGGCATCTGGTACACCCAGAGTCCAGCAGAGGTGTCATTGTGCCTTGCGCCCTGAGGAAGTCATCAATAATTCTACCTGGGCTACCATCAGTATCACAGGGCCACTTACTAGTGGGTCGTCGTCTCCTTTGCTGTCTGGCCCCATCTGGAGAGGGTGCTTGCCACCTCTTGGGCAGCACGGGTAGAGGCATCGGGTTCTCTCCTGAAGTCTTCGATTGGGTTCTGAGTTGGCTGCCCCAGGCTCCCTTTTGCTTCCCTGGGTTCTCTGTTTCTTGTTCCATCTCGGGATTCTCTCCTCTACTTTCTGGTCTGCTTGTTGGCCTGGAGGCTGCTTCCTTCCAAGTCTCCATCTCCTCTTGTTCCCCTTCGGGAATAGACATGTTTGCAGTCCCCCCGGTAGTTGATTCCTCTGGGTGGACTGAAATTGCAGTTCTGGCTTAAAGTCAGCACTGCCCCAGCTTGGTCTTCTAGGAAAGTAAGACTTGACTCCATTTATAGTGAAAAGAATACTTTTACTAAAAGCCAAGTGGTTGCAATAAATCAAAGCCGCAGGATTTTTGCATGAAAACTTCCCAGCTAACTTTCCATTTCTCATTCCATCCCCTTGCTATCTCCCATTTGTCCAGTCACATTCAAATAAGTTGTTTTGGTAACTGTCCTTGCAAAGCCGGGCTAGATCTTGAGTGTTTCATTCCATTTCCCAAGCCCATGACCTTGAGATGATGAATCGATGTCTTGGGATGGCACTAAGCTTAGTTTCTGTTTCTCCGTTCCCCCAGCTTCTTCCCCCTGTAATTTATGACAGCGTGGCATCTAGCGAAGCAGGGCTGGAATGAAGGATGGCAGTTCTGAGACAGAGCATGAGTGACTGAGCAGAGGGCCTCCCTGTCCAGGAAGAGACGTAACTGGCAGACAACACGAAGTTAGGCAAAGGCCCTCCTTGCCATGGCTGCTACTTGCTGTTAGAGCAGGAGCTGCGAGTCCAAGAGGACCCTCAAGTTACAATTTTGTTAATATTGTACAGATACTCTTTACTTTTTCTGCTGTTCAGGGTTGCTGCGATGTGTTTCTGCTCATCTAAGACACCTCGAGCAGCCCGTGTCTATTATGGCATCTACTGCGCCCTCCTTCCCCGTCCCCGGCACCGTGATTTTTGCCTTAATGAGGAAGGGGCGAACGGTTTCACTCACCATCGGGTCGTCTTCGCCACTGTCTCCTTCGTCCCATCACGGAGCCGATTCCTCCATTGGCGATGCCTCCATGTCGTCAGAGAGGTAGAGGGGACTCCTCCGCTTGGAGTCCCAAGCGCCCCGGCTCCGGCGATTTCGTGGGCTTCCTCCTGGTCCCAGGGGTTGGCCTGGCCCGTGGCAGCGCAACTGGGGCTGGCGCCAGGCACTTGGCAGCCCTGTGGCCGGACTGACCACACCGATAGCACTTCACGCCTCGCGTTGATTCAGGGCTTGGGGCGACAACTTGTCTCGGGGGAACCTGACGTCCCAAAGGCCTTTGAGCCGGGCGATCTGTGGGAGGTTTTTTCCAACTGCGGATCACGTGATCCAAGGTGATGGCGGTAGCGTACCACTCTTGGATCCTGCAAGGGACCCCTCCGATTTCACACGCCTCTTTTACCGTGTTTCCCTGAAAATAAGACAGGGGCTTATATTTTTTGACCCCCGAAATATGGCCTTGGCCTTATTATCGGGGGGGGCTTATTTTCGGGGTGCAGGAGGCGGGCCGGGCCGTGAGACGCGCGTCTTACTGGAATTTGGCAGCTCCGTGGCGTCTCTCGGCCGGTCTGTTTAGTTCCAGTTTCAGCTCCAGCCATCACCATAGAGCAGGAAGTGCACTCGCAGAGCGGCCGCTGCCCTGGCTGGGGTTTGGAAGCCACAGAGCCGGAGTTTTGGGGAGAGAAAGGAAGAAAGACTTCTGCTGCTTCTGCTTTTGGCTGCACGCAAGGAAAGCAGCAGAAGTCTTTCTTTCTCTCCCCCAAACTCCGGCTCTGTGGCTTCCAAACCCCAGCCAGGGCAGGGGCTGCTCTGCGACTGCGCTTCCCGCTCTATGGTGACGGTCATTGGAGGCCTCCCCTTCCCCCCTGCTCCTCTCTGCTCCAATCTCCCTGCAGTCCCCCCACCTGAGCGCTGACTGACTGGAGCGCCCGCCGGCATGCCCGGGAAGCCCCTCCTCTTTGGGAGTCAACGAGACGGGATGGTGACTGAGCCTCTTCCTGGGGAGGGGAGGCTCGCAGGACCCTTGCCTGCACTCCCTTCCTCCCGCAGGTCCCGCTTACTCTTCCCAGGCGCCCGGCAGCAAGACCGCGCAGGCGCCGCGGGGGGCCGCGCCCGCCGGGGGGGGGGGGGGAGAGTGCACGTAAGACACAGTGCCAGGACAAGGAATCTTTTGGCTGCATGCAAGAGATCTTTCTCCCCTTTCGCTCCAAGAGGCTGCTCAGGCACGATGAGTCTCATGAAGACTAATATCTGGCGGAGTTTGGAAGAGAAAGATTTCTTGCGTGCAGCTTCACTGCTTCTCTTTCTCGGCCGGTCTTTGCAGGGAAACTCCAATGTAAAGAAAAACTTTACTCCTTGAAATGTAAAGAAAAACTTCTCACGAGTGCGAGAAGTTGTTTATTGCTCGCACTCGCAAGAAGTTCTTCTTTACATTTCAAGGAGTTTCCCTGCAAAGACTGGCCGAGAAAGAGAAGCAGCAAGCTGCCAGACTCAGGTAAGATGTTCGAGCACAATTTGGGGGTGGCAGATGGGGCAGGGGGTTCGTGTACGTAGTTGGGGAAGGGGCCTTATTTTGGGGGGGGGCTTATTTCAATGCATGTCCCGAAAAGCCCTGTTGGGCTTATTATCGGGACATGTCTTCTTATAGGGGAAACACGGTAGGTCAGGATCCAGGGCGCCGCGGAATGTGTGCACTAGGAGCTGCTCGGGACAGTCTCGCACTTTCCCAGCTGCTCTTCTGAACTCCCACACTAACTTTTTTTTTTTAATAAATTTTTTATTTTTATTTCCATATAGGCATTCACACTTTTATCAGTTCATTTCTCTTTTACATCTTTTATACATTCATTAGATATTTTATATATATTTCTTATACTTATAACATTATTTAATTCAGGGTTGCTTTTTTTCCATCCCCTCTTCCACCCCACCCAATCCCCTACTTTCTTTTAAGTGTTACATCTAGGGTACATCATTTCTCTTATTTAAACTTTTTCATTTGTATTCCGTTTCTAACCATCTATAAAACTTCCCCTATGTCTTGTAATATAAAGAATCCTCTTTGTCTTTTAATCGTAAAGTTAATCTGTTCATTTCAGCGCAGTCCAAAATCTTATTTATTATCTAGTCATCTCCTGGGACATTTCCTGCTTTCCAATTCTGTGCAAATACAATCCTTGCTGCTGTTATTATATGGATCATCAAATATATTTCTTCTTTTTTATATTTTTCTGGCGTAATTCCTAACAAAAAAGTTTCTGGTTTCAATTCTGGTTTTTCCATCATTTTTCCTAGCCAAGTTTGTATCTTAGTCCAAAATTTCTTTGCTTCTATACAAGTCCACCACATATGATAATAAGAACCTGGTGTTTGTTGACATTTCCAACATTTAAGTGATTTATCTTTAAACATTTTTGATAATTTTTCTGGTGACATATGTCATCTATAAAACATTTTATACATATTCTTGTTGTAAGCTGTTGTCGTCATCTATAAAACATTTTATACATATTCTCTTTATAGGCTGTAGACATGGTTAGTTTATAGTTCTTTTCCCACAATTGTTGCCATCTATCCAAATCTATTGAATAACCAAAATTCCTCATCCATATTATCATTGTCTCTTTTACTGCTTCCTCCTCTAATTCAGTTT
>QLTV01003763.1:414256-428278 GCA_003457575.1 Thermophis baileyi | reverse complement strand
TCGGAGAACCGGCAGCGGCGGCGGCGCCAGGCTCCGCCCCCCCGCCCGGATGCTACGCCGCCATTTGAGTTTTTACCCTCTGCGCATGTGCAAAGCATTCTGCGCATGCACAGAGGGTAAAAGAACTCAAATGGCGGTGTCCGGGCGGGTGGGCGAAGTCTCCCGCTTCCGTGGCTATTGGCTGTCCGGCGACCCGCAGGCATGGCCGAACTGGGAGGATTTCCAAGATGGTGGGCTAGCGTGCGCGGCGACCCCTGTGAAAAGGTCGTTCGACCCCCCAAAGGGGTCGCAACCCACAGGTTGAGAACCGCTGTCCTAAAGGAAGAAATGCATACTGTTCTTGCAGTGGAGGGTTCAGTTTGTTATCTAGGACTTGCTTGTCCTCACTCAGTGCACAGAAATTAGAATAATCTGATATCATACATTTTTTTTAGAAATGATTTGGAAAATATTTGAACACCGTCTTAAAATATTTTATTCATCATGTTAAAATAAAATATTCCACAATGTTTTTTTTCTTTTTTCAATTTTTCCAATTTTTTGGAAAAAAACGAAAAAGCCTTCAGGAAAAAAACGGAAAAAACCCATTTTTTTCCCGAATTTTTCCGGTTTTTTCCTGGGCCTTCACATCTCTATTCTTCCCTCTGGCAATATTTTCTTTTATCCTTATTGTATTTGTATTTAATTTATTTAGCAGCCTATCACACACAAGCCACTCTGGCTTACCTAATTAAAACAACTCTAAAAATAACCACTGGTCCAAGGAAGCCATAGAGCCCACTTACCACCACCCCTTACTCAATTGCGTAGGAGACCAGCTAGGTTTCCAATGCCTTGTGAAAGGCTAACAGGATTGGGACAATCCAGGGGATGCTGTTCCATAGGGCAAATGCCACTGAGAAGGCACGATTTTGTGCAACAATTACATTGCTTAATGGAGGGGTCCTGGAACATACCTTCTCAACTAGCTCTAGTGTTGCACAAGCTTTGTTCCTGTATTTTTTCTATTTAACTTTGCTAATGCTAGATATTCCATAGAGCAAACGATTAGCCTCTTATTTACTTGCCAAGAGCCCATCACTTCATTGCAAAACTATTTCAGCTGCTTAACAAGAAGAAAATGTAAAAAGAGGAGGGGAAAGGATGCCTTGATATGCTGTTTTTATATGCAGTATATGCAGGCAAGCCTACAGAAATAGAAGAAATACATTTTTAAAAAATGTATTCCTACTGTGTGTGTTTTTTTCCCCACAATATTGTCTCAGACTTTTTATTACCACAGACCAAACTGCTTGGTCTGCAGTTTGTACTGAGTCTGAAGTCTAACACAGGAAGGACTTCATTGGTTTATTTATTGATATATTGCAGCAATCAAATGGTGATTCAGTAAAAATGTTGACCTTATAATAAATGAAAGGCCAGTTGCAAGTGTCAGAAGTTTCTTCTAAATTAATATTCTAGGCAATTTGGGAATATAAACTGCCTCATTAGAATGGGAATTGAATGAATTCCACTACTAAATGCCACTACTACTAGCTGTTCAAAACTAATTTGAGACATCTGTGATTCCACAGTATTCGCTCCATTCAATAGCTGTGCTGATATTTCTGGATTGGTTATATTTAAGCATTTTGTTAGAGGAAACACTGGAGCTTGGAGGGGAAATGTCCTGCTTTCTTGTTCCTGTAAGAGTAATCATAGTTAAGGCTCGGAAAAATAGTATATGCCAAAATAACAAAGTACTGGGATTGAGTATCTGGGACATTTTTTCTCAAAAATACATTTTGAGAGTTTTCCTTTTACCTTGCTATCCTATCCCCTGGTGATTACAGTATTTATTATAATATATAAAATTATGAACGAAATAGAAACAGTGATTTTGCAGAGCTAGAGAAGCCATAGAGAATTATGAGGCTAAGTTGACAAGGACAGGGCAAAATTTGTAACTAAATATTTAACCCGAATTCCTCTCCCTATTCTCTCCCTTCTCGGGGACGGGGGACGGGGGACGGGGACGACTCCGCCTTCGGTGCAGGCACTCTTAAAGTCTCTTCAACAGCACATATTTGTTGCCTCAGCAAATACACTCCTGGACGACGAAAGGCTTCTAGCTGTGGGCTGTTCCTCCGAGGGTTTTCGCATAACCAGCCAATAGCGTGGGAGGCGGATTCAATGTGCAATCCCAAATGTGAGGCAATATCTGAACTTCGGACGCCCCTTGCTCTTTGCCCCATTATAGGGAGGCGCTTTCCTACAAGAGGAGGGGGTAGAGTTGTAGAAAGGAGTCAGAAGGCGCCTTCCACATCAAAGGGCGATTCTCGGCGCGCAGGTGCAGTAGCTGAAATGTGAGTATGAGCGATGACTAAAGAGGCGAGGGTGGGTTACGGATCCGTGAATAGAAATAGTTCCACTCGGTATGCATTGAGATCTGAGCAGAGGGCTCCTGCTTCCCCGTTCATCGCGGACAGGGCGGTCTCCCAGTCGAAGTGAAGAGAGAACCGGGAGTGAGGTTTTTTTTGTTTGTTTTTTTGCAATAGATTATTCCTACTGATTATGGTTGCACCCGCACATACGCTGGTACAGAGCAACCCAGCATCTCCCTGTCCAAATATGTTTTTTTTTCCCATTTGAACTGCTCCGCGCGCAGGAAGGCGGTTCTACTCTCCGATTAGAAAAAAGGGAAACACCCCCCCCTCCCTTGCTGTGAAAAGTAGATACGAAAGGGACGCGCTTTGTTTTCGGGTTATTCGTTTTGGAGCGAGTATTTTTTTTGATGGTAGATCCGAGCGGGTGCTGTGCAAAACAACACACTTTATTCCAGTTGTCAGAGGTATTTCCATTTCCCAAGATTGTTTTAGGCCTGAGGTTTATAAGGCGGGACTTGTTTCATCTCCTCCCTCTGTTTTTTAAAGCTGCTTTCTGAACCGCGATAATCTTACATTACCATTGTGGCCTCCATATCCTAGCAGTATGTGCAATTTATTGACAAATTTACTGCAATTTACTGGTTCTTAAATTGTTGATCCATTAGCTGCGTGCAGAGAGAGAGAGAGAGTGAGAGTGAGTGTACAGGTAGCCCTCAATTTACGACCACAATAGAGCCCCAAATTGATGATGTTAAATGAGACTGTTAAGTGAGTTTTGCCCCATTTTACGACTTTCCTTGCCATGTTTGTTAAGTGAATCACTGCAGTAGTTGTTAGTCACACGGTTGTTCAGTGAATCTGGCTTCCCCATGGGCTTTGCTTGGCAGAAGGTCGCAAAAGGGGATCCCGTGACTGGGACAGAGCAACCAGCATAAATACAGCCAAGCATCTGAATTTTGATCATGTGACCATGGCAGTAGTGGGTTCTAAAACCCCGTTACTACTACACGTGATGCTTCTGTGCATGCACAGAAGCGTCCCGGGCGGGTGGGCGGAGCGTCCCGCCGCTACCGGTTCACAGAACCTGACCGAACCGGGAGCAACCCACCGCTGGACCATGGGGATGTTGCAACAGTCGTAAGTGTGAAAAACGGTCCTAAGTCACTTTTTTCAGTGATGATGTAACTTTCAACGGTCACTAAATGAACTGTTGTAAATCGAGGACTACCTGTAATCTAAGAATAATTCAAGAAATTATTACACCAGGCTTTGTGTGTTTCTATCACAAAATTTATTTTTGTGTATCAAGTGAGTATGTAAATTGGATGCATAAATCACTATAAGTACACCAGTTGGTACTAAATAATGTAATTATGATGCTCCAGAATGGATTATACAACCTATAATGCTTTATACAACTTCTCTGGTACAGAAATGAGTGCCCACAATTATTGAATTTGATAATAAAAATATTTTGCCTTGTTTTGTAAACTATTTTGGAAGCTTTTCTGAAAGTTAATATAGATTTATAGAATTTGAAGGGAGCTTGGAAGTCATCTAGGCCATTCCCAAGTGCCCAATTTAATAATTGAATTAAATAAAACACAAATGGCTGATCTTGAAAAAAATATGCAAAGCTATTCTTGTATGGGAGTCAACCCCAGGGAATCCAGAGTTATAGGCTACACTGGGAATCTGTGAGGGCCAGTTTGGCATACTAGAAACTGGGAGCTGATAAGTTAGGTATGAAACCTAGCTGGATGTCTTTGGGCTAGTTCCTCTCTCAGCCCAACTTGGCTCATACAGTTGTGAGGAAAAGGAAGTGGGAACATTATGTATGCCAACTTGAGTTGTAGAAAATAAAGATGGGACATAAAACTAATAATATTGAAAGGCAGTGGTAAACTCTATTTTTGTAAGAAAACTAATATCCATATGGGTTTGATTCTAAAGAATCTGTACTTTACATAAGATACCTTGTCACAGAGCATGCATATATTACATCCTCTGCAGCTTTGCCTCAGACCTTGGATGCTTCTTAGTTCCAGTTTATTGTTTCTTCTCCGTGGCTTTCCTCGTTTACTCCATTCTACTGCAATGAGCACCATTACTGGTACATTTCAACTGCAGCAACCTCTCAACTACCGAGAAGGTACCCGTCACCAGCCTGTGGATGGGGATCACAGTGAGGAGATCTATGAACCGGCAACTGGTAATCATCTGTTGTAATGGTGATATTGAAGTCTTAGGGAGTTAATGTTCTACAGCTATATAATGTTGACCTCTTATCACACCCACAGGAATAGCTGACTTGGAAGTTATATAAATGACATTTACATCCTCTTAGATAATTAGATAATAACTAATACAAGAGAAAAAATATATTGTTTTTTCAAATATTTTTATTAACACTTTTTTATGGCAGGATTTATTAATCTGCTGATAGAAGAAAAAAATTGAGGATTCTTATTCAAGATGTATAAGTAAAATAATTGATAGAAAATTTATGTTTATATAGGAATACACTTTTAGATCATTATAATTGTTTTTAGAAAATAATTTCTGTATCAAAAATATTTTTTTCACCATAGAAACAGAAAAAAATATCTGGGCCTTTTGCTATACATTCCTTAGCATATATCAGTGTTGATGCCAGTACAAATAATGCAGGAGGAATATTTATCTAGACACATATTTTGAAATTAGCTTTGGATTACAAAGTGCTTGCGATGTTTCATTTTAGAAAATACTATTGCACAATGCAATCAGTGCTCTTTGCACTTTTTTCCATCACTCAGCATGCTATCAATGAAACAGAAAAGGCTTTGCTACAGTCTCATGTTAATGTAGAGTATAATAATGACCCCAAATATGAATCACCTGCCAAATACTTAAAGTGTTTTTATTTCATTTCTTTACCAAGTCTAGGACCTCATGTGACCTCCCAAATCTTAAATTTGACACTGAGGAATTATCAAAACTCATTTCCAAATTGCGATTTTTAATGTACAGGAGGTCCTTGTTTAGCAACCACTCATTCAGCGACCATGCAAACTTATGACGGCATTGATTGGTAATTATGATTAGTCCTTATATTTAAGGCCATTGCAGCATCCCCATGGTCATGTGATCTGGGCATTTGGTGACCATCTCATGCTAGGATGTTGCAGTGTGCTATGGTCACATGATCATGTTTTCCAAAGTTCCCTTTCAGCTTCCCACAATCAATAGGGGGACCAGTGAGAAGTTGCAAGTTGCATGAGGTCCTTGCTTAACGATCTGTGCAGCCCTCAGCAAGTGGGACTGCTGGAACTGCTGTTGCTAAACTCTGTGGTAACATTTTTATTTATTTATGACCTGTTGCTTAACCACAGTTTCCAGTCCCAATTAGCTGCTTTTTAGCTAATTATTACCTGCCTGTAGTCAAAAGCAAAATAGTAAATATACATTTAAAAAGAAATATAGTATATTGTATTTTTCGGACTATAAGATGCACCAGACTATAAGACACATCTAGATTTAGAGGAGGAAAACAAGAAAAAAAAAGTTTTTGGCCTCCGCGTGTCCCGTTTTCGCCCTCCCCGGCCCCCAGAAGCACTTTGCAAGCCAAAAACAGGCCCGTTTTTGGCCTCCCGAACCCTCTGTGCATTCCGTTTTTGCCAAAAACACACCTGTTTTTGGCCTGCAGAGTGCTTCTGGGGGCCAGGAAGGGTGAAAACGGGATGCATGAAGGGTTCGGGAGGCCAAACGGGCCCGTTTTTGGCAAAAACAGGCCTGTTTTTGGCAAAAACGGGATGTACGGAGCACTGCAGAGTGCTTCTGGGGGCCGGGAAGGGCGAAAACGAGACACATGGAGGGCCCGTTTTTGGCAAAAACGGGACGTGCGGAGCACTTCAGAGTGCTGGGGACCAGGGAGGGTGGAAACGCGACACATGGAGGGTTCGGGAGGCCAAAAATAGGCCCATATTCGGTCTGTAAGACAATGAAATTTTCACCCACTTTTGGAGGGGGAGTGAGTCTTATACTCCGAAAAATATGGTATTTAATTATAAGTATATTGAAATGAAAATAAACTGGAATTAATATTTTTCTCAGGTCTTTTCTTTGTTTTCCCAAAGATATCTATATTGAGTGTGACCTGTGGTATGCCACTCAAATGCCAACATTAGCCCTGACTTAATTAATATACAAAATATGCATCTGGATAATATAGGTCTTTTGTTAAAAATAATGATAGCTTCGGTTGTGTACTAATAGTAAATGTGAAATATTCTATCAACACTGGGTTATGTACAAATAATTGTTTAGTTCTGATACACAAAACACATTCTTGGGTCTGCTATTGGACATATTTATACATAACTTGGATAAGAGGTTAGAATATGTCAGGTCCCATATATTTCCATTGGGACGCTGGCATTCTGGTGGAAGGGGGGGGAGGATTGGAGGGATCTCTATATGAAGTTTCTATTTCCTGCATTGCTGTGCTGTGAGTTTCAGTTTCCTGCATTGCTGTACTGTGGGAGGGGTTTTGTTTGCACTGCTTTAAATTGCTGTTTTTTAAGTGGGAAAATTTAGTTTCTGCCTAGACCTCTTGCCTTTCAATAAAAGCTCCTTTTGGAACAACTTCAGTTTCAAGAGTCCAGCTTTCTTGGGAAGATTGGAGAGGCAAGACCTTACATTAGGCAGGAACTGCAAACTGGTCAACCCGAAGAGGTAACAGCCCTACTGTGGGGACCGTGCACACCACGTCTACCCAGGGCAGCGACCACGAAGAGGCTGAATGCTGGGGGAGAACACCCCCCAAAACCCAAGCAGAGGAGGCCCTCAATGCCTGGATTGAGGAGAACATTGCCTCAAGCACCACTGCTAAACCAAGGTGGTCCATCAGCATGGGGAAGAAGGAAGGCTGGGGCGGCAGGACCAAGGATGTCACCCTCACCCATGGGAGCCACCGACCTGGCTGGAAGCAGGAGATGGAAGACCTCTACAACGATGGCAAACTTGGAAGAAGCCCCAGACCGGTCCAACCAACTCCTGAGGGAAGCCATAAACCTCATGAGGGAGGCCATCCATGGCATGCGGATCCAGGGTGCCCCGGCTTGCACTGTGGGCGAGGTAGGAGCACAAAAGGAGGCTACCGATGAACGAAGGGGATCTCCAACCCCAGGGGCATCTACTGAAATTGCAGGGGCTACTGACGAATCCATTGCCACCATGGAAGTTCCGCCCAGGAGACATCTTGATGCAAAGCAAGGCATGCAACTCGATGGGAGGAGGCTTCCACCCTTAGAACGGAAGGCTTGGTGTCAAATTCAACGGGAATCCCCAGCAACTGGGATTTTTCCTCACACACGTACTGACCTACATGCAGGAGTATGGGAGGGACCTCCCTATAGAAGGGGCCAAGGTCAGGGTTGTCACACTGGCTCTAGAAGGATCAGCTGCACGTTGGATGGTGAGCCTCCATAATGCAGATTCACCGAAGCTCCGCAACTTCAATCGCTTCATGACAGCCCCAAGACGGAGATTTGAGGACCCCATAGCTGACCGCAAGGCTAGAGACCTCATAAGGCACGTCAGACAGGGGCGCCATCCAGTCGCCAAGTACATCGAAGAGTTTCGTGACCTAACTTGACATGTAGATTGGCCAGAGGAAATACTCGTGAGTTGGTTCAAAGATGGCTTAAATGATGACCTGTATAGCGCCTGCATTGCCCGTGGAGCCCCAGTCTACCTGCATGGCTAGTGTGTCTTGGCTGAGGAAGCTGAAATTGACCAAACTCAAAACAAGTACCGCGCAAGCCGCTCCTGGAAGAGATCCCCACCAGAAGGGAGAAGGGAGGGAACCGAACCTTGCTCTGCCCCACCACGCTCAGCCGCCTGCTTCAATTGCGGGAAGGAAGGCCACCGCGTAGCCAAGTGCCGTGCGAGGATGCCCACCCGGAAGGGAGAGAAGCAGGTCAGAGAGAAACCCTCAAAGCCACCACCACGTTCCAGAGACACCGCCCTAAAGACCCATGCAATCGTTGAGTTCCCGCCGGAATTAATTAAGGTGCGACGAACTCCAACCCCTCTGGTGGAGGAACCCGATCAGTCAGAGAGCGACTACGAAGACCCTTTGGTAAGTGGGGTTGTCAAGCCTCTTATAACCCCTATAGAACTGTTAATTCCATTAACAGGGAGAAAAGTGAGTCTTAAAGCATTGCTGGATTCAGGGTGCACGAGAAGCCTAATAAGCCCGACTCTGGTCAGGGAACTGGGCATTCAACTAAAGCGACTAAAAACCCCAGTCTTGTTCTGCCAACTTGATGGATCCATTGCGGGGGACACCCCGGCCACATTTCCCACTGAACCACTCGAACTAACGATGGCAAATCACTCCAAATCATTGTGACACCAGGGATGGATTGGCCCCTAATTCTGGGACTAACCTGGTTAAAGAAGTGGAACCCAAGGGTGAACTGGACGGAGGGGACCCTCCAATTCCCTAATAATGAATTAATCCAGAGTGAGGAACCCCATCAGACTGGAATACCGCAGAGTGAGGAGATAGCTGCTACTGCGGCGAATAGACCCCTACCGGGCGTCCCCAGAGAGTACCGAGATTTGATAGATGTTTTCAGTGAAGCAGCATCAGATGAACTTCTCCTCCATAGGTCTACAGACTGTGCAATCAAGATTTTACCTGGGGCCAAACTACCTAAGCCAAAACTTTACGCTATGACTCCCTGGGAACTGGATGAACTGTGGCAATTTATAGACAAAAACTTCGAGCATGGGTTCATCAAACAGGTGAGACCCAAGGTGCCGCCGCAGTCCTGTTCTGGGAGAAGGACGGCTCATTATGCTTATGTGTGGATTATAGAAATTTAAACACTATTTGCAAGGAAAATATCTATCCCCTTCCCCTAATGAAGGACATGCTGGCCCATCTGGTGAAGGGGAGAATTTTTTCCAAACTAGACTTAAGGGAGGCTTATTACCAGATCCGGATCCGGGAGGGGGATGAATGGAAAACAGCGTTTAATTGTCTGTTGGGATGTTTTCAGTTCAAGGTTTTGCCATTTGGGCTCCAAGGGGCTCCCGCCGTTTTCATGCAGCTGGTTAATGAGGTGCTGCATGAGCACTTGTATAAGGGAGTTTTGGTTTATCTTGATGATACATTGATTTATACTGAAACTAAGACTCAACATGTTAAATTGGTGCGGGAGGTCTTGAAGAAACTAAGGGCAGCTAAGTTGTTGCCAAATTCTCCAAATGTGAATTTCACCAAGATAAAATAGATTACCTAGGGTACCGAATCTCTCACCAGGGGGTGGAAATGGACCCTGCAAAGGTCAGAGCAGTCCTCGAGTGGGAAACCCCCTGCACTCGCAAGCAATTGCAGAGCTTTTTAGGGTTCGCTAACTTTTATCAGCAGTTTATCCCCCCTTTTGCCCAAATAGCGTTGCCGATTACAAATCTCTTAAAAACCAGGGGGGGTAGATAAACCGAAACCTAGCCAACCACTGAAGTAGACTATGGACTGCCAAGTGGCATTTGAGAAACTGAAAAAACTCTTTTCGGCTGAACCTGTATTAAAACACCCAGACCCAGAGAAACCATTTGTAATCCAGGCTGATGCCAGCGATGTGGCAGTTGGTGCAGTTTTACTCCAAGAGAATGAAGTAGGCAAATTACAACCGTGTTATAATTACAACCTCTAGGAAATTAACTGAAACTGAACAGAGATGGGCAATATGGGAAAAAGAGGCTTTTGCAGTCAGGTACTCCTAACTTGGACACATTTCTTAGAATGAAGCAAAATACCTTTCCAAGTATAGACCAATCACAAAAACTTGGAAGCGCTCAAAACCCCATAGAAAATGTCCCCAAAACAGGTCCGATGGGTACAGTACTTCCAATGCTTTAATTTCACTTTGAGGTATTTACCAGGAGGGAAAAACTTTTTGGCAGATGCCTTGTCCAGACTACTGCAATACAACAGTGTCAAGGCGGAAGTAATTAAGCCCATGCTTCCAGCCTCCCAATTAGCAGCTAAGGTTGTCACACACTCTCTGACAAAGAACGACCCCTCTACCTTAGACAATGCCACCACCACAGAATTCAAAAAGGCCTTGGAAACAGATGAGTGGTTTAGTGCCCACAGACATACTTGCATAATAAAAGATGGGTTAGCTTGGGTGGGGAATAAGCTGTATGTCCCAGCTAGGGAAAGGCTGAAAGCCATGCAAGCTTGTCACAACTCCAAATTAGCTGGTCACTTTGGTTTTGTAAAAACATTGTATTTACTGAAACGGCAATTCTGGTGGCCTTCATTTAAAAAAGACATAGAAAGTTATGTAGCAAGCTGCCCAATTTGTGCTGCCGTGAAGCGCAGGCAGGGGAAAAACCCCGGTCTACTGCAGCCAGTGGCTGACCCTTCAGCACCATCAAGAGAGAGCTCCATGGATTTCATTGTAGAATTGCCCGAGAGTTCTGGAAACACAGTGATCTGGGTTGTCACAGACATTTTCTCAAAGCAGATTCACTTCATCCCATGCCAAAAGATCCCTATGTCCAAAGTCTTGGCTAAGCTGTTTTTGGTCCATATATATTGCTTGCATGGGGCCTCACGATGTATTATTTCGGAGAGAGGGGTCCAATTCACATCCAAGTTCTGGAAAGCCTTTTTGGACCTACTCAGAACGGAACAGGGACTTAGTTCTAGTCATCATCTGCAAAAAAACGGGGCCACGGAACGAACAAATTCAGTTCTGGAACAGTACCTGCGTTGTTTTATTAACTATCAGCAGGACAACTGGACCGAGCTATTGCCTTTACCAGAAGTGGCCTATAATAATGCAGTTCACACTAGCACAGGTTTTACCCCATTCAGAGTGGCCAGATGGCAAGAATTTAATGCCATGCCTGAGTTACCCTCACATGAACCAGAAATCCCCTCCTTGAAACAGTGGATCAGTCATTTGCAAACCATTTGGCCGGTGGTCTGCAAAGCCTTGGATGAAGCCCAGGCTGCCTATAAAGCACAAGCAGACAAGAAATGAGTAGAACCTAAACCTTACAAAGTGGGAGTCAAAGTTTACCTTTCCACCAAGTTTCTAAAATCTTTGCAGCAGGCTAAAAAGCTAGGCCCTAAATACATTGGGCCTTTCCCCATCATTCGTATTATTAACCCTGTCACGGTGGAATTGCAACTCCCTAAGTCATTACTGCAAGTCCACCCCATTTTCCATTGTAGCTTGCTGAACCTGAAGTCACCTCTGACCTTCATCCGGCTACTACTCCTGTTCCCCTGTGCTGTGAGTTTCAGTTTCCTACATTGCTGTACTGTGGGAGGGGTTTTGTTTGCACTGCTTTAAATTGCTGTTTTTAAGTGGGAAAATTTAGTTCCTGCCTAGCTCTTGCTATTACAAGCCTTTCAATAAAAACTCCTTTTGGAACAACTTCAGTTTCAAGAGTCCTGCTTTCTTGGGAAGATTGGAGAGGCAAGATCTTACAGAATATATAATTACCAAATTTGCTGATAACACAAATATAGAAGAGATAGCAAACACAAAGGCAATATCAAGATTCAGGAGAATCTTGACAAACTGGAATGATGGTAGCTAAATCTATTTCAACAGGGATGAGTTCTATATTTGAACTCAAAAAAATCAAAGACATGAAAATAGGATGAGAGAGGTCATATGGGACAGCATTACAGTACATGCAAAAAGATGCAGATATCCTGATGGATTATAAGAAGAATGTGACTCAATAGTGTGGCACATCTACAAAATAGAATTATCCAGGTATGTGATATAAAAGCAATCCATGTTACATTGCATCTGGAATACTGTATCTTCTTCTGGGCATGGCAGGCATACAGAAATGGGGCTGGCCTGAATAATCCGTTTAAAAGCCTTAAAAAAACCCCTAAACATGCACAGAATTGCACCCACAGGAAAAAAAGTGAATGGAGGAAAAGACTGGACTTGGAGAGAAGAGAAAACGAATTCAAACATTTATTTGGATGCAAAGTTTATCTGCTGGGATTTTGTTTTCCTTTTCAAATTTTATACATTTGTCATTTTTTAATATATCTCTGGATTACAAACTATATCAAGAGGGCAAAATCAACATTGCCACAGAAGGAATCAAAAAGAGACCTCAGAACTCCCAAAACTTCTGACAATGTAAACAACCAGTGGAATGGCTTGACATCAGAGGTATGGGTGCCCTATCACTGGAGGTTTTTGAGAGATTGGATAGCCATTTGTCCAAAAAAATATAGGTCCCTTCAACTCTCTTACTCTATTACTCTAGAAGACTAACATCTAAAGATAGAAATTTCAGTTTAAATTTTCTTTTTAAAAAAATCTTCTAAATTTTGGGATTTATGAAAATAAACTTCTAGAATTTTTTTTGAAAAAAACAAAACCTTTTAATGAGGTGGCCCAGTGTTCCAACTGAGAGACAGCACAGCTGAGAGGCAGCGCAGTGTCCCAGCTGAGAGAAAGCCCAGCAGCCCAACTGAGAACCTGACAACTGAGCGGAGGCAGTGAGGTGCAAATGGAGGCCACTTAGCAGAGCTAAGGAGCTAGGTGGCAGCAGACCAGTGGTTGAGAGCAACACGGTGGCCTCTGAGCAGCAGCTGTGGAGAGCTAAGTGGCAGAGGAGCGGAATGCCCAGAGCAGTGACTGAGAGCAGCGCAGCGGACCAGCAGTGGCTGAGAGCAGCGTGGCATACCAATTGAGCAGCAGCGGAGCAGAGCTGATAGCAGGCTGGAGTGCCCACAGCAGCAGGTCAGAGCAGCGCGGCTGACCAACAGTGGCTCAGAGCAGCATGGCAGAGCAGCTGAGAAGCGGCTAAGCACCCAGATCAGCACATCATACCTGAAAACCCCAGCAGTGGTCAGACAACTGACAGGAAGAAGGCAGGGAGGAAAAAGATAAGTACATAACACTTGTGGACAGAGAAGAAAGGGATTAACTTTCAAGGTAGGGTGTGTAAGAGCTTAACATCTCCTAGAACACCCCTGTTCTAGGAGATGTTAAGCTCTTACACACCCTACCTTGAAAGTTTATCCCTTTCTTCTCTGTCAAACTCGTGTGGTCACGGCAGCATCACATGACGTATCGGGACTTTCCCCCCCTTTGCTAAACCAAGCGGGGGTGTGGACAGCATGTGACGCATCCGGCCCATGGGCCGGGAGTTTGACAGCCCTGTCCTAGAAAAAAGCCTGAGATTCCCAACATAAAGAAGTGCATAACATTTCATAAAGGGCCAAGAACTATTGTAAATTTTTAAAATTTCTAAAGTTTTCTTAAAATATTTTTGTCAAATTTTTAAATTCTTTTTTTTAATTTTAATTGCTTTTTTAAATTTTTAATTTTTTTCAATTGTTTAATCTTTTTTCAACTTTCAACTTTTTTAAAAAGTTTACTTATTTTAATTCTTTAGAAATTTTTAAATTCTTAATGTAAGGAAAAAAATAAAAAAAACATGGAAAAAGAGACACACTTAAAACAGGGAAGATAGTGATGAATTTTTTCAACACAGAGAACAAAGGGTCAAGAACTTTTGTAAACTATTGTAAACTGATACTTTTCTAAAAATAAATTTTTAGAAATTTTCAAATTTTTACCAACAAAAAAAAAATCAAGGCCAC
>QLTV01003763.1:389152-407518 GCA_003457575.1 Thermophis baileyi | reverse complement strand
GCATGCGCAGGGGGGTGGGGGGCATTGAATTATGGGTGTGGGCACTTGCACGCATGCAATAGCGCACACGCACGCACTTTTGGCACCCGAGGAAAAAAAGGTTCGCCATCACTGGTATAGGGTCACCTGCTTGAGCAGTTGGTTGGATTAGAAGACCGCCAAGATCCCCTCCAGCTCTATTCTGATTGATTGATTGATTGATTGATTGAGAGTATAGCCAGAGGAGAGCAACAGAGATGATAAGGATCTGGAAACAAAAACTTAGGTAGAATGGTAGGAAGAAATCGAATGGTGCTGTATTCTTAGTTTAGAGAAGACATGAGATGTTCTGGGTGTTTTCAAAAGAAGAAAAGACAGTGAGGAGATGTTCTGGCTGTTTTCAAATGTCTGAAAGACTTCAAGATGGTGCTGTTGATGGCCTTGGTGAAATGCTCTAGTCTAGTAGTTTTGATGTTTTTTTATTATTTTCTGTGAGTTGCTGCGAATTTCATACACAAGAGGTGAGACTTTGAACAGCAGATTTTAAATGAGATTAAGCTTTCTGGGATTATTCCTCCAGTCTTACAAATGCGGAGAACATTGCTCAGACTTTTCCAAATCAGCAGCAGCTCTCTGCTTCATGGAAACTTGGCTGAGCAAATCGATTAATGATAGCTGCTTGCAAATCCAAGGATTTCAGATTCAAAGAGCAGATAGAATTGCAGAAACATCTCATAAAAAGAAGGGAGGAGATATCTGCTTTTATATTAACAACTTATGTTGTAAAAATATCACTACACTAAAGAAATTTTGTGATGTGGACTTAGAGAAGAAGTCCCTTCTTTATTCTTAAATTTCCAACATTCATTTGACATTCCTTTTATACATCTTAGATAGCTTATCTGGTGTTAAATACCAGCAATACATCATCTTATAAAAATTCTCTTTTAGATTATAATTTAATGTAAATTTTAGACCTTTTGTACACATATTTTCCCATTGTTCAAGCATCACATTATATCCAAAATTCCTTGCCCACTGAATGATACGTTTTACATGTTCATTTTCTAAGTTCAGTTTCAATAACATTCTATAAATCTTAGCAATAATATGTTCATCGTTACCACATAATGAAAGTTCCAATTCATTTTTAACAAAATCAAAACCATAGCACTTTTTATCCAATGTAAACCTTTCTTTCAGTTGCTGGTAAGTAAACCAATGGCAAGCATAACCTTCTGATTCAAGTTCTTCCCTCAGCTTTAATATTGGGTCACCAGAATTGAAAGATAAAATTTTACCATACGTCAACTAATCTGATTTCGCCACCATTTCTTTTCTAAAAAAGGCTTCCTGCGGCAACACCCAGAGAGCCAACTTCGTAGAGAGCCTTGTTTTATATTTATTCCAAACTCTTAGTATGGCACATCTAACCATCTAATGGTTATTAAAATCAACATTAACTTTACTTTTGTCATACCATAAGTAGCCGTGCCATCCAAATCTTAGTTCATGTCCCTCTAATTCAAGTAACCTCTTGTTTTGTAAACTCACCCATTCTTTTGCCCAGGTCAAGCAACATGCATCAAAATACAATTTCATATCTGGTAGGCCCAGCCCCACTCTTTGATTGGCATCTTGCAATAGCTTATATCCGTGATGGCGAACCTATGGCACACGTGCCACAGGTGGCACGCGGAGCCATATCTGAGGGCACGCGAGGCGTTGCCCTATGTCAGCTCCAGCGCACATGTGCGCGCTGGCCAGCTGATTTTCGGCCTTCCGGAGGGCTGGGGGAGGCTATTTTCGCCCTCCCCAGGCTTCAGGAAAGCCTCCGGAGCCTGTGGATGGCGAAAAACGGACCCAATGGGCCTACCGGAAGTTCAGAAATGAACTTCCGATAGGCCCATTGGGCTGTTTTTTGCCCTCCCCAGGCTTCAGGAGGCTTTCCTGAAGCCTGGGGAGGGTGAAAAATGGCCCAACGGGCCTACCGGAAGTCCAGAGGCTTCAGTGAGGCCTGCGCGCATGCGCAGGGGGGCAGCGCGGGGGGGGGTTTGTGCGTGCATGCGTGGGAGGAGGGCATTGCATTATGGGTGTGGGCACATGCACGCGCGCTATTGTGCATGCACGCACCCTTTTGGCAACCAAGCAAAAAAAGGTTCGCCATCACTGGCTTATATCTAACTCCCTTGCCATATAAACTTAGAAATATCCTGCCATTGTTTAAAGCGGTAAAGCAAAAAAATTTTGGAGTATGATTCACACTCTAATACAGAAAATCCTGAAAATGCAGATAGAAATGAAACAAGAACTTTTCCTTTTGGGACTAATGGAAAAAGAACTGGAGAAAAAATTGGGAACTTTGTTACTATACATATTGACAGCAGCAAGATTCTTACATGTGCAAAAATGGGAAGACACTTTCATACCTACCATGGGAATGGTTGCAGAAGTTGATGGATTTGGCTGAAATGGCAAAACTGACTACTTTGATTAAAGAAAAGAATATAAGTACTTTTGTTTCCATATGGAAACCGCTTCTGAATTTCGTGCTTGATATGGAAAAGAATGTAACTTTGACTTTGGGTTTTTCAGATTAGATGGATAGATCTTTATAGAAATGACTTGTTTATATTATTATTGAAAAACAAAAAGTTGTGACTTGAAGTTTTATTTTACTGCAACAGAGAGTCGGAAGTCAATGCTTCTTTTTCTTTTCTTTTTCCTACTCTTCCCCACTTCCCTTTACTCTTTCCCCTTCTTCCTTAATGTTCCTCTATTTACATTTTGTATTTTATAATACTTAATAATTTAATAAAAATGTGGATTTGTTAAAATTGTGGCAGAAGGTGCTGTAATATTGAATTGCTACTTATTTTGTGAATGTTTTATTTTAAATATATAGATGTTTTTTTTAATTGTTTTTATATGTTTTATTTTTATGATGTAAGCCGCCCAGAGTCCTTCGGGAGTTGGGCGGCATATAAATTTTATAAAATAAATAAATAAATAAATAAATTATCAAGTCATTTTCACTTCTTAATAGATAGCTTAATAGATAGTATTAATAAGCATTGCCAAGTAAGCATTGTCGATTGATTTTGGCAAACTGAACTGCCTTTTTTCTTCTTCAGGCAGAGTTATTGGGAACTTACCCTTCTCTGGTGAGAAGGAGATAGATCTGGCTATAAAGAGTGCACATGCTGCTTTCAAAATATGGAGTCAGAAATCAGGCATGGAACGGAGCAACATTCTGCTGGAGGCAGCCCGAATTATCCGGGTATGTGATATAAAAGCAATATTGTAAGGTTGTGTTGGCACGTTTATTAGTATTGGGAATACTTTTATGGAACCTGGATAGTATCAAGTGGATAGGATACATGTTGATTCCCAGGAATCAGGGTGATTCTAGTCAAGATTGCTGTTTTGTCACTTTTAACAAGGAAGAAAAATATGTAAGCCTCAGATTGTATACAGATCATAGATTGATTTGAAGTTATTTAAAGAAACAGGTCAAATCCTATCTCCACATTATCTATTAATTTCACTACTCTAGTTTTTCCCTAAGCAGCTGTACATTATAAGAAATGAAGAGTTCAAATAGAAAATCTGCTGTTTTGTAAAGTTCAGGAACCTACAATTTAAAGAACGATGTTTGCATGTCTGAGAATCCATAAGAAATTCATTAAAAGTCTCGTTGTAAGGTCCTGCCTCTCCCTCCTGTTCAAGAAAGCATGGACTCTCGAAACTTTAGCATTTCAAAAGGAAACTTTTATTGAAAGAAAGTGAATGCAAGACAATGCAAAGCAGAGTCTGAGTTCCCCCCAGGCAATTCCGTTAGGATAAAGTGGTTAGAAACCCCTCCTCTCAGTTTGATGTTGAATGAGCCAATCCACAGGTGCGAAGATGTTGTTGGAAACAGGTCATCCTGAGAAAAAGATGAGGAGTCGTTACCATGTGTTTCTTCTGTGAGGCTTCCAAACTGAGAGAAAACAGATGGCCCTCCCCACTTGTACATCCCCCAAGGTAAATCAAAGCACAGGGCAGAATAGGTGACAGGGTAAAAGTTATAAACTAGAGAATTACAGGATACATAGGAAAACAGGATGAGAGCAATAAGTGAGTAAAAGAATCCGGGGTCCCCTCCCCACTTGAATGGCAGTATCATGATAGGGATCTGACACTCATAGTATCTTTTCCAACTAACAAGATTTTATTTAAAAGCATAAGTTTCTCTCAGCTACAGCTCACTTCATTAGATACAATGGTGTGGTGGGGGTGTATACTAATGTAGAATTTAACGTGGGTCAGGTGGGGGGAAGAGAAGGGGAGAAATAGGTTGGTTATAAAGATAACAGGTTATATATTAGCCAGGTTACAGCTATCTTATCCATTAAAACTTGTAGAGTGTTAAAAATGAATTTTTATTGAGTACTTGAGATTGTCTGAAACCTTTTCATTTGTGACATGGTAAAAGTTATAAACTTTTTATGGATACGGTCATCCTGAGAAAGAGATAAGGAGTCATTCCTATGTGCTTCTTCTGTGAGACTTCCAAACTGAGAGAAAACAGATGGCCCTCTCCCCTTGTACATCCCCCAAGGTAAATCAAAGCACAGGGCAGAATAGGTGACAGGGCAAAAGTTATAAACTAGGGAATTCCAGGATACATAGGAAAACAGGATGAGAGCAATAAGTGAGTAAAAGAATCCAGGGGGGGGGGCTCCCCGCTTGAATGGCAGTATCACGATAGGGATCTGACATCTGGTGTCTCTGATCCTGGAGATAGCATGTACTCATGGACTATTAACCATTGGTACATAGCCATATCTTCTGGTAATGATTTCTGATCCTTATGTAAAGTATCATTTTATTTCCCCCACACTTCCATTATTTCATTATTAAAGGTAAATGGATACTCCAAGTTCATTTATCGTGAGAAAGAAAAATGCTTGTTTTTCTCTTCACAACATTCATAATTCTATAAACCTTTATAATGACTTCCCTTTCTTGCCTTTTTTCTAAATTAAATAGCTCCTAATACAGAAACTCCCACTCACTAAATTTGTTTGTCCTTTTCTGCATCTCTTCCAGAAATATCTTGGATATAGAATAGAATAGAACTGGAAGGGACCTTGGAGGTCTTCTAGTGCAGCCCCCTGCTCAAGCAGGAGACCCTATACCATTTCAGACAAATGGCTTTCCAGTCTTTTTAAAAAAATCCTCCAATGATGAAGCACCTACAACTTCTGAAGGCAAGCTGCTCCACTGGTTAATTGTTCTCACTGTTAGGAAGTTTCTCCTTAATTCCAGGTTGCTTCTCTCCTTGATTAGCTTCCATCCATTGTTTCTTGTCCTGCCTTCTAGGCTATGATCTATATATGACTAGAATTTTTCACATAATTTATCTTGCTAAACTATAAATTTATAATTATAAATTGCTAAAGAATAGGCAAAGTATTCCCTAACATGGCTACCTATTTGCTTCTGGGTCCAATTCAAGGTGTTGGTCATCACCTATAAAGCTCTACATGGCCTAGGACCAGATTATCTATAGAACCAGCTTCGCCCAATCTCATTGGCCTGTCTCACTTGATCAGGCAGGGAAGGTATGCTACAGACCTGTCAGTCAAAGAATTTTGACTGCTGGAGGTCTAGGAATTGAGCCTTCTCTGCCATGGCTGCTCTTTGTGGAACATCCTGCCCCCAGAGTAAGGAAAGCCTGGGGAAAGATGGGGTCAAAGCTGCAGTCTTGGGGTGGGGTGGGGGACGCAGAGGACTATGCAACTATGTGGCTGGCTAGTCCCTGGAAAGTCCCTGTAATAATCCAAACGTTAAATGACCATTTTAGGGATTTTTTCCCCCTCTTGATGTTTAATTGTCATTGTTCTACAATTTAAAAAACTTTAACCCTATTTTAATTTTTAATTTTAATGTTAATTTTCTACATTGTTTGACTTATCAGTTATATTATATTATACACATCCAGAGCCCCTCTTTGAGGGAGATGGGCAGTTTAGAAATACAAAACATAAACAAACAAACAAATAAATAAAATACTGATTAGTAAGACATTTATGTCTGGTCTGGTTGGCATGACAGTTAAGTGGATTGAAATTATAACCACAGAGTACTCATCAATGGCTGCCCATCAAATTCTATTGTTATTCAAGTGGGATCACATAATAATAAGAGTCACGCTGAATCCTCTGTTCTTAAACATTTTGATTTATGATTTCGATGAAGAGGTAGAGGGAATTCTCCAGTTTTGCAGTTTATATCAAATTGGGTGGGATAACCCTAGAAGACTCAAATAAAATTTAAAACTATCTTGATAGGTTGGAGACATGAACTAACAGCAACAGAATGAAATGTAACAGAAGAAAATATATAATTCTTTACTATGAAATGTGAATGTATATGTATAGGATGAGCAATACCTGGCTTTGTAATTGCATTTATAAGAAAGCAGACTGGAGTTGGTTGCAAACAGAATAATAGCCAGCAATGGGATGTGGCTGCAAAAAAAGCAAATGCAAACTTAGGCTTTATGAACAGAAGTTTAATTTCTAAATCATTAGAATATTATTCCATTCTGCTTTGCTTAGTCAGACATAAGCTCAAGTAATATGTCAGGTTCAGGTGACCACATATTAAAATGAATTTAGAGATACTGAAACAGGTTCGGGGAGGGCCAGTGAAGATGATCAACACTAGAAACTAAGCCAAATTAAAAGAGATTGAAGAAAAGAATATACTTCAGAAAACATGATTGAGGCAGGAAGAGAGAAGTCTACCAATTCCTGAATGGATGTTACAGAAAGAATGCCAAGATTTGTGTAATAGTTTGCCATTGCAAACTATATGGTACAATAAAATTTAAATTAAAGGAAGGTTGATTCCAAATGAAAGTTTTAAAACACTTCCTAACAGCAAAAGTAGTTTGAAATTGAAGCTAATTACCCAGGACAAAGTGAATGTGTTCAGGATGTGTGGACCATATATCTGGCATCTTTAAGTTGATTTCCTGCACTGAGCAGGGAGTGGATTAAATGATCTCTTTCAATTTTGTTCTTCAAAATGTGGTATTGTAGATTTGGAAAAAAAAACATTAAAAGACAAACGATACTTAGGTGAGATAGCTTAAATTATTTAAAAACAAGTTAAAATCATTTTCAAGAAAAGTTTCAATTTATCTCATAATTTATGGTGGTTTTTTTATTTTTCTTCCAATCAAATATTTCAGCCCAATAATTTGATCATATGAAATCTTTTGAGCATTCAAATATATCTTTTTAGTTAGATTTATTAAATACAGTAAGTGAACAAACTAATACAGATCCCAATTGAATTAGAGCAGAACTATACATTTTTTTGGAATTAGTGGAACACATACTAAAAATATGTACTTTAGTTGATGGTTGGTTACACAATGTAGGGAATATCTGATTGTATCACCAGGGCCCATGGCTGATAAGTATCTATCTTTTTGGGTGCATAGATCTTTAAGAGCCAAAATGGAGCTTACAATTACTAATTTCAGTTCTTAATTTAGCAGAAAGTAATTAAAAATCAAACTACCAAACGTTGGTTACTGAATTTTGACATCATGATCTGCAAGTGCTCTATGGAACACAAAATGGGAGCTGGAGTTTCCAAGTGTCTCATATCTTGCTTTAAGAGCACTGGACTATTTTCTAAGTGATATTTTAACTCATTCAGCAACTACTCAAAGTTGTGATGTTGAACAAGTGGTACTTATGACCTGTCATCAAAGTTCCATCCACCCCAGCACATCTGCAGTCATTTGATTAGGATCAGGTGCTTAGAAACTTATGACAGTTGCAGTATCCTGCACTCAGTATTGCCAAACATCACATGATCAAAATATGAAACTTAAATGCTAAAATGTTTAGTGGTAGCAGTTCTTGTAGACCTAGTTACAGTCATTAGGCTAGTACCGCACCATCATTCGCAAGGACCTCACGTTTCTCTTGGTCTGTCGAACTCACCACTGCTTCAACCACCCCCAACTTCTTATCTCTCCCACATTTCTGCCTTTAATTCATCCTGCACTAGGCCACTCCTGCTACTCCCCTGCAAGGCCTTTACACAACTTTCTGGAGGTCTTCGCAAAGGATGTTCAACTGCCTCAGAGGAGGAAGAAGACAATGAAGATCAGCTGGGGGCAGTGGAGGGTTGTGGAGTGCAGGGCAGCCAAAAGGGCAAAGATGGGGGTAAATAGGTAGATGTGGGAAATTGAAGTACCTACAGTTGTAAATATGGGTGGGTTGTCAAGCACCCAAATTTTGATCATGTGACTGCAGGGGAGGAAACATGCTGTAACAGCCATAGAACTGGTCATCACTATCACTTGTTATTTGTTGTAATTTTGAATGGTTGCTGAAAAAATGGTTAAGTGTGAACTACCTGTATGGGACTAATTCTTGGTCATCCTTAACGTATGATAGCAATTGGGATGGGAATTTCTATCTGAGTGATATATGGTTGTAAAGCAGGACTACCACACTTAAGAGGCAGCAATCCCTGCAGTCCTGGTTGCCACTGTTAACTAAAACTCATGGTAGTTAGGTGAGGGATCTTCCTGCCAGCTTCCCATAACTAAGCCAGCAGGAAGTTGTAAGTAAGGTAAGGTGAGTAGCTGCTGCTAGGTGAGGGAGGGACTAAGAGGATATGTGGGTGCAGAGGAGAGTTGGGGAGGGTATGTAAGATGCATGGCATGAGCAGTATGCACAAGAGGGTCTGGAAGGGCATGCACAAGAGGCGTGGCACAGGTTGCAGAGGGTACATGCAAGGTGTCATATGGAACAGGAAGGTTTAAGTGGGATGCAAAGAGAGGCATGTCTATGGAAATTCTCAGTCATCCAGGTCATGGTTGTTCCAAAGGTGCTTTTTCAAAAGGTAACTGGATTTTGTTTTTCCTTGAAGATGTTTCGCTTCTCATCAAGCTTCTTCAATTCTGAGTGGTGGAGAATGGAAAAATAGATAATCCTTGCAGTCATCTGGTCATTAGCACTCATTTTAAGAGTTGTTGAGACCACTTGGATGTTTATCTGTGCTCTCAGGGCCACCTGAATAGTGCAAATGGGTATGAAACTTTTTTGGAACTGCTGAAAGGACTGTGTTATAAACAGGAGATAGGTGATGTCATATCCCTCCCTATCCCTCTTGAGAGAGGGCTGCTCAATCTTAATGAAGATGGCCTCTTTGACCCCTCTTTCAAACCAGCGGTCCTCTCTGTCCAGAATATGGATTTTGTTGTCTTCAAAAGAGAGACCTTTGTTTTTCAAATGCAGATGGACTGCATTTGAAAATGGAATAGTGAAGAAGAGGTGCACAAATACAGATTAGGAGATATAGGAAGCGAACCCAGGATAACCATAAAGGGCTCAGATACCTGTATACCAATGCTTATAGTTGGGGAACAAACAAGAAGAGCTTGAAATTCAAATACATGATGGCAAATATAATATTGTAACTATTATTGAAACTTCGTGGGATGGAACCCATGATTAGAACACATAAGTAAAAGGGTATCAACTGTTGAAAAGAAACAGACCTAACAAAAGGGAGGTGGTTGCATTTTATGCCAGGAAATACTACACTTCCACAGAAATACACAATACTAGGGATAAAAGTCTTGAATGTATTGGGGTAATTATTAGAGGAAAAAGAAATGATGCGAAATTGAATTTGTGTCTGTCACTGGGACCAGACCTTCCTGCCGAGCTTTTGGACTCATGCTGGAGCCCATCTTCAGGGAATTTCTCTACTGGAATACGTGCTTTGGGCTGTTCTGAGTCATGTTTATGTGGTGCCTTCCTATTGGCTAATTGCGCAACTGAACTCATTGGTAGCCTCACATTGCAATGAACAACGACACACATTTAATTTCACAGCAACTAAGATCATTGGTCATGCAGGCACAAAGATAGCCAGGGAAGTGATTGAAGCCTGTGAAATGGGCCCCTTGTCAGTTAACAGGAGTGCTGAATTACCACCAGGTTATCAAATACATAGGTGCCAAGGACTTGGCAGCACAAGGAAATGACAGACAATTGCCAACCATCAACACACCAATCAGCCAATAGGAAGGCACCACATAAACACGACTCACAGAACAGCCCAAAGCACATATTCCAGTAGAGTAGGGGTGTCAAACTCAATTTCATTGAGGGCCGGGTCAGCATTATAGTCACCCTCAAAGGGCCAGGTGGCTGGATGGTTACGTGACTGGGTGGGCATGGCCAACTCGACCTGGCCTGCTCGATGTCGCTCATGTTGAGGGGCACCTGTGATGGGCCAGACAAGGTTGGGAGGGGTGATCCAACACCAAAAACTGGGGGCAGCTGAGCATCAGTGCTTGCACGCATCTGGGTAGGGTGCCTGTGGGATCAAACGGTGCTGGGGTGCGGTTGGTGGGGGGCAGCTGAACTGCCTGTTCGGTTTTTGGCTGGAGTCCAGAGGTCAAAATGGGAAGCCCCTGCCACTGCTGCCTGCCCATTGCCCACGGCGGCTTCCCATTTTCATCCCCCTCCGCATTGCAGTCCGTGCACTACTGTTGGGGCCCCAGGCACCTTCCTCAGCTGCGCACAAGCACTGATGCCCTACAGTTTGTGCAGTACTGTAGTGCAAGATCATATGAGATCAGTAATGCGAGGTCTTGCGCTACTGATTTCACACTACAGTAGTTTAGGCTTCTGTTCTCTGTGAACTGAGGCTTGTACCAGATCCAGCCAAAGAGCGTTTGCAAGATGATGAGATTTTGGGGCAGTGAAATCGCCTTGCTTGAAGCCTCCCATCAACTTGAAAATGCCTTTCGCACCGTTCCAGTCTCGGCACAAAGAGTGTTTACAAGCCAATGGGAGTTTTCAAGCAAGGCGATTTCTCTGCCCCAAAGTCTCATTGGCTTGCAAACGTTTTTCATGCTGTCCCAATCTTCCTCCGCGCTCAGGAGGGGACGAGGGCAGGGGGAGAGATTGGCAGCGCTGCTGCCAGCCATGGCTCTCCCACGCGGTGGTGGGGTGGTCCTAGTCAAAGGGGGCTGCGAAGCCAGGCTGGCAAGCGGGGCATGAAGGCGCTGATGCAGGTGTGGTTCTGATCTACAACTTGGTGTAGCTATCCGGGCTGGAACATGGTCTGCCTGCAGGGCTCGCTGCCTCCTGTCAGCACGCCCAGGGAGCAGGGCGGGGACAGCGGGGCAGCCTCTTGAGTCAGATCTAAGGCTGATCACTGTTCTGACCTAGGCTTCCAGATAAATCATAAGTCACAAATGTAGTCCCAAAAAAACCTCTTTTTATTTCAACGGCTGTGAATTATTTTCATTCACAGCCGTAATAAGTCCCAAACAGTTTTAATTAGTCCGACAGAAGTCTGCCACAGTCTTTCGGAAGAAGGCTGATAACCGCCCACCGTTATCACTCTTGACACGCTGCCAAAGACCTAATTGGCAAGTAGCTTTGCAAGGCCAAACAGAACACAGAGTCAAAACGGAGCTGCTGAGTTACACCGACCAGAATGAACCAAGTTGCTTCCTGCAAAGCTCACATCCGTTTGCTCCACTTTTATGTCCTATGGGAGGGGCCAATCATCTCCAAGCCTTACTCCCGAGTAGTCCTTTTCTTCCTTAACTGTTCTTGCCTTCTGGCAGCTCTGCGCATGCGCGCATTGGGAACAGGCTCCCCTGTTCCTCTGCCTCACTGATGTCAGCCTCTGGAGGCTCTGGAGTCAGCAAAGACCTCCCAGATGGCCCGGGCCCCATCTCTGCCTCTGACACAGAGCCTTCTCCAGACTCCAGGACTGGCCCATATGCCTCCCCAGCCTCCTTGCTGTCCGACTCTGCTGCCAGCTCCGCAGGTCGCTGGTGGACCACAACAATCGCGTTCTGGCCCAGATGGCCACCACCAGGTTGTAGAATAGATCTGCATCGTTCCTGCACCAGAGCCTCCATGCCCTGTTCGTTGGCCAGGCCTCGCAGTCCGCAAGGCTTCCCTTTCACTGGGACCACTACCCATTGGAAAGCCATGGCCGGGCTTCCCAGCTGCAGATCCTGACCCAGGTGAAGCAAGCCAGGGGCGCTCTGCACATGACCAGAGGCTCCCTTGCCAGACGCCCAGGCTGCAGTCTCACTCCGATCTATCCACCGAAGCCCCAGGCCAGGACGCAGCCCCTCCAGCTCACCCCAAACTAAGCTCTGCCCTGCAGCACCCTACAGATATGACGGCATGCAACCTTGCCCATGGACGCCCTTGGCCAAGCCCCGTTCATGGGCACTGCCTTGGAGCGCAGGGCGTGGGGCAAGGCTCTGGCAGCCTTTCTTCTGGCCGGAGATTGGGAAACCTAGACCAGCTTTGCCGATGGAAGATGGTCCCCATGGACGTCAGGCCCTGCGTGCGCTCACCGCTTCATGTGCATGTGCCTAGGGGGTGGGGCAGGACAGCTCCCCTCTGGTTCCAGGCCGGCCTCACGGATCTAAGGCTGACCGTGTTCCAGCCCAGATGGTTGTAGATCAGTGCCCGGTTGGCCTGTGCCTGGCCGAGTTGCTGCAGGCCGGTCCTTCACTGTTTCCAGGGCGGCTGCGCGGGCCCGATCTAATCACATTAGGGGCTGGATCTGGCCCGTGGGCCTTAAGTTTGACACCCCTGCAGTAGCGAAATTCCCTGAAGATGGGCTCCAGCATGAGTCCGAAAGCTCGGAAGAGAAAATCTCTGGTCCCAGTGACAGACCCAAATTCAATTTCACATCATAATAATAATAGAATAGGAATAATAGGAAGAAGAAGAAGAAAAAGAAGGCTGTGCCCCAAACGTTCCCACATTCACTACAAGTCCTGGAGCAAAGCTCTGACACGCACCTTCAGAAGCCTCTGGCTGCAAGTAGTCCAATAAGCCAGGTTAATCAAACAGCAACCAGGGCCAGCAGTCCAATAAGCCAGGTTAGCCCAAACATTAACCAAGGCCAGCAGTCCAGTAAGCCAGGTTAGCTAAACAGTAACCAGAGCAAGAAGTTCAGCGAAGCAGGCAAACTGGCAAGCCCCACAAGACAGAGTACAGCAATCTCCAGGCTTTGGCAAGTGCACACGAGGCTCCACAGATTCAACGCTTCTTCCTGACAAATGCCCCTCCCACCGGCACCTCCTTACATCTCAGTAACCGGCTCACTCTGATCTCGCTGTCTCTCTTCCCTCCTTGCTCTCGGATCAGGAGGGGGTACTTCTCACTCCCCAAAAATGTAGGTCTCCATTGAGGATATCTCCATAGCACTTGTTCAGTAAATTTTCCTACAAATTGGGGCACAATGTCTCTTGACAGCTGTCTTCTAGTTGCATGTAATAGCTCTATTCCACAAACTCCCATCAGCTTTTCTGAGATGATCCAATTCATAATACTTCCCTTCAGCCTTTTCTAGCAAGTCTACAGTTTTTAAGCCATACTTTCTCTTTCAAATATATTAACTGCAAATTAATTTCTAATCCATCAAATTGCATGACTGATTTAACTACTGTTGCCTATATTTGGATGTCTTCTTTAGAATGACTTGAAATTGTTACGAATTCATTAAACCTTTTATTTGATTTTTTTATTTGAAACTTGTAAGTTGGCAAACATTTTTTTCCAAAAGTTTCCAAGAAGGCTTTAACATTAAAACATCTGAGTCCTATGTCTCTTTATGGATCTTTTGGGGGTATTGTAGAGAATACATAATGCATAATATTCAAAGTCCTTAATTTATTGTTGCTTTGATTTTAATATAATCCAAATCCCTCATATAGCCAAGCTTTCACAGCAGAGTGTATACCAGGGGTCCTCAAACTTTTGTAGTGCAAAAAAACATGAAATAATAATACAATATTTAAAATGAAAAACAGTTTTAACCAACATACCAGTAGTAGTATTTCAATGGGAAGTGTGGGCTTGCTTTTGGCTTTTGGCTAATGAGATAGTCAATGTCCGGTTCCATAAAGTGGGGGGGGGGCTGGAGAGGGGGTAGGAGGATTGCAAAATAAAACAATAACAATAATAACGCCAATCAATCCTTCAAACAGCTGTCAGCAACCTCTCCCGAGGAGATTCCCCCCAGCTGCCTCTACGCGCCCTCCCTTCTTCTTAGGAGCTTTCGCAGTCTTCGCTGGCCAAAGAAAGGCATCAAAGAAACCCGGTGCAGTCCCGCCGGCTAAAGTGCTTGAATTCCTTCTCTGGCATTTGGGGCGGGCTATGCACTTGGGGGGTGGGAGAGACTTTCTTCGCCTTGCTTGAAAACTTCTCAGGGTCCTCGCCCGGTGTGAGGTGTGGAGGGAGGGGGGAGTGAGAAAACATTGTGGAGGAGTGGGGTGGGGTGACATTCCGCAATCTTCACCGAGAAAGCGAGTCTCGGCCAGGGGGCTGTCGGTGGCGGGGCCGAGAAGACGCGAGACGATCGCTTTAATTGTCCCCATTGATTCCGAGCCAGTGTGTTAATTTCTTCCCTTCGCTCGGCGTGCCCTCTGGCTGGCTGAGCGCGTGGAGGGGGTGGGGAGCGGAGGGTGGCGGACGAGCCTCTGAGTTGGAAGAGGATGGGTGTGCGCGCGGGGGGGGGGGAGGAATCTGCGTGGAGTTGAAAGTTACCCAGGCGGAGGGTAACTTCCTTTTCACTTCGCTGCCGCCGCCACCGCTTGATCACAAGAGAGGAGAAAAGCATGTGAGCCAGGGAGAAAAGCAGAAGGGGGGACAGAAGTTCCCCTGGTGCCTCCTCCCCACGCTGAGTCCCGTTTCTGAGCTATCCGAAGAGCTCTAGGGACAGAAGCCCATCCCTTCCTCCCCTCTTCTCTCACCGGCCGAGAGGCGTCTTTGCCCCGCGAGCGTTTTTCTGAATTTCCGGTTTGCCCGTTGGGCCGTTTTTCGCACTCCGGGGCTTCAGAAAGCTTCCCTGAAGCCTCCGGAGGGCAAAACGGCCTTCCTCACGGCCAAAAATCAGCTGGCCAGCGTGCGCATGCGCTCTGGAGCTGACATAGGGCAACGCCCTCTGATATGGCTCCGCGTGCCACCTGTGGCACGCGTGTCACAGGTTCGCCATCACTGCCTTATACCATCCCAGTCAAATGGTTGTCCAATCGATTCTTAAAAACCTTCACTGATGGTGCACCCAAGCTATTCCATTGATTAATTGTTCTGTCAGGAAATTTCTCCTTACTTCTAGGTTGGATCGCTTTAACAAGATTCACCCATTACAGGTCACTTCGGTACTCATCGTTAATTGGCTCTGGGAGGCACGATGTGTAGCAAAAATTATCAGTAGCAAAGAAACCTTTCCCTTAAGGAATAATGTAGTGAGTCATAAGGCAGCTGACACCAACAAGTTCTATCTTGTGCGTTGAGTACCAAACAAATGAGAAAATTTTCACATCAAAATGCTTTGAGTATCAAATTCAATGAGTTTCAAAGCAGTTGAATACCAAGCTACCATTGTACTTCTTGTCCTGCCCACTGCTGCTTTACAGAATAAATCAATCCCCTCACCTCTGTGACAGCCCCTCAAGTACTGGAAGACAGCTATCATGTCACCCTAATTCTTTACTTTGATAGGCTAATACACGGCTATCAAACTCGACATTTTTTGCCTTTGCAGAGCCGGGGTGGGCATGGCCTGCGCGTGATGGATCCGGCCTGCGGGCCACCAGTTTGACACCCCTGGGCTAACATATCTAGCTCTATCAACTGTACAATGTAGTCTTCAGACCCCTTATCTTTGCTGATCTCTGCACACTTTCTAGGGTCTCAGCATCTTTTTTGTATCTCTTTTTTGCATCTCTTTTCTGGTTAAGTGATGGTGATGAGAACTGGACGCAGTATTCCATGTGTGGTCCGACTAGTGCAGTATATAAAGCTGTATTATCACCTCTCATGATCTAGATGTCATCCCTCTGTTGATGCAGCCTAGGACTGCATTGGCTTTTTTGGTAGATGCAGCAAATTGCTGGCTCTTAACTTAAGTGATTGTCCATTAGGACACCTAGATCCCTCTCACAGTTATTACTCTTGAGCCAGGTACCACCTATTCTATACCTGTGCATTTGGTTTTTCCTGACTAAGTAGAGGACTATACTTTTCTTATCATTGAACTGCATCTTATTGGATAGGACCCAGTGTTCAAGTCTGTCAAGAACCTTCTGAATCTTCAGTCTATCTTCCAAAGTATTAACAATTCCCCTAGCTTGGTGTGATCTGCACATTTGATGAATTCCCTTTCTAACCACTCATCTTCATCCTTTATAAAGATGTTAAAGAATACTAGGACTAAGACAGCAGATTGAGGTACCCCACGGCATGCTTCCATCCATGTAGATGTAGTTCCATTGAAGACCACACGCTGGGTGTATTTGATCAGCCTGATTACTGCAAATCCATCTGGTAATGGTATTGTCTATTCCACATTGTTCTATTTTATCAAGAACCAGGCTATGGTCTACAAGTAGTCCTCAACGTATGACCACAATTGAGCCCAAAATTTTTCTTGCTAAACAAGACAGTTTTTAAGTGAGTTTTGCCCCATTTGATAACCTTTCTTGCCACAGTTGTTAAGTGAATCGCTGAAGTTGTTAAGTTAATAACATGGTTGTTAAGTGAATCTGGCTTCCCTATTGACTTTGCTTCCCAGAAGGTCACAAAAAGTGAATATACGACCCTGGAACACTGCAACTATCATAAATATGAGTCAGTTGTCAAGCATTTGAATTTTAATCACATGACCATGGGGATGCTGCAATGGTTGTGTGAAAAACGGTCATAAGTCACTTTTTCCAGTGCCATTGTAACTTTGAAGGGTCACTAAATGAACTGTTGTAAGTTGAGGACTACCTATACTTCATTACCTATCTTACTAAAGTCCAAGTATATTATTTCCACAGCATTTTTCTGATTCACTAATTTAATCACTTTATCAAAGAAGGCAATAATTTCCCCAGATACTGATGTCAAGTTGATTGGCCTATAATTTCCTGGGTCCATTTTTCCCTCTTGCTGGAGATGGGAAACATATATGTTCTTTTCTAGTCTTGTGGTAGTTCTGCACTATAGGAGTTTTGAAAGATTGCATTCAGTGGCTCCAAGATTACGTTTGCCAGCTCTTTCAGAATCCTGGGATGGTTAAGTGATTTGTACTTATCCAGAGTGGATAGGCATTATCTTACTAATTCCTTGCCTTTTTAGACTTGTGTACCTATTTTATCTCCCTCAGTGCTGCTTTTGATAGGTTGGGCTTTTTCTTCTTTTTGTGTAAAAATAGTTGCAAAGAAGAAAAGCAGTTCTGCTTTTTCCCTGCTGCCTGTCAGCTTCTTGCCATCTCCAGCTTTCTAGCCCAATGCCCTAACCACTAGGCCAAACTGGTTCTCCCAGATTAGTTAAATGGAGTTGTTTGGGACTAGATTTATTTATTTATGGTTAAAAACAGAACTGTACCCAGGAAAACCTCACATTAACTGAATTTTGGGTCACACAAAACACAGATTACAGATTACAGATTAATATAGAGTTGGAAGGGACCTTGTAGGTCATCTAGTCCAACCCCCGCGCTCAAGCAGGAAGGAGTTCCTATACCATTTCAGACAAATGGCAGTCCAATCTCCTCTTGAAAGTCTCAAGTGTTGGAGCTCTCACAACCTCCGTAGGCAAGTTCCACTGGTTGATTGCTCTCACTGTCAGAAAGTTTCTCCTTATTTCCAAGTTGAATCTCTCCTTGGTCAGTTTCCATCCACTATTCCTTGTCTGGCCTTCTGGTGCTTTGGAAAACAGCCTGACCCCCTCCTCTCTGTGGTAGCCCCTCAAGTATTGGAACACTGCTATCATGTCTCCCCTGGTCCTTCTCTTCGCTAGACTGGCCATGCCCAGTTCTTGCAACCACTCATCGTATGTTATAGTTTCCAGTCCCCTAATCATCCTGGTTGCTCTCCTCTGCACTTTCTCTAGAGTCTCAACGTCTTTTTTGTAGTGTGGTGACCAAAACTGGATGCAGTACTCTAGGTGTGGTCTAACTAAGGCTTTATAGAGTAGCATTAGTACCTCCCTAGTCCTAGATTGTATCCCTCTATTAGAGTAGTTTAGGATTGTATTGGCTTTTTTGGCTGCCGCTGCACACTGCTGGCTCATGTTTAGCTGGTTGTCTACTAAGACTCCAAGATCCCTCTCGCAGTCACTGCTATTGAGTGTGGTTTCACCCAGTTTATATGTATATTTTTGGTTTTTTTTACCTAAGTGTAGGACTTTACTTTTCTCTGCATTGAATTTCATTTTGTTAGATAGGGCCCAGTGTTCAAGTCTGTCGAGATCCATCTGGATCTTGAGCCTATCATCTAGGTGTTAGCTATTTCTGTCAGCTTAGTATCATCCGCAAGTT
>QLTV01003763.1:366944-383014 GCA_003457575.1 Thermophis baileyi | reverse complement strand
TCCTATTCTTAAAACAAAATCCTCCAAAATATTTTTTTTTCCTTTTTTCAATTTTTCCAATTTTTTTGAAAACAAAGAAAAAGCCTTCAGGAAAAAAATGGAAAAAACCCGGTTTTTTTCTGAATTTTTCCGGTTTTTTTCCGGGCCTTCACATCTCTATGTAAGGGGAAATTGTCTAATTGGGGATACAGGTATTCTTTCAGGTCAGTTAAAATTTAGTATTTGGGGAAGTCAAGCCTAGCTAAAGTTTAAAGTTCTAGTGTCTGAAGAATGCCTAGTTTCAGGTTTTGTAGTTCTATAATTCAAGTTGTTTAGTTTAAAAATTTAGGTTCTAATTAAACCCTTATTTGCAGGTTTTCGATATGTGAGACAATCAATCAATTAGTTAATTAGTTGGATAGTTGTTCATCAATTAGAGCTACTCTGTTCAATTAATCTGGCTATTAATCTAGTATGTATCCCTTAATCAACTAAACAATCAAATCACTTAATCAACTAACATTCAATAGTCCTATGATCACTCCCAATCTATTAATCTATTAATCTAGTATGTATCCCTTAATCAACTAAACAGTCAAATCACTTAGTCAACTAACAATCAATAGTCCTATGATCACTCCCAATCTATCAATCAATTAAATTAGTAAACTAAACAGTCTATGATCAGTCCCAATCTATCAATCCCAATCTATCATCCAGGAAGGATTTCTTTTCTTGAGTCACGAGGTTTTTATTTCTTTAATGGCGGCCACCGGATGATCTGCTGGATGCAGGGGGATCTAGCCACACCATAGCAGGCTCCGTTGAATCACTTGGAACAGGCTCCGGTGGTACACTCAAAAACAGGCGCTCCACACGCTGAAACGGGCATTCCTCCGATCCTTGGGGTCCACGCACACACACTGGATCAGATCTTACAGGGGCTCAATTGGGCCAGACGATCTCATTCTCACCAGGTCTCACGATCCTTGCTTCCTCGGCGGTCACCATCCACCCAAGGATCGAGCGCTCCGGGGGTTATCGGCTGGGCTCCTCAGGTGGTCCCTCTCTGGGCTCTGCAGGGCTGTAGGCGCGCGCTGCCCCGAGCGGGATCCAGGAGCCTCTCCCGAGGGATCCAGCAACGATCCTCACCGCGCGAAGCAGGATTCTGCTCCCATTCATGGACCTATCATTTCCTTGACTTTCTTCTTGTTCCTTAAATATTGAAATAAACTTTTTAAAATTGTTTTTGACATTAGTTACCAGTCTTAGCTCATTCTGGGCCTTAGCTTTCCTAACTCCCTCCTTGTAGATTCGGGCTCTTTGCTGGTATTCTGTTTTAGTTTTGTGCCTCTCTTTCTATTTTTCACATTTAACCTTTTTTCTCTCAGTATGTCAGAGAGGTCTTTGTGCAATCATGCTTGTTGATGTCTTTTGTTTCTCATTCTCTGTGGTATTGTTTTGCTTGGACTTAATTATCTCATTTTTCAGGATTTCCCAACGGTCTTGAACTGTTTTTTTTATTTTTAGAATTACTCATCTCTCTCCTAGTTTGTTGAAGTTATCTTTCTTAAAGTCTAAAACACTAGTCTCACTTGGTTCATTTACTAGTGGTTGCATTATGGTGAATTCAAGTATGATATGATCGCTTTCCCCCAAAGTTCCTGTAGTTTCTACTCCCTAACCATATCATCCCTATTATTACGAATTAAGTCCAGTAACAGAATAACAGAGTTGGAAGGGACCTTGGAGGTTTTCTAGTCCAACCAACTGCTCAAGTAAGAGACAGTATACCATTCCAGACAAGGGGCTGTCTAGTCTCTTCTTAAAAACTTCCAATGATGGAGCACCCACAACTTCTGAAGGTCCACTGGTTAATTGTTCACACTGTCAGGAAATTTCTCCTTGGTTCTAGGTTGATTCTCTCCTTGATTACGTTCTAGCTATAGTATCTTGTCTTGCCTTCTGGTGCTTTGGAAAATAGGTTGACCCTTTCTTCTTTATGGCAGCCCTTCAAATATTGGAACACTATCATGTCATCCCTAATCCTTCTTTTCACTAAAATAGACATACCCAATTACCCAACCATTATTCATATGTTTTAGCCCCAGCCCCCTTTGTTTTTGTTGCTCGCCCCCGCTTGCTCGTTCACCCCGCTCGCTTGCCCTGCCCGCTCGCTGCTCACCCCGCCCACCCACTCGCCCCGCCACTCCTCACCTCCCCGGCATAACACACTGGCTCCTTGTGTTGACCACACAGTCTCTGTTCTGCGGCTTGCCTGCCTTCTGACGTGGTGCCTGCGGCCCAACTGAACAGCCCTGATCTGCCTGCCTGGGTAAGTAAGCCTGCGAGTCGCGCTAGCCCCCCTCCCCATCCCTGGCCTCCAGCTTGCCTGGCTTGCTTTGTCGCCGCGGCTTAGCTGCCCCCCCGTCGCTGCCTGCCTTCCCCCACTCCCTTCCACGTGACCCGCAACCCCGCCATGCTTCCCTGCCTTCCCGGCGGTCCCCGTGGCCAGGCTCGCTGCCCACGCTCACCTAGAGAACCCAGGCAGGTCTCAAACTACACCCTCCCCCTGGGCCGAAGCAATTTACCTGGCCTGCCGCGCTTGGCCGAAGGGCCACGGGTGGGGGCAGCGCGGATGGGAGGGGCGGCACGGGCACAGGTGGCTGAAGCGGTTTGGGTAAGGCTCTTACCTTATTGTCCCATCCGGAAAACGCTGCGGGCGGCAGAGAGAAACCACATTCAACCTGGCTGCTTTTCTCTGCCACCCTCAGCACTTTCCCGATGGGAGTGAAGTCGGACCCAAAGCTAAATTTTGCTGTGCTGTGAAAGACGCTTTCCCATTCCCAGCAAGAGCAGCAGGGGAGAGAAAACAGGTCACTGGAGAATATGTGGAGGTCTCCATGTGCTCTCCGGGTCAGCAGATGCTTCTCTCCTCTGCAGGCCTGGGAGAGCGAGAGAGCGTCTTTCGCAGCACAGCGAAATTTAGCTTTGGGTCCGACTTCACTCCCATCGGGAAAGTGCTGCAGGCAGCAGAGAAAAGCTCTGCTGCCCGCAGCGTTTTCCAGACTGGGACTTACAGGAGGACCCAAAGCGGCAACTCCCAGCAAGTAAATTTCGCTGTGCTGCACGGGGTGGGGGAAGATTTAGAAAACTCATCTTCATAAATGGGAGAAAACAAACCGACAGGGGAGCAACGTGCCAACCGTAAAAAAAGCAAAAACAATCCCACGCATATGTGCCCCCGGGTGGACGGGCATATACCATTTTTCCACCTCGCGAGGGTACGAAGTGAGGCGGTACAACGATGGAGGTTTCTGAGTGGTCGCTTTCACCACCAAAGGAGAAGCCTCGCACCGCCCTCCTGGAGTTGCCACGTCAATTGAGTTGCCATCTGAGTTGAGGTTAGCCGGAGCTTGCCTGGAAGCCGGTAGTGTGGGGGAGCAGGAGAGTGCGTGCGATGGAGGAGAAGCACGAGCGAGGGAGTCCGTTAGGGGATGAGTGACTGATGTGCACGCACGGTGATTGTTGGGGAGGGTGGAGATGGCGAGGCGGGAAAAGAGGGAGCTCTCGCGGTCAACTCTTCTAGCCCCGTTATCTGCTTTCCCAACGGAAGGTGCACCGTAGCAAGAGCGCCTCTGACCATGTACAGAGTGCCTTCCTTTCCTGACCTTGTCCTCACTAGGACCTCGTGTTGTCGTTCCTCCTGATTGTGTGAGGGGGAAAGTTTCCACTGAGCGGCCAGGCAAATGCCGCAGTTTGGGTTTCTCCAGGATTCCTGTGGGGTTGGAGCGGAGCTTCGATGAGGTCCCCAGCAAGAGCAGCGGGGGAGAGAAAACAGGTCGCCGGAGAATACGTGGAGAGCACCATGTGCTCTCCAGGTCAGCGGATACTTCTCTCCCCTGCAGGCCTGGGAGAGCGAAAGAGCATCTTTCGCAGCACAGCGAAATTTAGCTTTGGGTCCGACTTCACTCCCGTCAGGAAAGTGCTGCGGGCGGCAGAGAAAAGTTCTGCCGCCCGCAGCGTTTTCCGGGTCAGGAGGACCCAAAGCAGCAACTCCTGGTTGCTAACGTAAATTTTGCTGTGTGCTTTCCCAGGGCCCCGAGGGCCACCCTCCCAGAGCACCGCTGCCGCCGCTCTGGAGCTCTCCTTCCACCACCGCTGCCATGGCTGGAGCTCGCCATCAGGATCAGTATCAGTAAGTTCTTGCTTTGCTCCCCGGGAAGGGCTCCCGCCTCGCATGTCTCGGGTGGGTGTCACTCATCTAGCCTTTGAAGGAGGAAGGGAAGGAGAAAGGGAAGGGAGAGAGAGAGAGAGAAGAAAGAAGAAGGAAAGAAGGAAGAAAGAAAAGGAAGGAGGGAGGGAGGAAGGAGGAGGAAGGAAGGAAGAAAGGAAGGAAGAAGAGGAAGAAGAAGAAGAAAGGAAGAAACGAAGAAGAAAGAAAGAAAGGGAAGGAAGGAAGCAAGAAAAAGAAAAAGAAAGAAAGGAAAGAGAAAGAAGGAAGAAAGGAAAGAAAGGAAGAAGGAAGGAAGAAAGAAGAAAAGAAAGAAAAGAAAGAAGAAAGAAGAAAGAAAGAAGAGGGAGGAAAGGAGAAGGAAAGAGAGAGAAAAAAGAAAGAGAAAGAAAGAAAGAAAGAGAAAGGAAGGGAGAGAGAGACAAAGAAAGAGAAAGAAAAAGAAAAAGGAGGAAGAAAGAAAAAGGAAGGGAGAGAGAAAGAAAAGAGAAAAAGAGAGACAAGAGAGAGAGAGAGAGAGAGAGACAAAGAAAGAAAGAGGAAGGAAGAGAGAGAGACAAGAAAGAAAAAGAACGAAAGAGGAAGGAAGAGAGAGAGAGAAGAGGAAGGAAGGACCACAAACCCTGGCACTAGACGTGGCTTCAGAAGACGCTTTGAAATAGCACAGCAATCTAGGGCTGGAAGGGATCTCGGAGGTCATCTAGTCCAACCCCCTGCTCCAGCAGGAGATCCTTTCAGAATCATAGAATAGCAGGATTAGAAGGGACCTTGGAGGCCATCTAGTCTAACCCCCTGCTCCAGCAGGAAATCTTATATCATCTGGATTATTTTGGTGCCTCTAACAAAGAGGAAAATTGCCAGAAAGGAGAAGGAGTTTACTAGGACAAGGCTGCCATGCAGAGGAAGGCAGAGATAGTCCTTGACTTATGACCACAGTTGAGCCCAAAATTTTGGTTGCTAAGCAAGAGAGTTGTTAAGTGAGTTTCACCACATTTTACTCAATCCATGACATCTCCTGGCTCTAACAGTCATATGCAAGCTAGGGAAGAACATCTGAAGGCGTGTGTAATGTTCTGATGTACAGAAGTTATAGTTAAATGTGTGGCAGAAAGTGGACTCTGGGTGTGTTTTTCCAAATGCAGTAAGTGAGGTTGAATGTGTATAGTTTTAGAAGAGGTGTGTGTGTGTGTGTGTGTGTACGTGTGTGTACATATACAGTATATATAGTAGATAATGTATCTTTTTGTGTGCCTGTACACACACTGTACTATGTAATATGTATGTACACATATGGCATATATACATAGGATTAAATAGTATATTTTGGATGTTCAGTAGTAGTAAATAAATAGACAGGGAAATTGTATCTCGTTGAGGCCTTTGAGGCGAGGAGAGTCCAGGCAAGGCACCCCTTGACATGAATGATGTCAAGTTGGCCACGCCCACCCAGTCACATGACCACCCAGTCACATGACCACCAAGCCATGCCCACCCAATCACATGCCCACCCAGCTACACCTACCCAGTCACATGACCACCAAGCTGCGCCCACCCAGTCACATGACCACCCAGTTACATGACTACCAAGCCACGCCCAACCAGTCACATGACCACCAAGCCACACCCAACCAGCGATGCCCACAGAACTGGTAGTAAAAAAATTTGAATCCCGCCACTGCCTCCAACGCTTCCTCAGAGGCCAGCTTGAGGGAGAATGAGATTATTCCTGGCACTTCAGGAATTACTGACCCTGAAGTGCGAGCAGAACATGCTTTGGCGGCAGACAGTTTGCAGGCCAGTGAAGAAGAGGGGGAGGAGGTGTGGTGGATCTCAGAGCACGCAGGGCAGAAAAATGGAGGTCTGCCAGATTGTGGGGGAAAAGGCCCTGCCCCTCTTGATGGACTGCACTGGGAGCTATTTAGCACGGCAGGCAGAAGGAGGCGCAATGTGTGGGTCATGGCACTGTGCTCGTTTGTGTTTCCTGAAACTCTGAATTACTATAACCTGTGAGCTAACGTGGATGTACTTTAAGTTTTGCCTGGGGCTTTATGTTCGTTTATTGGACTCACTGTTTGAGCAACTTGCAATTTGTGTTATGGACTAATTAGCCATTGCCTGGGGAATTAATCTGGGTTTGCTCGTGGCTGGCTTCGGTTTTTAACGGAGGGCTTTGAAGTTTAGTTTTGTTGTTGAGATTAACTATGAAGTGGGTTTTTTTATAGTAGATAGATCATAGGTCAAATTGGTTGATTGATAATAGATTTCTATATTTGTGACACTTTTTGTTATATAACAATTTTGCCAATATAGATGTAGAAGTTCATAAATTGTGGACCTGTCTTGGAAGGGGGTGAACAGTTATTATTACTGAAATATATTTATCAGTAATCAACCAAAGGGGGGGGCATTTTATGTCTATGTTTAATATTTTGTTCTATACCCTTTTTTCTTTGATTCTATGTTTGTTTTGTATTCTTTTTTTATTCTGTACTTAAACTTTGAAATTAAATAAAAATACATATAAAAAAGAGTATGTGGGGTGCAAGGAAGCATAGCAGGGGTCAGGGAGGGTGAGCAGAAGGTGCAGCATGGGTTGGATTGGATTCACAGGGTTGTTGTCTGGGTTGGGTACTACCTGTACAGACAACAAAACACTTCAGTCATTCATTGTTATTTTTTCACTAAAAAGGTTTAGGACTCATAGGCATTTTTGTAAATTAGTGTAGCATTGAATTTTGCTTTTTTTTTAAAGAAATGGGGGAAAGGGTGGTGAGGAAGGGGGCTTCATGAGGCTGTAGAAAAATACTTTATCAGAGAGTTCTTTGTGTAACCATGCTGGTTTCTTCTTGGATATCTTGGTTTTCTTTTTCAGTGGTATTGAGCTGGATTGGGCTTTTATAATCATATTTTTCAGAATTTCCCAAGCTCCTTGAGTTGTTTAAGATTTTCATCCATGGAATCCTTCCCAAGCTCTCTCTAAGTTTGTTAAAATCAACTTTTTTAAAGTCTAAGACACTGGTTTGATTATGTTCTATTGTTTGTGTTTGCATTATATTGAATTCCAATATGACATGGTCACACTCCCCTAAAGTTCTGGCAACTTCAACCCCCTCTATCATTTCTTCTCTGTTAATAAGAATTAGGTCCAGTATACCTGTCCCTCTAGTTCCCTCCTCTACCTTTTGGATGACAAAGTTATCGGCTAGTTTGGTCTGGTCCAGGAATCTGTTCAGTCTCCTGCTTGATGCAGAGTTTGTCTCCCAGTTGATGTCAGGGTAGTTAGAGTCCCCCATTACTACTTTGATGTGTTTCCTACATACATTTGTTAACTGGCTAGCAAAAAAATTCATCTATTTCTTCTGCTTCATACTTCCCTAGATTGAATATCTGGTCTGCAGACTGTTGGTTCTGTTTCCCTGAGAATTGAATCTCCAATCATCAACACTCACCTTTTTTTTCCCTAGGGAAGTCTATTTTTCTGTAGGAAGTTATTTTTCCTCCTTTCACAGGAGCACCTGATGATTCTTCTTTTCTATGCATGCTTTCTTCTAGATCAAATCAATTGCTCAGCTCCAAAGGGGCTGGACTAGACAGCAGGGGCATTGTTCTTGGTTACTGTTTTCTTCTATGAGTAACTTATTTCCATCAGTCTTTCTCTAAAAGTTCATATACAGGCTCATTTCTTCTAGAAGTTGTTCCTTATTATGTTCAATATGGATATATTCTTCTTGCTTAGGTTGGGGTTTCTCATTTTGTAGGTTGAGTTTCAGAGTGGCTAGAATTGCCTCTAGACCCTTTACTTTTTTCCCCAGTAATTCATTTAGTTTACATGTGTAATGTGGGTCTTCTATGGGCTTAAGCACATAGATGGAACACATTTTACAAATCACAACAATGTTAGTCTCTTTTTCCATTACTATGTTTCTTTTTGCTAGTATAGTTATTCTTCTAGTTTTCCCTTCTCTACCTTTTGTATGACAATTGTCAGCTAGGCATCTCCAGAACCTGTTTGATTTGTCACTAATTGCAGTATGTTTCCCAGTTGATGTCAGGATAATTAAAGTCCCCCAATTACTATAGTGGTGTGTTTCCTAAACATGTCAGTTAACTGATTAGTAAAGAGTTCTATTTCCTCCAGCTGGTCAGGTGGCCTTGTAGTATACACCTACAGCAAAGTCATTTCTTTTTCACGAATGAAGGCAAATATATGTGTCCCAGGATAATTCTTTATGCAGCCATGCTGGTTTCTTTTGAGAGCTGTTATTTTTCTTCTTCATTCATATTGTGCTAGACTTTTATAATCTCACTTTTCAAAGTGACAAAATTAGTGGACCAGAGGAATGCTGTCAATATAGTTTACTTGGACTTCAGTAAGGCATTTGATAAAGTAGACCATAACCTACTACTTGATAAGCTAGAAAAATGTGGGTTAGACAGAATCACCACCAGATGGATTCGTAACTGGCTGACCAACTGCACTCAACATGTAGTCCTCAATAGAACTGCATCTACATGGAGGGAAGTATGCAGTGGGGTACCCCAAAGCTCTGTTTTAGGCCCAGTACTCTTCAACATCTTCATCATGATTTGGACGAGGGGATAGATGGGGAACTCATCAAATTTGCAGACGACACCAAGCTACCGTTAGCACAAATAGCCAACACTCCAGAAGATAGAGTTAAGATACAGAAGGATCTTGACAGACTTGAACATTGGGCACTATCTAACAAAATGAAATTCAATGGTGAAAAAAGTAAGGTTCTACATTTAGGCAAGAAAAACAAAACGCACAGGTATAGTATATGTGGTACCTCGCTCAATAGTAGTAACTGTGAGAGGGATCTTGGAGTCCTAGTGGACAATCATTTAAACATGAGCCAACGGTGTGCAGCGGCAGCCAAAAAAAGCCAATGCAATCCTAGGCTGCATTAAGAGAAGGATAGAATCAAGATCACGTGAAGTGTTAGTACCACTTTATAAGGCCTTGGTAAGACCACACTTGGAATACTGCATCCAGGTTTGGCCACCACAATATAAAAAAGATGTTGACACTTGTTGTGGCCCGCCAGCATCCTGTGCCGGTGCTCATGGATCCCGAGGACGATGAGGCGGTTGTGGCACGGTACCATCAGCCCATGCACCTGGCGCCCGAGTCAGAGAGCGAGGAGGACGATGAGGAGGTTGTGGCGAGGTACCATCGAAAGATGTTGAGACTCTAGAAAAAGTGCAGAGAAGAGCAACAAAGGTGATTAGGGGACTGGAGGCTAAAACATATAAAGAACGGTTGCTGGAACTGGGTATGTCTAGTCTTGATGAAAAGAAGGACTAGAGGTGACATGATAGCAATGTTCCAATATCTCAGGGGCTGCCACAAAGAAGAGGGAGTCAAGCTATTCTCCAAAGCATCTGACGGCAGGACAAGAAGCAGTGGGTGGAAACTAATCAAGGAGAGAAGCAACTTAGAACAGTGGAACAAGAAGTTGCCTCCAGAAGTTGTAAATGCTCCAACGCTAGAAGCTTTTAAGAAGAGATTGGATAACCATTTCTCTGAAATGGTATAGGGTTTCCTGCCTAAGCGGGGGTTGGATTAGAAGACCTCCAAGGTCCCTTCCAACTCTGTTATTCTGTTATTAAGCTAGAAAGGTTAATAGAAGGAGGAAAAGTTTCCTGAATAACAGTGAAAAAGTGAAGCAAGAGGCAGAGACTGGTTTGAAAATCTTCTATTATATTCTATTCTATTCTATTCTATTCTATTCTATTCTATTCTATTCTATTCTATTCTATTCTATTCTATAATGATGCGAAATTGAATTTGGGTCTGTCATTGGGACCAGAGATTTTCTCTTCTGAGCTTTCGGACTCATGCTGGAGCCCATCTTCAGGGAATTTCTCTATTGCAGGGGTGTCAAACTCAAGGCCCATAGGCCAGATCCGCCCCGCGATGTGATCTGATCGGGCCCGCGGAGCCACCTGGAAACAGTGAAGGACCGGCCCGCAGCAACTCGGCCCAGCACAGGCCGACGGGGCACTGATCTACAACCTGGCAGTGGCCATCTGTGCTGGAACGCGATCAGCCTTAGATCTGCAAGGCTGGCCTGGAGCCAGTGAGGGGCCGCCCTGCCCCACCCCCTAGGCACGTACACAGGAAGCGGTGAGCGCGTGCAGGGCCTGGCATCCGTGGGGACCATCTTGCCCCGCAGGCTGATTGTGTTCTGACTGCTTCCTTTTCACCCAGGATGCCAGCGCTCACCGCTTCCTGTGCGCACGCCCAGGGGGTGGGGCCGAGGCAGCAGGGTCTCTCACTGGCTCCAGGGCAGCTGCACGGGTCTGATCTAAGGCTGACTGCGTTCAGGCCCAGATGGCCACCACAAGTTGTAGATCAGCGCCCAGTCAGGCTGCGCCAGGCAGAGGTGAAGCAGACTGGTCTTTCGCTGTTTCCACGGTGGCCCTGCAGGCCAGGGGGAGAGTTTGGTAAGTGCTGCCGATGGCCGTGCTGCTGCCGGCCGTGGCTTTCCCATGCGCGGGCTGGGGCGGTCTCAGTGAAAGGGAAATCTCGCGGACTGCGAGGACAGGCTCAGAAAGGGACGAGGGGAGGGGGAGAGACTGGCAGTGCTTCCCTTTTACTGGGACAGCCGCTGCTCCTGTTGGAAAGCTCATGCCTGGCGTCAATGGGGAAGCCAGATTCACTTAATAACCATATTACTAACTTAACAGCAGCAGTGATTCACTTAATAACTGTTGCAAGAAATATTGTAAACTGGGGCAAAATTCAATTAACAACTATCCTGCTTAGCAACCGGAATCTTGTGGGGACTATCAGTACAGCTTCAACAGAAAAATTGCTGCTTTTCAAATGAAAAAGTTTCAGACAATCTCAAGTAATCAATAAAAATTCATTTTTAACACTCTACAGGTTTTAATGGATAAGATAGCTGTAACCTGGCTAATATATAACCTGTTATCTCTATAACTAACCTATTTCTCCCCTTCTCTTTCCCCCACCTGACCCAACTTAAATCCTACATTAGTATACACCCCACCACCACCATTGTATCTGATGAAGTGAGCTGTAGCTGAGAGAAACTTATGCTTTTAAATAAAATCTTGTTAGTTGGAAAAGATACTATGAGTGTCAGATCCCTATCATGATACTGCCATTCAAGTGGGGAGGAGACCCCGGATTCTTTTACTCACTTATTGCGCTCATCCTGTTTTCCTATGTATCCTGTAATTCTCTAGTTTATAACTTTTACCCTGTCACCTATTCTGCCCTGTGCTTTGATTTACCTTGGAGGATGTACAAGTGGGGAGGGCCATCTGTTTTCTCTCAGTTTGGAAGCCTCACAGAAGAAACACATGGTAATGACTCCTTATCTTTTTCTCAGGATGACCCGTTTCCACAACATCTTCACACCTGTGGATTGGCTCATTCAACATCAAACTGAGAGGAGGGGTTTCTAACCACTTTATCCTAACGGAATTGCCTGGGGGGAACTCAGATCCTGCTTTGCATTGTCTTGCATTCACTTTCTTTCAATAAAAGTTTCCTTTTGAAATGCTAAAGTTTCGAGAGTCCATTCTTTCTTGAGCAGGAGGGAGAGGCAGGACCTTACATAAAGCAGGGTCTGCAAAAGTGGTCAGCCTGGAGAAGCAAACTCGCTCTACCGAGGGGAACCTGCACACAATGTCCGAGCAAAGCGGCAAGCAAACAGAGGGAGAATGCTGGAGTGAGACCACCACCACCAACCAGCCAGAAGCCAGCTCCTTCTGCCCCATCGAAGCCGGTTTGGAGGCTCCCACGAAGGCCAGATGGTCGATCGGAGTGGAGAAGAAAGATAACTTAGAGGGAAGAACCTGAGGAGTCACCCTCACCCGGGGCAGTCGACAACGGCTGGAAACGCGAGCTGGAAGCCCTGTCTGACCAGGAAGAGCTGATCGAAGAACTGGCCGGAGATGACCACCTCAAGAGAAACGTTATGAGGTTTGTGATGGAGGCTTTTGAAAACCTCAGAACCAGGGGGGAATTAGATTGACACCAGAGAGGGGGCGAGGCAGCAGCAGCAGCCAACGAGGCCGGGGCCGCTGCTCCGGATCCAGCAGCAGCAGGCCAAGCAGACACGGGGGGTGGGGGGGCAGCAGCCATCCAGGTGAACCCACCCCGTGCAGCACCAGCCCTTGCAATCGTTCCTGGCCAGCCCAGAGTGCCACAACTGTAGAGGAAGACTACCCTTTGGGAGTGAAGTACGATGGCGACCCACAGCAACTGGGGTTTTTCCTGGCACATGTCCTCACATACATGCAGGAGTACAGGAGGGATTTCCAGACCTAGGGCTTTTGGGTCCAAGTCGTCACCTTGGCCCTGAAAGGGGCAGCTGCCCGTTGGATGGTGACGTCCACAACGTAGACACCCCTGAACTGTGGAACTTCGACCGATTCATGATGGCTCTCCATTGCCGATTTGAAGACTCCTTGGCAGACCGCAAAGCTCGCGATCGCATCAGAACCGTGAAACGGGCGCCGGCCAGTAGCTGAATACACTGAAGAATTTCGAGACCTCGCCTGCAGAATGGACTGGCCGGAAGACATCCTAGTGAGCTGGTTCAAAGACAGCCTGAATGACGACCTCTAGCATGCCTGCCTGGCTCAAAGGGCCCCAGACCGCCTGCACAACTGGTACATCCTGGCCGAAGAAGTGGAGATTGACATGACCAGAAACCAGTACCGAGGGGGAAGAACCTGGAAGAGATCCCCACCCCAGGGGAAGTGAGAGCCATTCAAGCTGCAAACCCCCCTGGCACCGAGATCATCTGCCTGCTTCAAATGCAGGAAGGACGGGCACTGTGCAGCTGAGTGTCGTTCAAAAACTCCTGCTCGAAAGCCAGAACACCTCCAGAGGAAAGCCCGCGAAAACAACCCCCCAAGGAAAAGACACCACACAGAAGTGGAGAGGCCGCGGAGTTTCGCCCCCTCGCAAAATTGGGGGAAGGAACTCCGACATCACCTGGGGAGGAATCGGGCCCATCCAAGAGCGACCCTGAAGATGACCCACTGGTAAGCGAACCAATTGAACCACTCACCCTGCCCCTAAGACTATTCGTTCCCAGTCGGGGGAAAAGAGTGAAAATCTCAGGGTGCACCTGGTGTTTGATTAGAGCAACCCTGGTGGGAAAATTGGGCACGCGCTTGCGGAAGCTAAAAAAATCCATCGCATTCTGCCAGTTAGATGGGTCAGTCGCAGGGGGGAACTGGCCATTTTTGCCACAGAACCTCTGGACATAGCACTGGGGACTCACGATGAGAGACTCACTTTCATTGTGGCATCCGGAATGGAATGGCCGCTAGTTCTAGGGCTCACCTAGTTGAGGAAGTGGAACCCCAGAGTGAACTGGAAGCAGGCAACTCTAAGATTTCAATGGGGAGTGACTGGACCCGATGGCCGAAGGGAGGAACTGAGGGGAGATCCAAACAAAGAAGCAGCAATGGCGGGAAAGGCCGCGGAAGACCAGGGCATCCTCAGGGAGTAGAAGGACCTAGCTGAAGTGTTCAGCGAAGAAGGCTCCGACGAGCTCCCCCCCACACACACTGCCCCACAAATTGCACTATCGAGATCCTCCCAGGGGCCAAACTACGAAAACCAAAAATGTATAGCATGTCCCCCAGGGAACTCGAGGAATTGAGAACCTTCATAGATAAAAACCTGGCGAGAGGTTTCATCAAACCCACACGACCAAAAATTGCCGCCCCGGTGCTATTCCAAGAGAAGGTGGGTCTTTGAGCCTTTGTGTAGATTATAGAAATTTAAACACTGAGTGTGGAGAATGTGTACCCCCTCCCCCTCATGAAAGATATGTTAGCCCACCTCTCCAAAGGAATTTTTTTTTTCAAAACTGGACTTAAGAGAGTCTTACTACCGAATCAGGATTAGGGAAGGGGACGAATGGAAAACAGCTTTTAACACTCCTTTCGGGTGTTACCAATTCAAAGTGCTCCCATTTGGATTACAAGGCACCCCTGCCGTGTCTATGCAACTGATAAACTGAGGTGCTCCATGAGTTCTGGTGTACTTAGATGACATTTTAATATACACAGAGACAAAAGCCGAGCACGTAAAGCTTGTCTAAGCGGTCCTAAACAAACTCGGTGCTGCGAAACTTTACGCAAAACTTTCCAAATGTGAATTCCACAAAGATAGAATTGACTACCTGGGATATAGGATTTCCCATGAGGGCGTGGAAATGGACCCAGGGAAAGTGCAAGCAGTGATCGACTGGGCTCCCCCCCCCCACATACCTGCAAACAACTACAAAGCTTCCTGGGGTTTGCAAATTTTTACCGGCAATTTATCCCAGCATTTGCACAAATTGCACTCCCAATCACTAACCTACTGAAAACAAGGGGGGGACAAACCGAAACCAAAGCAGCCCATAAACTGGACCATGGAATGCCAGGCAGCATTCGATAGACTAAAACAATTGTTCTCAGCCGAACCAGTCCTAAAACACCCAGATCCAGAACAGCCGTTCATCATACAGGCAGATGCCAGTGACGTAGCAGTTGGAGCCGTCCCTTTCGAATTCCAAACTGATCATAAAAACCTAGAGGCTCTAAAAACCCCATGGAAACTCTCCCCAAAACAAGTTCGCTGGGCTCAACACTTCAAACGGTTCAATTTCAACCTAAAATACTTCCATTGGGGAAAAATCTTTTTAGCAGACGCACTATCCAGAAAGCCTCAGTTTAATAGCGGGAAACCTGAAGTGATCAAACCTCTGCTCCCAGCCTCTCAACTGGCAGCCAAAGTGATGACCAGGGCACAAGCTAAACAAGAACCACTAATGGACAATGCTACCACTCAGGCGTTTTAAAAAGCCTTACAAACCGATCACTAGTTCCTAGCCCATAAAAGCACCTGTTTAATTAAAGATTATTTAGCTTGGGTGGGAGGAAAATTATACATCCCAGCTGTTAAGGAATTGTGCAGAGTAACCTCTGGGTCCTGAAGGTTTGCACAGTTCACCGTAATGTTGCAGTAGATATGAGTAATGATTCAGTAAATAGACAGATACGTTAAAATGTATAAAAGTAGTTTACTCAAAGAGATAGCACAGTCCAAATAACAGTCCGAATCATACACATTTAGTCAGTCAGTGTTCATAAGTACAGCAGTATTCTTACCGAATTGTGCAGAGTAACCTCTGGGTCCTGAAGGTTTGCACAGTTCACCGTAATGTTGCAGTAGATATGAGTAATGATTCAGTCAATACACAGATACGTTAAAGTATAAAAGTAGTTTACTTAAAGAGATAGCACAGTCCAAATAACAATCCGAATCATACACGTTCTATCAGTCAGTATTCAGAAGTACAGCAGTCTTCTTACCAGCCTTTCTTTGTCTTAATCATCAAACAAAGATTCTCTACTATCACAGATAGTTAGCTACACACAGAGCTTAATTGCAGACACGAAGTAACTCAGCAATGAATCAGCAATAGAGAGAGAACACTAACCATGTTCTCTCGCTCCCTCTTATGGCAATTACTGCCAGTCAGAATGCAACAATGCTTTTAAAGCAATATTACATATATACATTTAAACTTTGATTTGTGGATTGTTTATATTAACCAACCCAACCGTTTCGACAGAGTCCTAACATCTGTCTTATGTGACCGACTCAATTTTACAATTATTTTGTGGTGGTTGTTAAGCAAACACCGTGATTGTAACGCAAATGTGGCAGTTGTTAAATGAATCCATTGTTCTGGGTATTATTATTTTCTTGTGGTAAACTGGCCCAAAAGGCCAGAAACTATCAAAAAATGAGAGGTCCTTGGTGTTCTCTGTGCTTGCAGGCGTTTCA
>QLTV01003763.1:331686-348171 GCA_003457575.1 Thermophis baileyi | reverse complement strand
GTGGAACGGGAGAGGAAGTGAGGTTGTTATCTATGTGGATCTAAACGAGGGAGAATGGGGTGCACACAAGCAGAGTGGAAGGAAAAACTAGGTGGGATTGTTATCTATGTGGATCAAAACGAGGGAGAATGGGGTGGGATTCTTGCGGCAAAGTGTCCCGTGCGCCGAAAAAGCCGGGGTGAACGGGCTTTTGGGCCGTTTCGGAGAAAGGACTGGGACGGGAGGGGCTGGGATGGAAGGGCTGGGCTGAAGAGCTAGGGCCGTTTCAGCCAAGGAGAAAAGTCAGCGACGGGATGGTTGGAGGCGGAACCCTGGGGGCCAACCAGGGGCGGCGAAGTGGACGAGGAGAACAGTCCCATTCCATATGTAGCACATGTCTACTACAAGAAAAGACTTTTGTTGAAAGAAGTAAAAATAGCTATGCTTCTGCCCTCTTTGATGATTTGATTTGATGATTTGCTGGAATTCCATGCAGGGTAGTGAATTAGAAAGAAGTACTGGTTTCACTGTCTACGTTTTCCGGAGCATTCAGTTTCTGTATTTATTATAGGAGGGAAAAGTCTGTTCTTCAACAATTAGAATAGAAGTTCAGTAGGTTATGTTCCATCCTTCCTCGACTACTTTTCTGGACGTAAAGCCTTTTTAATTACTCTGCTTCTCATTTTTGAGAATTGGTTTATATTTATTATGCCCAGATCTCTTTGTCTCTTCTGTTTAGGTCAACATGTCCAGCTCCCTGAGGGATCCTTTGCTTATACCAGAAGAGAACCTCTTGGAGTCTGTGTTGGGATAGGGGCTTGGAACTACCCTTTTCAGATTGCCTGCTGGAAATCAGCCCCTGCTTTGGCCTGTGGTAAAATAAATTAACTTTTTGATAAATGAATGAGTTTCATTCACAGAAACTAGTAGTCAGGGATTGCCTTTCTAGGAGTTCATGTTACCATTTGAGATGTGAAAATGGGGAATAAAGTTCCAGTGGTCTGTTATTAGAATTTAATAATAACACTTAAATGATAGTAGAAGAGACTACTTTATAGATATTGGCATTCATTTAGCTTCAAAAAATATGTGGGATGGATATAATGATCCAGATGCCTGTATGACTTTGTCTTAGTTGGACTGAAACATTTTTTCTTCAGTGTTGCTCTTTCATTTGATTGTAGATGAAGACACATTTTAGACAGAAAATGTGTATCCATTCTTTTTATTCTTGTGAATTGGGCTACCTAGGTAATGCCATGGTCTTCAAGCCTTCTCCCTTCACCCCCATCTCTATTGTGCTGCTGGCAGAGATCTACAATAAGGCTGGTGTCCCTAAGGGACTTTTCAATGTGGTGCAGGGTGGAGCTGCCACAGGCCAATTCCTGTGCCAGCACCCAGATGTGGCCAAAGTCTCATTCACCGGGAGTGTGCCCACAGGTGTTAAGGTATGTATACATACATCTACATATACACACACACACTATATATATATATATATATAGATATATAGATATATAAAGTATATATATATAGAGAGAGATAGATAGATAAAGTGCTGTCACTGTTGAATAATAAAGTTTTAAAAATGTTTGATTTCTGAAGCAGTCCTGATGCAATTTGTCCCTTCTCCCATGACTTGGCAATTTATTGACACACATGCAACTATGCTAAGATCAGTTAGAAGAGTTGCTTTGCCACTAACCGGAACTGCCAGTTTGAAAGGCTGGTAGACCTGTTCATTGTGCAATTTACATATTTGCCAGTTGCCAAATCTACAGGTATTCCATTGAAATCACAAGGTCGTCTTTGGAAATGTGAAGATCACTCCTTAATCCAGATTCTACTTCTGAATTGCATGTTGGTGAAAAATTATCCAGTAATCTTTACTCAATGTATTTATAAGTTATTTTTTCTGTGCTGAAGCATCTGGCAGCATTTTATAATCAAAATAGCAATAAAATACATAATTAACAATAGTTCAAATAAAATATATTCATTATAGTTAGAAGAAGAAAAAACATTCTTAATATCAAAAAAGCTTGAATAAAGGCCCATTGCTACTTTAATAGCATAGCTTTGGGTGTTAGATGTTTATATCAAAAATAGCATATTTATGTGAGGTAACTGCTTGGAAATGTTCACCAGGCACTACCTATGTCCTGACTAATTCACTGAAAAAGAGCAATAATTTTGTATTTGAGGTGGATCTTTATTCTACAAATTCTAGCTGAGGCTCTTTGCACTTACCAAGAAAGATATAATTGCCTGTGTTAGTTGCTACATCTTGTTCTGTTTTTCCCCCCAATAGATTATGGAAATGGCAGCCAAAGGGATCAAACCTGTTACTTTAGAGTTAGGAGGAAAGTCTCCCCTCATTATCTTCTCTGACTGTGTATTGGATAATGCTGTGAAAGGAGCCCTCATGGCTAATTTCCTTACCCAGGGTGAGGTATGCAATTTTTTTATCTAACAGGGAAGAAGCTGTGGATCTGACTAACTCATTTTAAAAAGTCCAGTTAAGTTCCATACCTGGAGAAGAAATTTGCTATATCTTGTAAAATATTGTAATACAGAAATGTTTATCAGAATCTCTAAGAAAAATTTGGTGCCTTACCATTCCACAAACGTTTTTCTTATTTCATTCTCGGTGAGAAGGAATGCCTAAACTTGTGCTGTGTTCTAAGATCCAAATGTTTCAGTGTTCATTGCTTTTCAGGACTGGTATTATCTTGTAATGTTTGTTGTTCAAGAAGAGGCTTTGCTCCTGTATTCACTCCTCACAGACTTTATAATTATTTGATTTGATTTGACTTATTGATATTTGTTATTGATTGCTGTTCCAAAGAGATATTAAATCAATGCAGAAATGTCAGTACAGGTAATCCTCAACTTATGATCGGTTATTTAATGACTGTTTGCAGGCATGACAGACTTTGAATGGGTGCTTTGCTGCCCATAAAGCACTTCTGACCATTGTAAAATGTTGCATCACAACTGCTGCATCATATGACCGTATTTCAAGTGCTTGGCAATTTGTTCACATTTATGACCAGTTGCGAAGTGTCCTGTGATCACTATTTGAAATCTTCCCTGGCAGCTTCCCCAGAAAAACATTGGAGAAGCCCTCAGGAAAGATTGCAAGTGGAGAGAATGTTGGATTTGAGGCTTGTTCCTCCAGCATGCTGAGGGATTTCTCCTCCGCAGTGAGAAGAAATCCACCAGATCTCAAATCTGATGAAAATGCTAGCAAATGCCAGCATTCTCCCCCCCCCATCTTCAGAGGCAAAAACATTAGTGAACACCAGCATTCTGAGTCTTTCAGAACAATGGTATTTGCTAGCATTTTTATCAGATTTGAGATCTATTCTTCCAAAATGATGAAGGATTTCCCCTCTAAGAGGTGAAATCTCTCAGCCCACTGGAGAAACAGGCCTCAGATCTAGTGAAAACAATAGCAAACACCATCGTTTTTGTGGGTATTCTCCCTGGTGGGGCAGGGGGAGGGCCTGGGTGTGGTGGAAGACCTGTGCCCTCTCCCTGCCCCACCACACCTGCAAGGCCCAGGCCTTCTCCCTGGCATTCCACTTAACAACCTATGGGGGTCACTTAACAACTTTACTCAGTGACCCAATTCTGGACCCAGTGGTGGTCATAAGTGGAGAACTATCTGTAAGTTGGTAGTTACAGGTTAGTTCTGAGTCTGTCAATTCTGAAAATGGGTCCTTTCTTAAGCCTGTCTCTGTGCCTCAGGTTTGCTGCAATGGTACTCGGGTGTTTGTACAACGAACAGCCCTGGAGGCCTTCACCAAAGAAGTTGTGAAACAGACTCAGAACATCAAAATTGGTGACCCCCTGCTGCAAGATACAAGGATGGGAGCACTTATCAACAAGGCACACCTGGAGAAGGTCTTGAGTTTTGTTAAACAAGCAAAGGATCAGGTGAGCATTATCTTTACTGAGCCTTATCCTGAGGGATTGGGCTACTGAAAATACTTCACTCATCTGCCACATGAGGTGCTAGAACATCATACAGGCCAGAGGTGGGTTTCAGCAGGTTCTGACCAGTTCTGGAGAAATTTTGAGTAGTTCGGAGAACCGGTAGCGGAAATTTTGAGTAGTTCGGAGAACCAGTAAATACCACCTCTGACTGGCCCCGCCCCCATCTATTCTCTGCCTCCTGAGTCCCAGCTCAGGAAATGGGGATTTTGCTGTAACCTTCCCCTGGAGTGGGGAGGGAATGGAGATTTTGCAGTATCCTTCCCCTGCCACACCCACCAAGCCACGCCCACAGAACTGGTAGTAAAAAAATTTGAATCCCACCACTGATACAGGCATCATATTATGTATTATGTGCAAAACTGAGTATTCAAGGTAGAACAAAGGTGCTTTTCTGTGTCTGAAAAGTTTATGGCTATCCAGTGAAAAGCTATCTGATCTGGGCACATCTTTTTAACAAACTATAATTGGGTTACTAAAAACAATGAGCACAAACCACATCTGGAATAAAATTTGGCATGCTTAATTGTAGATCTTCTATTAGTGTTTTTATCTCATTGCAAAAGAACTCAAATTTGAGCAGCGTTTGCCATAGATAATTTTTTATAGCCAGGTGGTGTGCCTCTCATCAATCTATATTCAACAAATTTAAGTCAGTAATGTTAAATAAACATATGCAGGTTTACTTAAGCTGTTTTGACTGTAGGGCTGCAATTCATGTGGCTGGTAAAGTCATGGTATTACCTGAGTGAGCAGTGGAACCTTTTTTGGCTTTAGATGATTTTAAGGGGCAAAATATGTCTCAACTCTTTTTATTCCCATTCAGTACTGCAAAATAAATAAATAAAAGCCTCATCTCTATCCCCTATAGTATAAATAAATAGATAAGGAATAAATAAGTATAATATGTGAATGTGTGTGTCAATAGGGAAGGGGTCTGGTCTATTAGTTTTGCTTCTTTATTTATTTATAAATTCATTGGCTGCCTATTTTACCTCAGGGTAACTCTAGGCAGCTTACAATCATAAAAAACCCTATGTACTCATTTATTGGGTCCTCATCAGAGGTGGGTTTCTCCCAGTTCGGACCGGTTCGCCCAAACCGGTAGCAACCCGCTGGTGACATCACGATGACGTCACGGATCCGGTTTGGTCGGTGCCGGTCCGTGGGCGCCGCCATCTCTTTTTTTTTTGAATTTTTTTTTTTTATGTTTTGAATTATTATTTTATTTTATTTTTTCTTCTGCGCATGCAGAAGCCGAGTTTCCGGCACTGCGCATGCGTCGCCATCTTGTTTTTGGCTTTTTTTTTAAAAAAAAAATTTTGTATTGTGCGTGCACACGCGCAAAACACACGTGCGGCCACGCGGCACGGCCATGTGGCGCAGGAGGAAGCGAACCAGCAGCAAGGTAAGTTAGAACCCACCCCTGGTCCTCATGAAGATACAAATGACCAAAACTAGCCAGGGATCTTACTTCTGTTCTAATAAATATACAAAAGAACATTTATTAGTCCTGTTTTCATTTTAATATTCATTCCCATTCCATATTCATATATAGCAATAGCACTTGGACTTATATACTGCTTCTCAGTGCTTTACAGCCCTCTAAGCAGTTTACAGAGTCAGCATATTTCCCCCAACAATTTGGGTCCTCTGTTTACCCACCTCGGAAGGATGGACGGCTGAGTCAACCTTGAGCCTGGTGAGATTTGAACTGCCAAATTGCAGTCAGCTGGCAGTCAGCAGAAGTGGCCTGCAGTACTACACTCTAACCACTGCGCCACCATGGCTCGTATATAACCAATGGTGGGATTCAAATAATTTAGCAACCGGTTCGCTGCCCTAATGACCGGCTGGGTAGGTGTGACTGGGTGGGCATGGCCAGGTTGAGCGTGACACGGGACTCGTGTGGTGCTAAGGCAGGACTTCCCTGAGACCCTCACTCACTCTCATTATACAGGTAATCCTCCAGTTACAAATGTAATAGAGCTTGTCAATTACATTTGTAACCTGGGGATTTGTTTAATTGAATCACGTTAAATGAACATGATCACTCCCTGCTTTCCCCAATGCATTTGTTAATCGAATGTGCAGGTCTTTAAATGCACATGAGGTATCTCAGGCTGGGGAACAGCATGTGGGGCCTAGTGCTGGAGCAGACCATCCAAGGCCTCCCCCAATCCACTGAGATACCTCATGCTCCCCTGGGGTCCCCATAGTTGCTTCTCCCAGCCCATCCTGCTCCCATCCCATCCTCCACAGACTGGGCCTGCTTTGCTAGCATCTCAGATTCCACTTACTCCTCCCCACCCCATTTCCCATGGATTACTTACCTTTTTTTTTTTTTTTTTCTTTTAAGGTTTAATTTTTTCTTATTTTTTTTTTGTTAATATAACTAAATAAGCCATTATACACTTTAAGCATTGTAAAAAGGCCATTATACACTTGAAGCAATGTGAAATGCAATCTGATCAGAATCAAGAAATTTGACAAGCCTAATGTACAATGCTTGATAGTAGCATTATAAAAAGACTTTTCCATAAAATGTTTAAACTCTCAGAATTTTTAAATCTGGCAATCATATGTCAAAAATGGCTAAAATGATATGAATACCTTTGAAACGTTGAATTGTGTCACATGGATTTCAAGAACTACAAGAAGACAAAACTACAAGGTTTCTCACAGACTCTCAAGCAAATATAAAAACTTGCTGGATTTGTGATTATTCCCCCCTATATTAGAAGCTGTTTTTCTGCTAATGGAAACAGCTATCTGTTAACATAGGTACCTTCTAAAATTTTAGCAACTACCGGTATATATTTTGGAAACAGTAATAGCTGTATTTTAAAGTCATTGTACTAGCTTTTTACTGCGGTAATAAGACCACTTTAGAGACCATTCATTATATAGCTGTAGGGATTTTGCTCCCTTAGGAATTCTGTTGCCTTTTTTCCTGCTTCCTTTATGTTGTTCTAAATAACTGATTTTTCTTAATAATTTGTCTATTTAGAACAACAGTAGTAGAGCTTTAGAGGATGGTGAGAGAGGAACTACTCTGTAGAAACAGATTGATTCTCAATGAATATTCACTTTGCTTTTATCAAAACAAAAATGTACAATTTGCTACAAAAATCAAAGGATGGACATAAATGTTTCAGGGACATTTTTAACATATAGTTCTTTTATATTTTTAAACATAACTTTAATAGGTTACATTCATGCTAACTTAATTACCTTTACTTCCCACTGAAAATAATGGAAATGTTAATCATGCCATTTACTTTATTACTTACTTTGAAGATCTTATTTTTTTGAAGAACTCCAGAGGTCCAGAAGAGGCTGACCCACTGGCAGAGAAGCCAAAGTGTTTTATTCAGATGATGGTGAAGCTGTAAGAACGTGAAATCTAAGGAAAACATTTTCACCAGCTTTTGAATAAAAGACTTTGGCTGGGGCCATGTGGCCAGCAGGCCTAGGCCTGGACTGGGCCATAGCAGCCTCCTGCTTCAGGGATTGAGGCAGCAGAAGCAGCAGCCAATCAAATGGGAGGTTGCTTCCTTTGTCTCATTGGGCTGAACTGCAAGGCCCTTGTTGATTGGCTGCCACGCCCCAATCCCTGAAGCTGCTCATTTGAACTAGCCAGTCAGCAGCAAGCAGACTGGGCCCAAACTAAACCTGACCAGACTGGGTAAAAACTAAGCCTGCAGGCCCTCATGGCAGAGAAGCCAAAGTCTTATTCAGATGGGGAAAGCTGTTTTCCTTACAACTCACGTTCTTACAGCTTCACTGGCTTCTGAATAAAAGACTTTGGCTTCTCTGCCACGTGGCTCAGCCTCTTTTAAAGCTCTTCGAAAAGTAAGTACAGTAAAGCCATGGGAAATGGGGTTGGGAAGGGCTGGATCGGGCCCAGGGACCCTCCATTTTGGCCTGTAAGAGGCTGGGGAAGCCCTAGGAAGGCCCGGATGGGGCCTGGGAGGGCGGATCGGGCCCAGGGGCCCTCTATTTCGGCCTGTAAGAGGCCGGGGGAACCCTAGGAAGGCCCTGTAACAGGCCGTTCATGCCGGCAAAGAGGTGAAGGAAGGCTCACCAGACAGGCAGGTAGCTGGGCCGCATGGGAGGCAGCGGAGAATGGCGAAGGAAGTCTCGGCAGGTAGCTGGGCCATGTGGGAGGCCGGGGCAAAGGCAGGCAAGTGGACTGGGCCGCGGGGGCCACATTGTCGAGGCAAGCGAGTGAGGGAGCCAGAGAACAGCAGCTGCTATGCTGTGGCCAAGGGGGGGCGAGGCGAGATAAGGAGTGACTGGGAGGGGCGGGAGGGACAGCCAGTGGTGCAATTAGCCAGTTCTCTGAACTGCGCAAAAATTTAACAACCGGTTCGCCCGAACCAGTCCGAACCGGCTGAAGCCCATCTCTGTATATAACGCAATTTCTATTGCTATCTCCCTTTCTAAGTGTGTAAGCAATACAACTTACCTATCAGCCATTGCTTCCCTTCAGAGTCCATGTGCTGTTCACTCTTATCAATAACCAATAAGGAAAACAAGAGCAAGCAACAATTGGAATTATATAGGTCCCAGCTGGCAAGAGGGTGCACTCTACTCATAGTAATAACCACCCCTTGCCAGAAACTTTACGAAATCAATTGGAATGTATAGTGCAGTGATGGCGAACCCTTTTGGCACCGAGCATGCGCTGGTCAGGTGGTCTTCGGGTTTCCAGCACGCGCATGCGCGCCGGCCAGCTGGTCTTTGCATACACCGGAGCACCAGAAACCCGAAGACCAGCTGACCTGCGTGTGCATGCCTTTTTTTGGCTGTTTTTCGGGCCGTTTTCAAGCCATTTTTTGGGCTGTTTTTGGGACTCACATAGTCCCTAAGAGTAATGTGCAAAAGAATCCCATAAAGACAGAGTTAGTTTAATCACAAAACTAAAAATATACTTTGTTCCTTGTCTATTTTTACCTCTCTAGCATATACGCTGCTTTTTAAAATAAATTTGTAGGGAAGAGCTGACAACGACTAAAGTCAGTACTTCTCAACTTTAGCAAGGTTAAGATGAGTGAACTCCCAGAACTCCCCAACCAGCATGCTCTGGGCACTGTACAAAACAGCATGCTGGCTAGGGAATTCTGGGAGTTGAAGTCCAGCTATTTTAAAGTTGTTAAGGTTGAAAAGCACTGACTTAGATTAATATAGAAGGCAATCTGCTGAGTATCCTGATCATAAATATTTTAAAGTAGCTTATTCTATTGTAGTAAAAATGAGAAAATGAAACATGTCAGTCACATGCTTCTTCCATTGGTGAAATGTCAAACCAATCTATTTGGGTTTCAAACATTTATAGGACATTATGTGATAGGAGAAGATTCATTTCTATTGCCAAGAGTGATATTGCACCAAGAGAATGAACCTTCTGTCCAGTCTAGTGTTTTATTATATACACTCAAGCTTTGGTACCTTCCTGCATAGGTTGGCAAAGTTTTGCTAATTATACGTAAAATGCATTGTGGTTTTCTGCCATTATCTTCTGTTATACTTTTTAGGGTGCAGAAGTCCTGTGTGGAGGGGATACATTTGTGCCAGATGATCCGAGTCTGAAAAATGGCTTTTATATGTCTCCTTGTGTCTTAGGTATGGATACTATATTATTAATGCCATTGGCACTACTTTTTAACAATAGTCAAAACTTTGATCTTACTAGATTAGACTAAAGGGGTAGGGTGAAGACAAGATAATAACATGGTGCTAAAAAGTGATTAAATTAAAATGATAAAGTGACTAAATTAGTGGATCGGGGAAATGCTGTTGGTATAGTTTACTTGGATTTCAGTAAAGCATTTGACAAATTCCACAGCCTACTTTACTTAGTTACTTACTTACTTACTTACCTTACTTATTAAATTTATTGGCCACCCATCTTACCACAGGGTAACTCTCGGCACTTCTTTTTTATATATATATAATTTTTTTAATGATTTTTTCTTTAACATCCATAATACAGTGTATTATCTGGGTCAATATACTTTACATACAATTCTGATAATAATATTACCATTTAAGTATACATAATCGTAATTTTTCAACTTCTAACATTTGTGTATATATAGTAATTATAATATGTTCTATTATATTTCAGTATACATAATACTATTTTCCCAATTTCTATTTTCTACTTCTTTTTCTAACACTTAATAAAATAACCACCGTTAAAAAATATTCTATTATCTATCCATCATCTCTTGTCCTTTTTAGAATTTCAACTGTTATTAACTTCTTGGTGAATCTTTCCTGCTTCTCCTCTGGTATCTTGTAACTCCTTTTATCATGTTTATTTAATCTAAATATTTCCTCTGCCACAGCATCTCTCTCTTGCTGTTGAATCTCTAGAACACCCATCCACAGTTCCTCCATTTTTAGGAGATCTTTCTCTTTATTCTCTTTTCTCTTTTGAATTTTTTAAAAATATTCTATTTGTTCCGTGTTAGAGATTATTGCTGTCTCTTCCATCTCTTTGTCTGCTTGTATCATTTTTGGAATTATCTCCTCTATTCTCTCCTCAGCTCTTCTTGGTTTCTCCTCTATTTTCTGAGTTTTTTGTTCATTTTTTATTGTCATTTGCTAGGGTTTTCCTAATCTCATAGTATCTTGCATCAATTCCATCATCTCCCTATGATTCCTTGTTGTATCTTCCTTAATACATTGAAACATCAATAATATTTCTTTGTAGACTACATTTGTTTTCCCCTGCTGAGACATTTTGTGCTGATATACTACACTAATCACTGCTCAATATTCCACCAAAATTTCAATATCCCAGTTGTTCAGAAACACCAAAAACACCAGTATTAATAAAATTTACAGTCCTGGAACTGTTGCTCAAAATCCCCTAAATTTATAGTCGTTAAAATTTTCCAATTTGCTCCCTCTAAGTTTTTCAAGTTTTTAAGTCTTATTCAATTTTTCTTCTTTCGCCTTGTAGAATGTTCTGTCAAATGATCTTAATAATCCAGATTGGCTCACCAAATTTCCCCAAATGTCTTTAGTCCACACAGTTAGATATTCCGTTTCAAGGATGTTTCTTGTTAATTGTAATCCACCTTGCCTTAAAAATCTTCAAACAGCTCACTAATACTTCTAAGCAGCCAAAACTCCAGTAGATATTAAACCAAAATAAAAAGGCCTTCCAGGTGTTGTTTACCTTTCACTATTTTCTTTCTTCTCCTTGTGTTATTCTTGTATTATCAAATAAGATCAAATAATTTTTACTTTCCAAGGTTATTTTCACGAAGCACTAATATAATATCATCTTTGACCAGTAGATGGCGACCCTGCTCTAAAATCCAGCTTTAAACACAGCAAAATTTGGGGGGAAAATATAAGAAATAAAATGCAAAGTTCCTCTTTCTTTGTACAAATTCTTCCAATAATCCAGCAATATTATCCACAAATTAAATCACTTTTCACGCTAGTCCAGTCCAGTCCTTTTCTATTTTAAAGCTTCACAGTCTTCCCTTGCCAGTTTGTTTCACTTTTAGTTCTGTAATCTTTCTCCATGTAATAAATCGCCACTTTCTTAACATTGGGGAGAATCTTTTTTTTTTTAAAAGAATTATTTTATTTGGGTTTAAGTCTCTAATATAGAAGTTGAAAATTGTCTCATCCAGTTTCAGTCCACTGCCCACAAATCGCTCCAGCACAAATTCTTGTCCCAGTTGTCACAGCTTTGGTCTAGCCAAAATGGCCACCGTTTCTGCTGCCGATCAGGAGGTTTTCTTTGGATCAAACAAGGAAATTGCTGTTTCCTTGTGATCTACAAAGCATCCCTCCTTTCTTCACCATCCCTCCAGGGTGGCTTTGGCCCCATAGGGTCTCCTGGCAAGCAGGTTTCAACTGGGTTTCATGGTGCTCACGGAGCTCCGCTATCCCATAATCGTCCCGCTGCAACGCCAACTGCTCAAATCTTCTTTTGGCACTTCTTGGTAAGATAGAACATTGTGGGATAAACAATACCACCACCTTTACACAAAAGGAAAAAAAATAGTCCAACCTATCAGAAGCAGTATCGTAGAAGACAGAATAGGAATACAAATCAAAATAGACTAAAAAATGGTAAGAGAATACCTATCAAGTGCAAATCACCAGGACCAGATGGATTACACCCCATGGTTCTGAAGGAGCTGGCAGACGTGATCTTGGAACCACTGAACAAAATTTTTCAAACTCCTAGAACACCAGGGAACTACTGCTGGAGTCGAAAAGAGCTGATGTGGTTCAATCTTCAAAAAAAAAGTGTGAGGGGGGGGAATGGATCTGGAAGCTACAGACCAATCAGCCTGACATCAGTACCTGGGAAAATCCTGGAAATATAATAGAGCACCTAGGAATGAGCACAGCTATTATTAGAAACCAACATGGCTTTGTTAAAAACAGATCATGTCAGACAAACCTTATTGCTGCCTTTTAAAAAGTGACTAAATTAGGACCAAGGAAATGCTGTGGATATAGATATGCTGTTTACTTAGACTTCAGTAAGGCATTTGACAAAGTAGGCTGACCAACCACACTCAGTGTAGATCTCAGTGAAACTACATCTACATGGAGTGAAATATGCAGTGGCATACCTCAAGGTTCTGTCTTGGGCCCAGTGCTCTTCAATATCTTCATAAATGACCTAGATGAAGGGATTGAAGGGGCACTCATCAAATTTGCAGGCAACAAGCTGGGGGGAATTGCTAACATTTCAGAAGATACTCATGATTAAGTTGATAGAACTGAGCATATAGCCTTAGCCAACCAGATACAGTTCAGTTCAGTATGAGTGTGCTGCAATTGCCAAAAAAGCCTATGAGGGCTACATCAACAGAGGGATAACATCAAGATCATGAGAAGAGATAGTACTGTTCTATACTACAGTAGTGAGTCCACACTTGGAATGCTGCATCCAATTCTGGTCACCACATTACAAAAAAAGATGCTGAGTCCCTAGAAAGATTGCAGAGAAGACCAACAAAGATATTAAGGGGTCTGGAAGCTAAACTGCATTAGGAATGGTTAAGGGAATTAGGTTGGTCTAGCCCAGTGATGGCTAACCTTTTTCTCGTCGCATGCTGAAAGCGTGCGCGTGTGTGTGCCGGCACCCATAATGCAATGCGCACGTGACACACACCGTGCACATCCACGCGAGACCCCCCACGCTGCCCCCGCATGCGCCCCATCCGCGCATGCACGGCAGATACCCGAAAATCAGTTGGCCAGCAGGAGGTATGCGTGCATGTGCAGTGGAGCTGAGCTGGGGGACAGCTTGCATGCCCGCAGAGAGGGCTCTGCGTGCGACCTGTGGCACACGTGCCATAGGTTCGCCATCACGGGTCTAGCCCAACAAAGAAAAAGATTAGGAGTGACATGATAGCTGTCTTCTTGAGGCGCAGTCACAGGGAGAAGGGGGTCAAATTATTCTCCAAAGCACATGAGGGCAGATAAGAAGCAAAGGGTGAAGCTTGTTAAAGAGAGATCCAGTTTGCCAATTGCATTGAGGAACATACTACCCGATATGTTGTAGACATTAAAAACAGACTTCATGATCAGATGCTTAAAACTGAGACTCTCTAAAGTGGGACTTGAAATTAAGTATTTACAGATGTGCTCTGGCCATTTATTTAATTTAAAAGTTTATCTCATATCTTACAAATGGAGCTTTAAAAAGTAGTCTAAAATTCTACTTAGTTCTTAGTAGCTGAAGTAGCCCTTCTCATTTCATATAAATTCAGATTGACTGGTTTTTTTAATATTGTATGGTCACACCTGTGTTGCTTTCAGGAAACTGTAAGGACACCATGACATGTGTAAAAGAGGAGATTTTTGGACCAGTCATGTCTATTCTACACTTTGACACAGAAGAAGAGGTCTTAGAGAGAGCCAATAATACCCGTTTTGGCCTGGCAGGAGGTGTCTTCACCAGGTACCATCAAGAAAGGGAATATATTTCAGAAGTGGGAGATGGCTGTGGCAAGTTGAGCTGCATATGCATAAGGCATTTATGACAGCTGTGAGGTTGGAAGCAGACAATCAGCTTGGAGCATGGCAAAAAGCTGTTTGCTGCATAGTTCTTCCATTTGATATAAACTGAGTGTTATCCTTACTTTCTTATGCCTCACTAAAATGGCAGACATCCTTAGCCGTATCCCAGAGTTAATAAATGATGGACATTTGTACTAGGGAAATAAGAGTGAATTTAAATTATTCTGCTTTACAGAGATATCCAGCGTGCCCACAGAGTAGCAGCTGGTCTCCAGGCTGGTATGTGCTTCATCAACAACTATAATGTCAGTCCTGTGGAGCTTCCCTTTGGAGGATACAAGATGTCAGGTATTCCACTCAGCAACTTTGCTGTAATACTTTGGCTGTTGACAGCTGCTTATATATATGATACTTGGCAAAAGTTGAAGAATTACCCTAAATTGGATTGTAAACTAAATTTCAAAATTTCAGTGTACACAATTAAAGCAGCAGAACTTTATTACCCAGTTTACAGTAGCAGTGATAGCTAGATTTGCCATTGATTCGTTCCTTTCTCATGATAATTTCACCTTCTTTCTGAAAACTCTTTTTATTTCAAAAAGAAGTTGGATTTACTTAAAATAAGATACAGGACCCACATACTTATGCAAACCTATTTTAGGGAGGAGGATGCAAATCCATTTAGTAAGGATAACTTCTACATACATATACAGGCTGTAAAGAAACTTCTCTTAAGTAGAAAAATGTATACATGGCATTTTAAATTAAAACATAAGAAAAACTGGTATTAAATTAATGTTAGATTTGTAAACTATAGACTTATAGCTGCTGAGTGAGTGAGGAAAAACACTTGATTTATACATGAAGTATTTGTCATTTATAATTAGGAATTTAATGAGTCAGTTTTGCTCACTTCTGGAATGAGACTATTAAGTTTGTTTCAACAGATTCCTCATTCTCTGATGCATTGTTTGCAAATTTTTAGAGCAGATGGTTACAGTTTTATAAATGTATCTGTCTTTTCAGGGTTTGGTCGAGAGAATGGCAAAGCAGCAATTGAATACTATTCCCAGCTGAAGACAATCTTTGTGGAAATGGGGAATGTAGAATCAGTGTTCTAATGGCTCTAGTCTAGTTGCTTCTGGTTAGCATACTATGAAGACGCTATGTACAACAGAAGCTGGAAATGATCTTTGCAGCATTTGATTACATCATTTTTTCTCTACAACTACTTTGAATTCCATTGTTTCTTTTTCCTTTCTTCTCTTGAAAGTACATAATGGAAAAAAGAGAACGATCACTGGCCATAAGATTTTTTTGCAACCAGTCCCAAATAATTCCTTGACATCTCTTGCCAAGTTTTCTGACCTAAGCATAGTAGAACAGAGTCTCAGCATCATATAATAAGTGTCTGACCTTGTGATAACTTATATTTCCCAATCTATTGATCTCAGTTGTCACTACCCAGAAACAATAACTAAACATATGCACAAAGGAGGTTGATTGTATTCCTACTGTCTTTTCTAGGCAGGCTGTTTTATATAATGCAGTTTGAGCAAATAAAGATTCTGGTACTGAGCACTGAATGCATAAAATTACATGAGATACACAAGTATCCTAGCTGTTCTCAATGTGTGGGATGGGTTATGCTTTAAGGGATAGGAGGATTTGATAGGAAATTCATTAAGCCCCTTTAACACAGAAGCATTTTGTTAAAATAGAATTACAAACAGGTGATTCTGCCTTTCAGAAATGGCTGGAAAATCAATAGGTCAAAGCTACGATTCTCTTTACTGGGGCAAAATCTGTACTGTCTCAATAAAAACAAGATTTCATGTTATATATTCTTTTCTCACTAGTTATGCAAACATAGGATTATTGATTCCAGGAGAATGCAAATGACATTTTTTCTCCAGATTTGTAAAATTAAAAAACTATTGGAGGAGATTGTCAGAAATCAGAATTTTTTTCCTAAGTGAGAGACAGTTTCATAATTCCCTTAAAAGGTTTAATATATATCCATATATATTTAATATATGGATCGATTTAAGCATTGCCATTAGAAGCAAGACCTGCTAATTTCTGAGTAATTAACTACTATTTTAATAATAGTAGAACTGTAGTAAAGGAGGTTGTGTACCTTCAAAGCACACAGAGTATTTTATTGCCCTAAGGCAAAGTAAATTATTGCCCCAAAGAGCTGAGTTGAAGGGGTCAGTGCTCCTCAACATCTTCATAAATGACCTAGATCAGGGGTCTGCAACCTTAAACACTCAAAGAGCCACTTGGCCCCGTTTCCCACAGAAAAAAAAAACAGGGGCCACAAAACCTGGGTTGGCATGGCTGGGGGGGGGGTCATGTGAGAGCCCTGGTGGTGCAGTGGTTAAAGTGCAGTATTGCAGGCTAACTCTGCCGACTGCCAACACTTCGATCCTCACCAGCTGTGTCAAGCCCCGACCGGCTGGCCATACCTGGGGGGGGGGGGAAGCAGAA